>CM055318.2:79055989-79494678 GCA_029255685.2 Silene conica | reverse complement strand
ACTAACATACTTTTTAATTGTAGGTAAGAAATATCAAGATCTCATGAAGCGACGCGAGACTCCCGAGTTCCAAGCCGTGTCCGCTCAAAAGAAGATGAACAAAAGAAGAGGGAAGAAAGATGCGGAGGTCGAGCCTACCCATCACGGGGGATCACGATCATTTTTTACGCGTATTTTTAGTGTAAGTCTTGAATGAATACTTCTTTTTTGAATGAATATACTATACTTCTTATATTAACAATTTTCCCTATTTAGGGAGGGAAGAAGAAGAAGGATAGCAGCAACAACGACGGCGGCAACAAAGACGGCGGCAAGAAGCCGATGATGACGATGCCCGAAATTTTCCTTGACACGCATTCCAAGGTCAACGAAAAGACGCAGAGAAGAATATGGATTAAGGCGAAGGACAAAGAGTTATATGTAAGATAGTTTCTCTTAACTAATGATGTTTTTTTGTTACCTTCGTCAATGATTGTTTTTGCTTAACTAATAATAGTTTTCTTAATGTTATAGGAGAAATATGAGGCAGAGAAAGAGGCCCACCTTGAGCGGGATGATAATGAAATTTGGTTCAAATTGGTGGATGGTTACAAGAAGGGTATGGTATATGGGGCTGGACAAGCTCATGGGGTGTTTTACAAAGAACCGGCTAGAAGGTCCTCATATGAGCCGCGACAAACCTATGAGCCGTCTATTGTAAGTCAATTGCAATCGCAACTTGAGAAAGAAAGAGCCGCAAATGCGGAAAGAGATGAGGATATGCGGTTGATGAGAGAACGTCTTAAAGCCATGGAGACATATTTCTACTCTTGCAACCCCGGTCCACGGCCATTTAATGAAGATCCTAATGATCCAAGAGGAAAGGGAGGCGACGGTAGTGGAGCTAGCATGGGATTTCAAGCAGTTAATTAGTTTAGTAACTTAGGAAAAATTGTCGAACGTGGAGATTTATTAGTTTAGTTAACGTGTTCTTGTAATTTGATAACGGTTCTCTTTTTCTATAAAAGGAGATTTGGTTGTTGTTTCAGAAGGTGTTCGTCACCAATTGCTGGTTACTTTCTGGTTGCAGGTGTATTGAAATTATTTCGTATTGGATTTGGCATAAACGAAATGATTTTTATGAAAAATGCCCAGGAATTTTGGCGACTGAAATGATGTAATGGCGACTGAATTCAGTCGCCAAAACAGAGCACAGAAAACCAAAGCCCCTGGAAAGTCAGGAGCATTGGCGACGGAAACAAGGAATTGGCGACGGATTTTCTGTCGCCAATTTGGCGACTACTCCGTTTCTGTCGCCAATTTGGCGACTGCCAATTCTGTCGCCAAATTGTACCTATGGCGACTACCTCTGCTGTCGCCAAATTTGGCGACGGATTTCAGTCGCCCGAGTTTTTTTGGCGTTTCTGTCGCCAAATTGTACCTATGGCGACTACCTCTGCTGTCGCCAAATTTGGCGACGGATTTCAGTCGCCCGAGTTTTTTTGGCGACAAAAGTCAGCGACAAGTTGTTGGCGACTGTTGTCCGTCGCCAATAGGTGTTTGGCGACGGCTTTCAGTCACCAATATTTGTCGCCCGATTAAGTTTTCGTTGTAGTGAAAGATTGGGGATTGACTTACGGAGGTGACTCGACGCTCTGCGCCACGGGTTACGCAGATGCTAGCTTCCAAACGGATCGAGATGACTCGAAATCTCAGTCTGGATTCGTTTTTACTCTTAATGGCGTTGCTGTCAGCTGGAAAAGTTCTAAACAGAGTGTTACAGCAGATTCTACGACTGAGTCCGAGTACTATGCCGCCTCAGAAGCAGCTAAGGAAGCAATATGGATGCGTCAATTCTTACAAGGACTCTCAGTAGTGCCTAGTTCGAATGACCCAATCACCGTTTATTGTGACAATAAAGGTGCCATCTTCCAAGCTAAGGAGCATAAGTCTAGCAACAAGGCTAGGCATGTACAACGGAAAGCTCATCTAATCAAAGATTACGTGGAGCAAAAGGAGATTTTCATTGATAAGATCGCTACGGATGACAATATAGCTGATCCTCTCACTAAAGCATTACCACGTGATAAGCATGAAGGGCACATTCATTCCATGGGAATTAGATGTGTTCCTACGTTGTAGTACTCTTTTATGAATTCATGTAATAATTCATTTTCTCGTGTACTCTATTCAACCTCATTGTTATGATATATAATGTTTTGTTTTCATGTGGAATTGTACGCCAATTTTGAACACCACAAAGTGAACTGAATAACATTACATCGTTTTAATCCTTGATTACCCACTTGAGCTGATAACTCAGGTAATCATTTTGTGACGTTGGTTGATGGTGGGTTCAACGAGCCATAAGTCACACGGCTGACTGACCAATCACAAAGGCGAGTTATACGGATATCTCATAGGACACCCCGTGACGACGTTATGGAGTCCTAAATGTTTTGTAACATTGGGTGTCAGGTCGTGGATAGGACCTCCATAGTGTTCCTTAGAGTCGAGTCTTTTGACTTTCAACTGTCTCTTGAGATTAAGGCAGATTTTGGGTAACTTTGGTTTCTTTCCCACGGTCATCGTAACAGGGGCCAAGAGGATTTTTTCTGGGTTATTTCATGCTGCGCGATATCGGCAGGATTCGAGTTGAGGGAAATATCCAAACCCTTATCAGGATTTTATCATTTCTCAGGGCCACTCGAGGAGTAGTAACTGAAATGCATGGCCATGCTCGAATACAGATTCGTTTTATCAGTTAAGTTACTCTCTAGTCGGGGAAACCACTCTTGATACAGATCGCTTGTGAGATACGACCTTTGTGAATGCGGATTTGCAAATTGTCTTACATTGAGTGGGAGAAATTTTAAAAGGATATGAGAATCGGTTATCGCACCTACACTTGTACGGACAAGTGGGAGTTTGTTGGAGCTTGTGTCCTCCACATGTAGTGTGATAACGTCATTGCACATACCCTTGTACGGACAAGTGGGAGATTGTTGGGGTTGGTGTCCTTGACAATTAAGTACAATGACTTATTAAATCTCTTTAAGGATCACAAGGGCATACTTCAGTATTATTATCAGTTGATCCACGTTTATCAATAACGGTTGGCTTGCTAGATAAGTTTGACGTTATTGTCATACGGATGGCGGTGATCAACTGGTCCCTATACGTCACACCTATAGGACACGTTTGAGAGATGTGAAGGTATGAAAATACAGTCACATTTATGCCGGATACGACTAAACAGTTAGTCAGAGGTATTGACTAATAAATTAGTCAATAAGATGTTGAGATTATTATTTAATACGGATTAAATAATTTTAGCTAATACGGATTACATGATTAATTCGTAAATTAAATATAAACGGTTATATTTAATTAAATATTGTATTCGCGTATTAATATAAACAGTTATATTAATTTGGGTAATTATACAATATCGTATTTTATCAGACCATTATTAATACATCGACTGCGTTAATATCTGATAACAAGTGTGCGATTTATAATTAAAATCCCGTGAATAACTTATAGCTAAATGGGTCAAATCACGAATTAGAATAAGGTAAGAGTGGAAAGCCCACTCTTACCCTATTCGAAAACTCGGCCGAGTGCTACATAAGGAGGAGGACTCTCCTTATGTTAGGTTACTCTTGTTGCACTGTAAAACATAATCTCAAGAAAATTAGGGTTTGAGAGCATTCTTCTCCTATAACCCAGATCTCACATCTAAACTCAAAAGGCTCTCCCTATATTGCAAGGCAGTTGGAGAGGATTTCTAGCACACGCGGCAACGTCTCAATCTAAGTCTTGGGTGCAAGTTATAGGAGGGAATTTGTGTTAATTCCTGTTCTTAGGCCTTTCGCACAAGGACTAAAGGTTGTACTCTCTTCATGTTTTATTTATCTTATGACTTTAATCACAACTGTAATTTTCATTATAATCCTGCAAGTTTAGGGCGAATACATGATATATTCCCCACACTATGTTATATTTCTAATTTCTGTTGCTTGGCTTGTAAAGTTCACAGTACTTCGCCGACACACTACAAGGCTTAAGTTTTCAGAATGAATGTGATATATCAATCTCTAAGCCTCTCATTCTTTTTTGCTCACCAGACTGTCATTCTGATCTATCCTCTAATTAACTCCTGCTTTGTTTTCAAGGGAATATTTGAATAAGACGTGAAACAAAATGAAGCAATCTCGATATTAAAGATGATTCCACCATATGCCTTATTCAACAGAACACGGCGAAGAGGTAACTGCAACATGAGCTTGTTGGCTCTGACGATTCTGGTAAACTAAACATATTTCTGATTCGTTAGACACTACATATTACACAGTCAAATCATTGTATTTCAATCACTATTTACATTGATGACATTGCATCAAAATGACAATTGATCAATACATGTATATAAAGTAGGCCTTCCCAAGTCATCATTTTGAAAGTTGCTGTTTTCGAGCTCAATTAAGTAAAATAAAGGACTTACTAAGCTTGTGAGTCTTCTTCTAACCGAGCACAACCTTATGAATTAATTCCTCTGTGCATTACAGATCCCTTCAATTTGAGAGAACTTAGTAACGATATTACTTCGTGCATTGGGCCCGAAATGCTGAGAAGGAGTTAACCCTAATTTTCCTCTCACTCAATTTGATTCTAGATTTAACTTCTATGTAGCAACCAATGAAGAATAGAACTAAGCAATGGACAAAAAAAATGAATAACACAACTGAAAATTGAAATAACAAATCAAAATCCAATCAAAAAAAATCACAAATTAAGATAAGTACGATATAGAAGAGTTGAAAAGTACCGATAATGGAGCAGCCGAGTTAGAGGAGAAGCCGAGTTAGAGGATCGGAGATGGATGAGCAGCTTAGTTGATGATGATAGGTGATCACGAGTTGTGTACTGGGTTTTTGTGTTTGCGTTATTGGAGAAGAAGGAATTTGGGGGAAATAATGAAAACAAAATTAATTTGAGGTAAACAATAATGAAAAATAATAGGGACCAGATTACTAAACTACATATGGGTTTTATTTGTTATACATCTGATTTTAATAAATTTGATGTATATAATATAAATTAAAAAGTGCATTTTAAATATGCATGGGATATTCCAAAGACAGATGTCTATATAATTGGATAGACATCAGATTTTTCGGAAAAACTGATGTATAAATTTATGCATCAGATTTTAAAAAAAATTTGATGTCTATTAAGTGATGTCTATTTGATATTTTGTAGTAGTGAAACTACCAAATCGAATTCAGATAGCACCAAACTACGTGAATAAGTTCCAAAACGCAATAACGTAATCATCTTGGTTGAAGAATGAAGCGTGCCCATAATCAGATAAAGCAATTAAAATTACAATCAATAATAACATAAAAGTAATTGAAAATGAATGATAAAATCATACCTATGATATGTAATAAGCAAATTGTATCTTTTTGAGTTGAAAAATTAGAAATAATCGGCAGATTTTTGTGCTGATGATTATTGAACTAGAATATTGGAGGTTGGGGTTTTTCTGTGTATGAACGATGAATGGGTAGTGTGGCGATGATGGACTATTGATAGGGTATGGGGGCAGTTAGCGACTTAGTGGTGGATTTTAGGTCATATTTAGAAAAATGCGGTTCTTATTAGTATATATGGCAGTTTTCCGGAAAAAATAAAATTTTGAGAGTTATTTTTGACGCTTTATAAAAGCATCAATACAAAAGCGTCATTAATGTAAGGGATTTGTTGTAGTGTAAGAATATATAAAAGTACGATTTAAATATAATTACGACTTTAAATAAAAAAAAAATAGAAGTTAAGTATAGATGATAAATAAATATAAAATAGGAAATATATTTAACTCTCTCCTATTTATAATAACCTTCCCTCTTTCCTTTTTCATCAATTCACAATATCTTCCCTATTTCCTTTTTTGGTAAAGTTTTTATACGTATTTTAATCATCTCACCCCACCACAATATCCCACCATACTCCTACTTTATACTTATTTTAATCACCTTATTCATAACAATTACCCCATAATACATACACTCTCTCCAATCACCCAACCCCACACCAATAATTTCTCATATAATAATCCCTTCCTTATTCTTGGTACTTTCCCCAAATAGGTAAGATTATGTTGAATAGAAGGGAGTATTAAAATTAAAGAAGTACAAATGAAATGTCATTTATGAAATAATCATCAAATATCAAATGATTATGAAATACGAAATAATCGTAGAAATGCGATTTATAAACACCACAACAGTTTACATAAAATACTTTATAAACATTCATTTTGAAATACGTGTATAAAACATGCTTTGACTGTCGTTAACCGTGGCTAATATACGGGATATTACATGATTAATGTAAATTAACTAATGCTTAACACTTGTCACTACATCATTGACCGTGTATGACATTTTTCATACCCAATGTGTTGCTTATTGACAGAGTGAAGGCGAGTCGTTGGCTGAAAAGCGTTGCACAGCACACCACACCACACCTTACAGGAAATGCATCCTCGCATTTTCTCTCTTTTGGCACAACATAATATTCGTTCTGTTATCTGTCAAAAAAAAATATTCGTTCTGTTGCTCCATGTTCATGACTTTCACCATTAACAGGGTATACCCGTTTGCGATTTTCCGAGCGGGGTACAATGCTTCCCGGAGAGATGTAGATCCTTCCTCTTAGCCGCCTTCAAACACGAACTTGAATCTACATTACATTCTTGCTTTCGGTCCCATTTTCCGTCATAAATAAATAAAGTTTACATGTAATTTGAGGTGAAACTATAGATATAGGAATGTTTATTACTCCTTGTTACTTTTTTTAATTGAACCTCAGTTTTGAGGTGATACATTGACTTCTTTTTCGCATAAATTAAACACAAAAACCCATCACCAAAAAGTTTTTTCCGGTATTGAGCTTTTACTATAAATAACCCCATACGGATTCCATAGTGTGGTTATGTTGAGCCCTCAATTCCCATGCTCAGATTTTCTATTTGGAAAACCCGTGCACTTGTTCAAAAAACAAAGATTATAAGTAAAGCATAATATCAAAATCTTGGAGAAAAAAGAAAGCGTCTTCAATTTACATACAACTTGTGTCAACCAAGAAGTGCCTCATCTTGTTATCAAGCTACAATAATAATACTAGTAATATTCTAAACCAAAGCTTGAAAGAACATCCACGAGCATCATTTTCATGAGCATTGTAAAGCAAGAGTTTTGTCCTTCACAAATCTCAACCTAACAAGTAAAACAAGAAAACACCATCATCTTCTCATTAGTGGATAACAGGCTTCAGAGGATGGCCTCTCAGTTCGGATAACCCAAGCTCAGCATCCAGTTCTTCGTCTAGCTCTCCAATTATACATCTGCAATGCAGGAATATTAGTCGCTGTTAGGACCAGATAGGAATATTAGCGCAAAGCTTATAGCCTATTCTTCAAGCAACATGTTGAAACCGGCAAAACTGACACAAACCAAGTGACTTGGCCTAACACCCGAATCAGACGAGAACAGGACAACTCGAATATGACCAACAATGACAATTGACCTAATTTGACCCATAGTTGACCAGAACTTTGTTGAGCATGATATTGAACCAACCCGTTTGTTGAACACCCGTTTACCCAGTTTAGAAACCCCCAATTGGCGAGTAAATAGCAGTTCAGAGAAGAGAATCATACATGTTATCGCCTCTTATGATATACAAACCCAATACAATTTGTTGAACACCTTCCTGCAATTCAGCAAATTATGTTATGTCATGATATCTGGCTCTCAAATAGTGAGGGAGTATCGTGAAAACACCAATAAATTTAAGCACAATGTAACATGAGTCTAACAACAGCAAATTCAGTCAAAAAGTTCATATCCCTTGTACACAGACAAAAATCAGAAAGTAGTCATCTTCACCAAGAGTTTCCAAAGGACTAAATTTCGTGAAATAATGTTAAAAATTAGACTAAAAATCGTTACCGTGTACTGAAAATGCTGCTTTTAGTCATACTATTAACATCTATAAGTATGTCACAAGCAAGAGAAGGAAATGTTAACTAGACTAACCAAGACTTGATTATGCATGTGTATTGTATTAAAAGTTGGATCGTTCTTCAATTTCATTTACAGTATTATTAACATCTATAAGTATGTCACAAGCAAGAGAAGGAAATGTTAACTAGACTAGCCAAGACTTGATTATGCATGTGTATTGCATTAAAAATTGGATTGTTCTTCAATTTCATTAACAGTATCCCCTCTCTGCTAACATATCCGCATCATACAAGACGACTACTTTTGAGGCCATTTACCCATTCTTACCCAATAATATACAAAGTCCATTTGTATCTTTATTTTATGAACTTATACTTGTTAACAAATCATGTGCAGTCTTTGTAGCAGCATGCTTCTCCTTGGGAATGCTTTGTCCAAGTAATCAACAATATATACAGTTCTTGTGATCAGCTAATTATCTGGAGTCTTTGTAGACTTAAATAATTTTGGAAAGATGTTACTACATAGGAATGGTTAGGGTTCATTAGCACCCGCGCTTCTTGGAAATGCTTGTCCCAGATTTTAACCTTACATTTCTTACAAGGTGGGTAAGGAAATTATAATCAATTTTCAGTGGATACTGGAGAGCTGATGTACATGTCTTACAATCTCAATAACGCTCCTGTTTTTTTCTTCGAGGATGACTCACAAGATCCCCAACTACAAGGCTGCATAGGCTACCTCACAAATCAAAGATGGGAGTTAGTCATAAATCTTTCATGTGGCTTCATCTTTGCATCATGTGGAATGTGCAAATCCAATAGTCCTCATAAGGTGTGCAACATCCACAAGGTCTTTTGCTGAATTATGTAGTCACATACGCACATTCAAAAAGTGGATAATCTACAACTTTGTTGACAGCCTGACATGGTACTTTTCTTGTCAAAATGTTGTGTATTGTGACTTGTGAATAGCTACGACTAGAGAGACAGCATTTCATACTCTCATTTGTTTCTCCACTGTGATTTAGGTTAAAAACTAATGATTTAGCTTTAAGCATTCATTAGGAAACTAAGGCTTGTCAGTGTTTCAGGTACAGAGTAGCCATTTCTTCGGATTAGTTTAGTGGGTCCAGATAGGTCTACAAGAAAAGGTGTTATGGAAATGCATTAAAGTGCATGTCTATGGGAGCAACAAGAAACGGCAAAGATATTACTGTTTTCCAGAAGATATCATCCTTTCAAAGACCATTAATCACAGATACTCCAAAGACGTATCACTCCAATAATTATTTAGTTATAAAAATTTATTGCGACACTCGAAAGTAGATGAGAGGATTTGGATCATGTAAGGAATTCATTCAAACCTTTGTAGAGAAAACCCTCTCGTGTGATTCATCCAGAATAATGTTTGTTGCCTGATCAAAACCCTTGAGGTACCCCTACATGGTAGTAAGCCACAATGTTTAGAAAAAAAGTAGAGAAAACGGTTTCTTTTAGCAACAGTCTTTGTAAACTGACCACTATGTTGCGGCCATCATTTGTTATAACTGATATCAATTCTGGAAAAAAAAACATCAGGACAAACTAATGTTAACATATTTGGATCCGTACGCCACAATGTTTCATGATTAAAACACAAAAGAGACTAACACATACGATCCACAAGAGGTTCAAGTCCAGTTCCAGTAGACATGTTCAATCAATGGACAGCAGAATAATAATGCACTGCAACACAGATAAGAAAAGGTCAGCATCTTAGGATTTATGAAATTAGGGTTTACAAATTAGGGTTTATAAAATTAGGACTTATTCCACACAATAGCAAGAGAAAAAATAGGTCGTATTTTTTTCGAGTCACTCTCGAAATTACCTACTGAACCAACTCAGTTATGACAGAACTTGAATCATTTTTTTAAAAAAAATCTGGGCAAAAAACCCAAATAAATTACTGATGTTGATGGTGAGCCAAATAAATTAAACTTGTTAGGATTATAAAGAATCAAACATGTGTACAAAAACCCCAAATAAATGATAAAGATACAAAAACACGAATGACCTGATGTTGGAGGCAATGGGGATGGTGATGTTGCAGATAATGACGACGGCGGAGATGATGGCTATGCAGCCTATGCTAGACGAGACGATGGTGTGGTGTTGTTGATGATAGTGAACGACACTGAGCGAAAGCAGAGATGGCGATAATAATGGAGAACCAAGGAAATGGTGGGGTCGTCGTCTACTAGTCTAGGTTATTTGCTGATGGTGAATAAATTAAGTAAATACCCTTCTAAAATCAAAATTTTTAAAATTATTTTTTTCCAATTTTTTTTCTAAAATTACCCTTTTAAGTTTCATTTTTTATGAAAATTACTCCCTTAAATTGCATTTTTTTCTAAAATTGTTTCAAAAATCCGATTTGAGTTGATTTATTTTCTCTATTTTTGAACTCCTTACATTTGTCTACATATTTATAGCTTCCATTTATCAAGCTACAAACGTAATATGTTCAAAAATAGACGAAATAAGTCATTAAAAGTGATTACTCCCTTAGTTTTAGTTTTATTCCTAGGAATCTTAACCAAGTTGCTCATAACTTGGCTAAGATGGCTCTAGTTTCTGATTAGCGTTTTCTTTACTGCTGTCAAAAAAAAAAAGTCGTTAAAAGTGGGGTTTGGAGCAATTTTAGTAAAAAATGTAACTTAAGGAAGTAAAGGAAAAAAATTCAAAATGGAGTAATTTTTAAAATTTTGATTTCGAAAGGGACTAAAATCTCATTTACTCTTAAGTAAAACAACAAAATTTGAGTACAATTTTTTTTCTAAACTACTCCCTCCATTCAAAAAATTATTAAAAGTAATTGAACATGCTAGAATTCCTATCAAAGTTTGTTGATATACTAAGTTGGTTTAAGAAAAAGCAGATTTCATTAAGAGTTAATAAAGTGAGAAATATTTCCCACCAAAAGTTCAACTGTTTGATAACACCCAAAAAACACTAAGTCCATCAAACATCATTGTAATAACAAGCTAGAAAAGAATTGGAGGTATTATATGAGTAACCATATATTTCTGTTACTAGGCACATGACACCCATAAATCATTCCCAAAACCTTAAAGAGAAACACTCAGTATGAATGAATCATTTTTATGATAAATGGAGACAAACCATTTAACTCCATTTAGTATGAAATTTAGACAATCCATTTAACTCCATTTAGTATGAAATTTGCAACTACCCATACACCAATTGATAGATCCATCATCGACATTTACAGATCTTTTTAAACAAACTCAAGTAACGCGAAAAAGACATAAAATTGAAGATACAACAACATTAGCAAATCCAGCTAAAAAGAACACGGTGAAACGGGGGTTCACACCAAATAACTCCATTGATCACAAGATCGGCAACTACCCATATGTCAATTAATACATCAACCATAGACATTTACAGATCTACTTAGACAATTCAACTAACTCAAAACGACCCATGTATGAACCCAAAAAGTAAAAAGAACACAGTGAAACGGAGGTGGTTAGCACAAAATAACTTTAATGTCAGCTAAAACATCATTATAGAGAATTACAAAAACGGAAAAAGCCCCAAAACTCGAAAAATATAGCAGAAAGTAGAAAACCCGAATATTATGAATGCACACAAATGAATACCTACAAAATTCACAATAAATAATTACCTATATTAGTTAAAGTCCAAGTGAGCACAACCACCAGGTCATTTAGCTCCAGATCTGGAATACCTTTAACACAAGTTCTGCCAATTTTATTTACTCCTACCAATTTTCACAAAAATTATTCACAATTGTGCTATAATTAGTACAAAAATAATAACCCTTCTATGTTTGAAGTTCCTCTGGTGATGAATATAAATATAAAAGGTAAAAAAATCATTGACGGAAATACTAAAACAAAACAATTATCAAGAATTTAACCTGGTAAAAATACAGAGGGATAATAAAAAAAAAAAAAAAAAAAAAAAAGAGCTAAATCAACCTCTAAACAATAATCAGCTAAATAATCAGACAATTCTAGTAGTCTAGATACAGAATTATACGGAGAATTAGATTAAATCAAATTCATGTAACACAAAATTGAAACAATCCAAATACAATATGTTCTACCCCTCCATCTTTTCATCAAAGTTAAGCAAATGATTGATACCGATTTACACATTAATGATGGGTAAATAAAGGCCACAATAATTTGAAAAAAAAAAGGCTAAATCAATAAAAAAAAATACTGAAAAACAACAAAATTAATGCACAAATTGTGTGACCCCATTAGCAGCTTATGCATCAATAGAAACAAAAATTACAAATTCAGAATTAGTGCGAAATATTTGATAAAATATAAAAAGTTTTTTTTAAAAAAGATGGGGATAATTGATGAAATTAATTAGGATTGTAAAATGGGAAAATACCTGGTTGAAAAAAAGAGAGAGAAAGAAGGAAGGGAAGGGAAAGGAAGGGAGTTAGGGTAAGAAAGCGCCGGCACAAAGAAAAAACGAGCAATGAAAGGTGCGTTACCTATTTAAATCTCTTTTTTCTTCTTTTCTTTTTTTTCTTTTTTAATTTTTTAAAATTTACAGAGGACAAGACAGTACTTATTTATTAACAGAAATTTTTGTCTGGACTCGGGTCTGGGCTCGGGTCTGGGCTCGGGTCTGGACTCGGGTCTGGGCTCGGGTCTGGGCTCGGGTCTGGACTTGTCAACAAAGGAGACACACATTCATTGTGAAGATATAGATTTGTTTGCGTAAAAAATGAGCATCTTGTCTATGAGACACACGGCTTCACATCATGCCTTGCGCAGTTGCGCCTCATTACCACAGCCCTTTAGTGGCCACAAGCCCTTGTCGCCACAATGCATCTTGCACCTTTTAAAGGTGAGCATCCAACCTCATTCATGGGAAATCCATTTTCCCTCTTACATGGAATAAACTGAACCGCTCTATTATATTATGCGCGAATTTCCCCTTCCCTCCTCTGTGTGTATTCAAATACAAAACAAAGCAATTCAAAAAGCTCTATAAGGGTATATTACTGCTACAATGATATGCCAGATTTGAACAAGAGCTATGACACGCAAAAGCAACAACTTCCTGAGAAGTTTGAGGTTAATGGAACTCCTAAGGTGACACTGTCTTACGGAATAACAACACCAACAACAATAATCATCACTTTGAGTTTCAAAGGATTCCCGCTTGCGGCGTACTACGGGTTCGAATGTATACAGTCTATCCATTGAGCTAAATACACATAAATAAGCATACACAAATCAAATGGCTACGCCACAACTCTACTAAACAGTCTCATTCAGTAGCACAGCACAGTTTCTCTTCGACGTAGTGACTCTCACACAGGCAGCACCTGCCCTATCTGATGGTGCGTCCATACGAGGTATATTCTTCTATCTTAGAATTTCATATAACAAGGAAAGCTGCCCTTATCTTGTATTGGACGAATTTCCGCCTAGTAGCCTAGCATTATTTAACTCTTCTCTTTCTCTACCTAAAAAAAGAGATAAATAAACAGATCTCCCACCAGGATGGATGAGTAAGAAAGAAAGCCAGATTTGTACAATCAAACCCTCAAAGTCATTTACCAGGAATATTATAACTAACAATTCACATCCCTAATATGATTACAGATAAACCCTAAATGGATTATAAGATAAAGACAATCCTGCACAAATTAATCGCCAGTGTCCAATGCAACAGATTACAATGTCAATTCAGCGACAATAAAGACAAAAGCGAAGATGGAATAATAGAGGATAAAGGAGATACCAATAGGAGTTTGATGCTGCTCGCGATCTACAGCTTTTAGATTGCTTTGATTATAAATGTTCAATTCGATTGGATTTTCTAGGGTTTTGCTGCTATTGGGAAAGTAGAGTAAACCTGTCAGATTTTATATAGTTGAGTTAATTTATATAGGTTGCACGAAAACGGACACGGACACGACACGGGACAAGGCAGCCCGATTTTTTTAGGACACGGGACACGGCAAAAAAAAAAGTCAATATACATATTAAAATAAAGGGAATTTAAAGCCCATACTAATGTCGTATACGTCAAAATTAAATTTGTCTTACAAAATAAAAAGTTCAAATTACAACCGAAATTTAAATAAACATTCAAGTCTTACAAAATGAAATTGATTTGAAAATAAGACCTTTCCCCTAGTGAAGAGTATCACTTGATTAGTTTAATGTTCCTGTGAATGACAAAATCCCAAAAAAGCCACGGTGAATTCAGGTAGTACAGATCTCAGGAGTGAAATATACTATATGTCGAGTGTCTTAAGTCATTAGCAAAAGCAAGCAAGAATGCAAATGCATATATATATGCTGCCAAATGGATCCTCGCAACCGGTAATACACTAATACTATTGAATGAAATAGTTAAATTCTTTGCAGATGGGTGCACAGTCAACAAGCATCAGTTAAGGCATTAAACGATTGTGAAATGTGGACTTGGAGAATGATTTGTAAAACAAAAGATAGATTAAAAAGAGGGTATACTACTAATATCTGGACTGCAGATCCAAATTATACTGTCAAGTGTGACTGCAGATCCATATTAAACGAGAATGACATTTGAAAGTAGCAAATCCAATTCGAAGGAGTACTATTCAGCAATACCAAATCAATTTTAACTACCACATTATCAGACAAGGTAAGAAATTAGGGAAAATAAGAAATTAGGAATACCTGAACTGCGACGAGGCAAGGAGGCGACGCCAGCGAGGGTAGGTGGCGGCGGCCGGCGAGGGTAGGTGGCGGCGGCCGGCGAGGATAGGTGGCGGCGGCCGGCGAGGGGAGGCGTTTGGTGCCTTGTGAATGGTTTCTTAGATATAGGTTTACGATAGTTGGAATTTGGGATTCTGAAATTAGAAGTGGGAATTTGGGGTTTTGATGTGATTTGGCGTGTCCGTGAAAAACGGGCCGTGTCCATACAAAAAAAACCGTGTCCTACACGTCTCTTTAAAAGGAAAAACTGAAGACACGGCTTTTGGAGTGTCCGACACTTTTGAAGCCGTGTCTGCGGCGTGTCCGTGTCCGACACGTGTCGGACACACGAAGTGTAACATCCCGTATTTTCGTAAAATATATTTAAAAGGTTTTTAATTATTTTAAGTAGTAAAATAATATTTTAATAATATATTGGGAATGTGTTTTAAATAAATAGTAAGATCCATCTAAAGAACCTTAAGTCTTTAAGACGAATACAAATTTGGCAACTTGAATTCTAAACTTAAAACCCGTTCAAGATATCCAAACCCGTTTTCATTAAACGGAAAGGACAACTCTCAAAACCCTCATAAACCCATTTAGTCGACATATTGGTCTTCCTCAAGAAACATTCACGGTAAAAACATTTCTCACAAAACCTCCATAAAAACTCATCTTTTTCTCCATTTTTCTCCATCATCCGTCTACCGAATTAAGGTAACAATCACATTTTCGGAATCCTCATCGAATTTACAAGCCATCTATTAGTTTCGTTTTTCATTTTCATCAACTCGAAATTCGGATTGTTTTCATGAAATTCACTCTTGAGTCCTAAAAACTGTGTTTCGTGCTTGTAGGTGAAGGATTAGACAACCCGGACGTGGATAGCTTCGTCATAGAGGAGGAGCTTTGAGCGGATTGCATCATAAGGTGATGATAATGAGAAACTCGGCCTTATTGTGAATATTAGCATTTTGGATGTTTAAGATGACTTGAGTTTCTGGAATTTCATATGTTTATTGTTATTTGAACTTAGTAACATGTTAGGAATGATCTTACTTGAAGATTATATGCTTACTTGATGTTTCATATGACTAATGGTTTGATTTCTGAAATTTATGTTTTGCGACGGATACATTATAAAATCACATTGAGGATTGTTATGGGTTTAATTGCTGATAGATAGTGATATTGGGTGATTTGTGATGTTGGGTAAACTTCATATGTTGCAATTCTTAAAGTTTGGTATCGATTTGTTGAAGTTTTGAGATTTCTAAAAATGCGTTTTTCTGCGACAGGCTCTCTGAGCCGGTCGACCGACCGGCCGCTGGTCGACCGGCTGGGGGTGCTTTTTGTTGTTTTTGCGAAATTTGAGATACGTAGGATTAGGATGCCCAGCCGGCTGGGAGTGCATTGTAGGTGTTTTGCAAATATTGAGAACATAGGGTTTGGGATGCCAGCCGGTAGGCAAGCTGCCTGCCAACTGGCTGGTAGACTCTTTTAGGGATTTGCGTAAGTGTGGGAATTGGGTTCCCAGCCGGTGGGCCGGCTGCCTGCCGACCGGCTGGGAGTCCTTTGTGGTTGTTTTTGTTTTGAAAAGAAGGAAGGCTGAGAGGAGTGTCCAGCCGGTGGGTCGGCTACCTGCCGACCGGCTGGGGACCCCTGATGCTTGTTTTTATTTCCGAATCGTATTTACTCCGTAACTTTTAAACGACTTATCGGTTTTGAGTGAAACTTGTTCCGTGTACCTTTGATGTGTGTTTGAGGTCCCCGGAGGATGGGCGACACTATATTGGGTTCGGGAATGGAGAGAGGATAGAGACCCCCCGGTTGGGTAACCGAAAGGGAAACCAGCTCTCCCTCAACTTAGTTCCCGGGATTAATTAAGTGTTGATTAGAAGTTAAGAAGTAGAACTATAGATTAGTTCATAGACTTGGATGTTATTGTATTGATGCGTATTAAGTTATGCCTTAAGCTGGCCTCTGAACTTAATACGTGAGTTGTTTGTCATATATGGGGATATGCCTTAAGTTGGCCTCTGAGCCCTATATGTGTATGTTTGTCGTGTCTGGGACATGCCTTAAGCTGGCCTCTGAGTCCAGATATGTTTGATTGTGATCGAGTTGGAACATGCCTTAAGTTGGCCTCTGAGTCTGACGAGTAGAGCAGCTGCACGACGGGGTAGCTAAGGTACTGACACCTTGCCCGGGGTGCAGATGTTTGATACTAGAACATGCCTTAAGCTGGCCTTTGAGTCTAGTATCTTGTGATTTAGTGAAGGGACATGCCTTAAGCTGGCCTCTGAGTCCTTTACTTTTGGATGCTAGTCCATGAGTTGAGTTGTCGCCTCTGAGTCTAGTGTCTTGCTGATTGGCGGGTCCATGCCTTAAGTTGGCCTCTGAGTCCTTGCTTGCTGAATGATTGGTATGTAGGTTATGTCTTAAGTTGACCGCTGAACCTTATACTTGCTGAATTTATCTACTTGCCTCGAGTTGGTACAGTGTCAGATATAGATGTTGATAATGGCGATTTAGATGTTGTGATTTATGAGTATGCCGATGTCTTGTTATAGTTTGTTCATCCAAGGCATTGAATGACTCTTTAGTCAGTTTCGTAAATGGTTTGGATTGAAAGACCCCCCCGGCCGGGCAACCGGAAGGGAGACCGGCTCTCCTTCCAAATAGTTTCCGAAGTTGGTTGAAAGCCGTGCATTAGTAATTGCATGATAGTATGAGATTAGTTGATGAGATGCTTATGCTTCACATGTTTATATATGTTGGAGTATTCTGTATTGCTTTACTTGTTACGTGTCGTTACAAAAGGTGGCTAGGAGAACTCTCGTCACTCCCCACTGATTGTGGCGTACATGTTTTCATGTATGTAGGTACATGCAGGTTGGATGGATTCACGAGAGAGCTAGCGAGTGATGATCCTGCTGTCATCATATGACTTACACCTATCGAGTAGCTAGACTCTAGTTTGTTACAGTTATCTTTTGGTGCCTGTAGGGATGTTCCATCCCAGGCTTTGTATATATTTGTTTTCCGTACTTAGAATTGGTATACTTATCTATTTCGTTTATATCAATTTTCCGTTTCAGTTAATTCGCCTCGCATGTTGTTTACGTTAAAAATTTTTAATTCCGCTGCATTTTTAGTACTTTTGTGTGTTTATATTTCCGCTTTCGCGAGGGGTTTTACACGAAGGGCAAATTTTTGCCGTGTCCGTGCAACCTATTCATATATCATCATATACTTTACTAATGCAGAAGTCAATCCGCTGACATGACATCACTAAAAACAACTTTCGTCTAAAGTGTCACGATTTCAGAGCTACTAGAATATTTCCAAAAATAAATTTTTTAAAAAATACAAATTTATAAAATCTGTGATCTTTGAGTTATTATGGAGATCTTTCAGTTATTATTGATGGATTATAAATTGCAATTAATTCCTATAAAAAAGTCAAATAACCGTGAAAATTGCAATTAATTCCTTTAGTTTAGGAAATCATGGAATCAATCAAATTTTCGTTCCGTGAATATTTGTTATTGAAATTTCTATTTTTTATTTTTATTTTTTTTGTTTGTTTAATCTTTATTAAATATGGGTTGAAATAAATTACGCTTCCTCGATATATATATACTAATGTGAGCGTCGTAATTTATTAAACTACATTTTCGATTCAATGAAAGACGATTCACGTGAATGCGAATCTCCTTTCTATAAAAGGAATGACATTTCAAGCCTTCTGATTTGCTGAAATTTTTCCTTTTTTTTAATTAAGAAAAAAACTAAGATGTTCCAACTATTCTTATTAATTACTCTCTTTCTTCCTACTATTCTTATTAATTACTCTCTTTCTTCCTACTATTACTTTCACTATCTCTTTTCTCTTATTCTATTTTATTAATTTCAAAGTTTAGTGAAAATAAGTGTAACTATATGTTTACTTTATTCAATAAAATTAAAAGTTTACAAATATTAAATATAAATTGATTGGCTAAATAAAAGTTAATGTACATAAAATTAACATGTCGAATAGTTATGAAAATTGATTAAAGAAAAAAGTAGTGATATAAGTTATACAAAAGAGAATAAATTTTAATAACTAATATTGTTCCAGATTTCATCTTATTTATTTTTTACAAACTTTGTCAATAAAATGTATATACATCAAATTGAACGAAAATTTATACATATGTTAAAACCATAAACTACTCATAAAAATAAAATAAAAAATACTTGGAACAATAATCTCTCAAAAAATTCTAAAACAATAATATTTTTTTTATAAGAGAACAATAATCACAATATTTAAGTAATTTATAATAAAAAAATAAGCTAATGAAAGTTGTTAATTATTCCCCTACTTCCTCATAAATTAGTCAATCAATGAAAGTTGTAAATTTTTCAATCTGACAAATTTGCGATGAATTATCCTAATTCCCAATAAAACAGATAAATTAACAATAACGAATTTTTTTCTAAACAACTAAATTTTTTATGATAAAGAACCCTTAAACTCATCCTAATCAATAAATAAATTAATTCACATATGTTAAATTAAAGACTATTGATGATAAACAATAAAAATAATTAATAATATTTTGATTTCGGGATTAAAATAATTACACCCGTCAATATTTCAAAACCTACAATAAAAGCGTGTATAATATTTTGTATATATATCCCGTAATTTTGAAGATAAACCCGTGCATTTTTTGCACGGGATTAAAACTAGTTAGTCATAAATACTTGGGTTATTTGCTCATATTGAAATATTTGGGTAAAATTGCACCTAATTCTAAACGCTTGGTCCAATTTACTACTTTTCGAGTTTTCGCCTTTATTATTTCATATGTTGAGTTGTACTCATGATACGGTGATACAAATTACGAAAATTTAACCGATATAACGTTTATTTTTACATTCTGATATTAGCGGTTTAAAATGTAGAAGAGTTTTTTTGTGCATTTTTAGGTAGTTTAGCTACAATTATCGAAATTGTATAAAAGCGATAAAACCGCATAGTTTCATTATTAAAACCTGTAAAATAAATGGCTTATTATATTATGTAATCATTAAATAGTGGAATTTCACCCACCACCATGAAAGCTAAAACAATAAACGGTTATTTTCAATACATTGTTTATAAATATCGACCTCTCTTACGTCAGTCATTTTTTTGGCGCTAAAGAGGGGTGAACCATATGATACAAAAAAAGTTAACTAGAAAATAGATGGGAAAGGCGACCTCCCATAAATCTTATTTGAAAATGGGTCGAACACTGTATGGAGGAACATCAATCGTAGTAGTATTTGTTGAAGAATGCACTCCCGCATTGGCTAGCTAGTGCGTTGTTCGATTGACTTCTCTGAAAACATGCACAAACCACCATCTGTACATATCGATGAGTTCTTTACACCGAGAAACTGGAGACGAAGATTGTTACTCAAAAAAAGTTGTTCGTTACATATGAAACTGACACACATCAACTGTTCATATGAATTTTTTACATCAATCATAAAGTTATAGGTTTAATTTTCATCCGCGATATATATGTACGCTCGTTTAAACGACCTCAATTAAGAAATTGAGATAAAAGGAAAATGGGATCACATGAGACAAACAGACCCATGCTTAAGGAATACGCCGAAGTGTATTAACCAAGAGCTAATTGCCGCCTACAATTAGGCGTCACGTCACTTATATACTTACTGTATACTCCGTATAGTTTAGTCCAAACTGGGAACAAATCACAAAATCCCTTTGTTTCTGCGATTTCTTCTCAAGCTGTCTGCTACCGGAAATTCAGAATTACACTGAGAAACACCAAGGAAGAGCGATATGTCAGCGACGTCACTTTGTCATCTTCATCAACCATTGCCTGATATTACAAGGATTTCATCTTCACGATTACCTAAATCACACTTCTTAATTCCTCTCAATTCCGTTACTTTCCCGCGCTTCTACCATTCTCGTTCAACAATTTCTAGGTCACTACTCCCTTACTCCCTCGTTTCAATCATTTCTTTACTTTTCATTAAAGTACTGCTCACAAATAATACAAAGGTAAAGAAATGATTTCATTATTATTTACACTTGTTTCATTTATTCATTTATTGCCTTATTTTGATTTCATTATTCGGATGATCACAATTGACTAATTGAGCTGTTATTATATTTGATATCAGATATATCAGTTCCGATTTCGATTTATTTTTAGCATGCGGATTTCAACTAGCTTATTTGAGCCCCATATTGATTTATTGGCCTGTCTGGCACTGTACTTGAGCTGAATTTGGATTGGTGTCCGACTTTTGGCTAACCGAATTGATTAGGCTGACGTAATTGAGTTTGAGGTTGACTGATTTCCACTTATCAGCATTGCTGCGCCGATAATTTTGAATTAGATAGGTTTGGTCAGTTAACTAAGAGAGGCTTAATTGCATTTCACCTCTATGTGATGTCCTAAATGACACAATTTCTAGCTCTGATTAGCTATAATGGTTTCCTGTACGCGTTTTGGGCTCCTAACGAAGAGTTGTATGATGACAAACCGGTGCTTAATGATACTGGTAAATAGTTGTCAATATTGTTTATGATTTACTTTTTGAAATGTGTGATAGTGGATCGAGGATTTCTAATAAAGATGAATCTTTTCCGCTGAGATTTAATACATATTTACGGTTTCCACCTTATTTATGTATTTCAGCTTGTTGTGCATACACAAATGTCTTCAAGATTCTCTTCTTTGTGGAAATGAGAATGCCATTATTTTACGTTGCCTGATCTGCTTGACTTGCTCACTCGAGCTTCTTCGTGTTCTTATCTGTTCATAATTCGTTCTAGAGCCATCTGTATTTGGCAGTTAAGCTGCTCCGCAAACTAGCTTTTTATATGCCTTTAGTTCAATTTTGTTGTTTATATGATTATATGTACTTCACTTTGCTACTGTATAACTCCAGATCTTCTATATAATTGATATGCTATTTGTGACACTTGTAGCAAATTTTCCCGCCTCAAAGTCCAAGCCAAAATTTTACAAGATGAAGAGGAAAAAGTAGTCGTCGAGGAATCATTTCAGCGAAAGACCTTATCAGATAGCAACCAGATAGGAAGTAATGAAAAGCCACCATCGGGAGAACCGCCCTCTAGTAGCTCTGAAAAATGGATTATCAAGATTGAGCAATCCATAAATATCTTCCTTACTGTATGTCTGTATGTTCCTGTTGTTTCACTCTTATATCCTTGTGAACTGTTTTTTTTATCGTATTTACAACCGCCCTGGTGTCTGTTTTCCCTGAAGGAACTGCAGTCTCATTCTGAGTAATGTGTCTTTGTCTTGTAATTGTGCAAGGTTATTTCTTTTGTGAAGCTGGTGATGGAAGGTTTTTAATTCTATCGATATCATCTGTGTATTCTTAACCAAATTAAAATTTGGCAAGCCCTGAGAAGTTAACTTGCATCTTCCAAGTAATGGATCATTGTGTAAATAAAGTTGGAGACAGATTACCATGCGAGCTTATAATGATAATTTTAGAATTATTCTAAGACTATTAGGTCAAACCATGATTTTATAATTGCTTTACTTTTATTTCAAGCGTGTTTAATCTAAAACTTGGTAAATATCTGCTCTTCCTTCTCTGATACCACTGTTCCAACGTAATGACTCACCTTGAGCTTTCTAGATAGTGTTGCGCAATTATTCCTCTATAATGTGCCATGATGCCACTCTCAATCTCTCATAACTCTCTGCTCTACTGTTTGCTTTGCTGAGTCTCAGAATGAAGTTACCATTAACTAGTTCGTAACTTTGAGTTCGCTAATTATTTCAGGATTCAGTGATAAAGATACTTGATACTCTGTATCATGACAGAAACTATGCAAGGTTCTTCGTCTTGGAAACCATTGCGAGGGTTCCATATTTGGGTGAGTCAAGATGTTTGCTTGATTGTCAAACTTATCTTATGCGATCTCTTAGTCATGAGCATAGTATTAAACGTCAGTTTCAGCCTTGATCATGCAATCAATCGTCGCGACATAAATTTTGTATGTCTATAATGATAGATGAACCATCTCAACCAAAACCTTAAGGTGATGGTTGAGGCCCAACTATTATTAATATTCCTAATACGCTCCCTCACTCGAATGCCCATTGGGCTTGAAGAGTGGTTAGTTTGCACAGGCCCCCCATACCGTGTGCTGGGTTTCCACTTCGTGAGTTTTCGAGGGGTTTTGAGGTTCCCAGGATTCGATCCCCGTGACCTTTGGTTACTGGCTCTGATACCATGATAGATGAACCATCTCAACCAAAACCTTAAGGTGATGGTTGAGGCCCAACTATTATTAATATTCCTAATACAAAGTTGGTATTTACTTGAGGAAAAAAAATGACGAAATAGCATTTTTTATCTTTGGCTATAAGAAAATGAGGATAATATAATCGAGGTGGAATATTAGTATCTAGAGAACTTAACTAGGAGCAATATGAAATGTTTGCAATTTTATTACACTAGGTTTCAAAAGGGACGATTATTTTGAGCAATCAGAATAGAAATGGGGACAACATAATTACGATGGAAATAGTACAATTCTTGATGCAATTCTCGTTATGGTTCGTCTAAAAACCGTGCTATTATCTAAAAGGTAAGGTTGTCATTTATGTCTTGTTTGTGGTAAGATTTAACTATCTTAAAGATGCTTGGGTTTGTGCCATTGTTTGTTATTTGTGCATGTTGGATATCTCATTAAACCACAACGGCGTACTTTTAATCATTACAATTATTATTCATGCATGACGACGCATCATGAGATGACGAACCTGTTCATTAGCATATTGATGGGTGAATGCTGTAGATCTCATTTTTTTTACATTCTGTCAATTTCCTTGCATCTCCTTTTTTTTGTGGTGTTTGTATATGTTAAAATTTCCATATAAGATCATGTTGGTGACTTCTACTCAGCATTTCTCTTTTATGAGAACTAACCCACAAGAAATAAATTCGATGGCTGCTGTGTATTATACATTACAGGATTGTTCATATTTTGTCAAGGCTAATATGTTTGTAAACAACAAATACAGATTTGTGAAATGGACCCTGGTATCTTCAGAGAATGTGATGGCCTAGTCAGAAATCTACAGGGAAGACTAGAAATTCTAGCAGTGTCGGTGCATGCTGAGGGAGATAGTGGCGTTGATCATTTTGACGAACTCGATGAAGAATCGCTTCCAAGCATACCAAAAGAACATACTGATGCTTCTGTTCTCGAACTGAGCGACACGTTGCAAAAACAGTCTGTGTCGACCAAATCTAAAAAATGTTGAGGGTGAAGCTAAACAAAGCAAATGCAGCACTTGCAATGCATTAGTGGGAGATGCCAAACAATACCGAGAGCACTTCAAGAGTGAATGGCATAAGCACAACCTCAAGCGCAAGACTCGCAATCTTCC
This sequence comes from Silene conica, assembly GCA_029255685.2. Taxonomy (NCBI): domain Eukaryota; kingdom Viridiplantae; phylum Streptophyta; class Magnoliopsida; order Caryophyllales; family Caryophyllaceae; genus Silene; species Silene conica. The sequence goes on along the minus strand of CM055318.2, from coordinate 79,470,451 downwards.
TACCTTAACTGCTGATGAATGCTTGGGTGATATGGAAGTTAGCTCCTCAAAGGAGGATTTGAAGGAATATTTGTTATTGATGAACTATGAATTTTTGCAGAACATAGTAATGCAGTTGACTGCTCGTTTAAGGATTTACGCAGCCACGATGTAAATGATGACTAAATACTTGTGTCTTGTGAGTTTGGAAAGACGTGTTTCTTTCTGTTGGCTTTGTTGCTTTACTGTAAGTCATCTTGTGAATTTACCGAAATACAGTACTGTGGAATATTATAGTTATATCCGGTTGCCTTAAAAATTTGTGAGATTTTACGATCATATGCTTTTTTAACTTCACCAATTGAATAACCTGAATCATATTTTCACAAGTCACCTGTGAAATAGAAGAGGTACGGTACTCTGGAATGGCTTTTGCTGGAACTACTTCAAATTTCTTGTTTGGGAGGTCGTATGCAAACATACACGGCCAATCATATTGTAACACGTGTCAAACTATAGTTACCTTTCACTATTTAGTTTATGGGTCGGTTAGTAATTTTGCATTTGGAGTTAAGTTGTTAACTAAATCTAGTTAACCATATTCATGCAAGAGATGTTTTCAGAATAAAATCATAATAAGTACGAAAGAAGTGGTATTTTGCTTAATCCATATACCGTATCATTCGAACATATCACAAGATTCATGACCATAATCCATATCATTCCATGGCAAACTACTAAGAACGTTAGCAAGAAGATCAGAGAAAAACAACACATTCTATCAAAAAAGGGTGACCTATGATTTTATACGGAATGGCGGACCAAATTTAGATAAAAAGCACTATGCTATTTCGCTTATTATACTGCATGAATGTTCTATGATAAGTATAATTGGGATAAAGATCGAATATCTTCAAGTCAGCAAGCTGTTTTATTCAAATTCAAAAATGGAAATTGCATAGTAATGATACTCAAATGTACTTGGGCATATCCAGGGGCGAACCCAGGATTAAATGTTTGGGGGTAGCGACAAAAATTAAAAAGGACAAATGTTAATAGTGGGAGTCAAACCCAGTGCACCGGGTGGAAAACCACGGTCTTTCCCATTGAACCACGAGATGTTTATTACATATTTGATGAGATACCATTACTTATCTATTATTCAACGATATTTGGGGTAGCAAAAATCCGTCTTCTAAACCATTTTTTAAAGTTTGGGGTAGCGGCCGCCACCCCTTGCTACTAGGTGGGTTCACCCCTGGGCATATCTCTGCGCATCTTGTGCTGCATGCCATAGGCATACTAGGGTGTCGTTTTGCTTAGCATCTCACTGGGGTTTTCTAAACTAAGCATCAAAGGCATGAAATTCGTTAAACGGCCCAAGATTATCTACCTTCTATTTTATGGAGGTAGACAGCAACAAAAAAGTTGAAACGCATATTCAACTGAAAGCATTACTAGATCAATACAAGGAACATTCACATACCTAAAACAACATATAAAGCATCATCACCGTCATGATAGAAAACAAGGGAAATCATGATGAAAATTGAAAACGGAACTTAGGGGGCGTTTGGTATGGGCCATGGGGATACTAGATTATCTACCTTTGTTAGTGTTTGCTTAAGCAAATCAATCATTCCCTTACGAGCTTACCCTCTTTCTTACCTCTTGATACCTCTACACCCATTCACCCCACCCCCCATGGGCATCCCATTCCCTTTCCGCAATCATCCAAACCAACACCTAATACCACCACCATCAACCATCACTCTGACACCTGCTGCCACCACTTGAAGCCTACCATTGACAATGTTAAAGTGACCGATGTTTTGTTGAGTTTCAAGCCAAACAATGTTTTAAATCAAAGGGGATCTGATTCCTTACCCCCTGTTTCTCTTTGTTAATCCCATTCCCTTTCCTTTTCTTATACCAAACACCCCCTTAACGTGAATTAGACACTTCTAATCCTAACCACTTAAGAGTTGAGAGAAATATTATGAACATTCATAAAGAAACTGAAGATAATAGGCGAGTACAAAAAACTTACAGCAGAGAGTTCACTTCCAGATTCCTCCTTCGACACTATTTCTGCATCCCATGCATTTATCTTCTCTAATAAAGAAGGAAAGTTCTGTTGAGTAATAGTGATTCTAAGTCTCATGGGAGATCTTTTAATGGGATAGTTCTTCTGAAGTTGACGGATGACCTCCAAGGCCTACATAGATGTCGAATTGCCTTGAGATCCATCCAATAAAAGCAAAGTTTATACAACATGAATAAACTCATAAAGACAAGGAAGCAATGTTAACCTGCTTCTTTGAACTGCTGTGTGGATCAACAGCAAAGTGGATTTCATGCATTAAACGCTCAATCATACTGATTGTGTAAGGTATTAAGGAAACAAATCAAATGTCAACCAATGAATCAACAACTCCATAATTTGAGGAATATTGCATACCACTAAATGAGGAAACAAACTCATGCATTCCATGCAACGTATAAGTTTAGTATTCTTAGTCAAAGATTCCTTTGTCAATATTATTTTGTTACCTTTTTAAACTCCAACAATTAAGGAGTTTGTTCCCCTTTCAAACTAGGTTTAACACTGTATAGTTTAGTATATAAGCATGTATTTTACGTATGTACTTTATCAATCAATATAATATTATTCACATATTATTTACATGGTATCAGGTTTCTTATCGATCCTCATACTAATCACCATTTCCGCTGCTATCACCACCTACGAAACACCCATGGCAACCACCAATTCTCAAATCCCCAACTCGGCTGAACCTTCCAAACCCCTTCTGTCCGTTTCATTTCCGACTTGCACCAAACTCACCCCCACAAATTATCGAGCCTGGCATTATCAAATGAGTCGCCTCTTTCAAGGCTTCGGCCTCTTCACCTACCTTGATGGCACCACCACCGCCCCACCACAGACCACCACGCCGGCCGCCACCACAACGGACCCAACCCCCACGCCTATCCCGAACCCGGCCTATCAAACTTGGTTTCGACAAGATCAACTCATCCTAGGCGCTCTTGCCGGAACCTTGGATGAGGCAGTTGCACCCGTCCTCCTCGATGCCGCTACCTCTCATGAGGCGTGGACAACCCTAGCCAACACTTACGCCAACCCATCCGGAGGCCATATACTCCAACTCAAAGACCGCCTCCGAACCATAACCCACACCGGCAAAACAATATCCGAATACATGCTCGCCATAAAAGCATGTACCAACCAACTAGCCCAACTCGGAAAACCAATGGATTCCGAGGATATTACCTCACAAATAATAAGTGGCCTTGACTACAATCTTTATAAACCCGTTATCGATGCGGTACGCGCCCGCGATATTCCTATTTCTTTTGATCTCTTCCACGAGAAGTTGATCAATCATGAATTAACAATTAAAAACCAAGCACCTGCCAACCAAACTACCATATTTACTACCTCTGCTCACGCCGTGCAAACCCGACCGTACTACAACAACAATACCAACAACCGTTCCTACTCGTCCAACAATCACTCCTCTCGCCAAAACCACACCCATAACAACTCTAATCGCGGCTCCACCTCCTTTGTCAATATTATTTTGTTACCTTTTTAAACTCCAACAATTAAGGAGTTTGTTCCCCTTTCAAACTAGGTTTAACACTGTATAGTTTAGTATATAAGCATGTATGTTACGTATGTACTTTATCAATCAATATAATATTATTCACATATTATTTACATAAGGACGTTTGGTTTCAGGATTAACGGTCTTCTGCATGACAATGGTTGCAATATCTCGAAACTGACTGGAAAGCTGTGCTTCCCTCTCTTTACCCGCCACCTGAAGCTCACCTTTCTCCAAAATCTGAAGAAACTCTAATCAGAACCCCATAACATCACAGAGAAACCTAAAATCAACTTGTTAATCAAAAGAACTAACTCAAGTAAAAATCAACTGTAACATCTCACGTTTCGAAGCCTATATAAGTGCTATGCTCGTTAGATGTTTCGTTACCGTTACGAGGTGGTGAACTTCGGGACGAAGTTCATTTTAAGGAGGGAAGACTGCAATACCCCGTATTTTCATAGTTCGTAATAATGAATTGCTTTATATTATTATCAAGACGAGGTATAATTATATATTATTTGATACGTATTTGCTAGTTGTTATAATAATTATATTTAGTATATTATATGGACTTGTAATACTATTTACCTTCATATTCATATTTAATTTATATTTAAATTATATTATTATATGTACTCGCAAATTTTAAGTTATGGGTTAAGAACGGGATATAGATATATAAGTTCCTCGAGATGCATGATGGGCTATTAGACTCGGTTATGATTGATGCGAGATGGGCTTGGAATCGGGTTGTGATTGTGAGAAACATGTAATGCACAACCCAACCCTATGATATGCAAAAAAAGAAAGAAAAAAAAAATCCTAAACCAAAAGCCTAACCAACGACATCCCAACACCATTTTCTAAACTTAGAGAGAGGGAAAGGAAGAAGAGTGTCGAGCCTTTCACTGGATTGGAGATTTCTCACCATTTGCAACCTAATTCAATTTCCCTGTTCGTAAGTCGATTTCATTTAATTGTTTATACTGTTTTAAAATTTTTTTCTTCGAAAAGTTTGAAAAGAGAGTCCTGTTTATTTGAAGTCTAGTTTATGCAGATAAAATTTCATAGTCACAATCCTTATGGTTTATCCTAGGTGATTTATTTATGAACATGTCGCTGAAAAGTCCGCGAATCTGATTTAGTTGTGGAAAATGGTTTGGAAACCTAGTTTATATGTCGATTCAATTTTGGGTCTTTTTAATACATAATTTTTGTAAAGTCTAGATGATAATAGGATTTGGAATTACCGAAAAATAATGTTTTAAACTCGTTTTATGAATTAATACTTTTTATGCGACGGATTCTGTCAGCTTTTAGAAATCAATCTGAAAACCCTAGATAAGTTTGGAATTTGAGAAAACTACGTTAGACATTATTTGTAGATAAGACTCATGGGTTCCCATCCAATTGGCCTTGAATCAATTCAATTTTTCTGGAATTAGTTATATATTTTATACCGAATCTTTCAGGTGTTGGAAAATCAGGAAAAGTCGTGTTTGTTCTTTAAGTTGATATATCTATTAAGTTATGATGAGTCTAGGTTATGTACATGATTAATTATTTTATTAGGTGGTAATTGTACATAATTATGGTATATAGGTGATGGATATGTGAAGGATCGTAATTAATTTAAATAATTGATATATTATATTAGTGACGTAATTGTATTAGTTAGTAATTAAGTGTATTATTTTGTTAGCTGTTGAGTATGTGATGAAGTGATTCTGCTGAGTGGATGTTAGCTGCGTGATGGGATTATAATGCTATTCAGGTAGGATACAATGGTATTATACTCTATGATCTGTTATGAATGGGTGTTGAATTGTATGTATTGGATGCTGAGCATGATTGACATGAGAATGATATTTGGTAATTGTTTATGTTAATATTGCATTCATGAGCATGGCATATGCATTGGATACGGATTCGAGATGATGATATATTATTGGGCCCAGGCTAGTTCTGCAGGACTAGACCTGGTGACCTCAGCTGTTATGCTGGTGTTCGGCGACAGCCGATTATACTCTGCCGGGAGGTTCGGTAAGGGTGGGAGTTACGGGTTGAGATTGAGCTCGGGCATATCATGACATTTGCATATCATTATTTGTGCATTATGATTTTGTGTTATCCTTCTCGACCGCGAGGTTAACAGTGTATTCGTGTGACATCTACCATGATCCGGATGAAGAGTAGATTCTACAGGAAAGAGACAGATGAGCTAGGAGCTGGGGCAGGATTGTGAGATGCGGACTTGGACTTACTTAGCTTATAGATCACTCTAGTCTTTTCTTTCAGAGTTTGTTTTATTTCTTGTAACTCAGTTTTGTATTTGGTCTTTGGACAAGTTATAAGAGATTTTATCTATCATTTAATTATAAAGTAATGTGGTTGTTTTACTTTGTTATTCACTACCTCGGTATTTCCGAGATGGTAACAGTCCTAATTATTTGGGAAGGTCTTGCTAAAGGCTCCTTAATAAATGGGGGTGTTACATCAACTAACTCAAGTAAAAATCAAATTAAGTATCCGCTCACCTCCACACAAATTTTAGTCTGATCATCAGTCCCAAACGCAGCAATCAAATCCTTAGACTTAGCGAGCACTCCTTTAGAAACATTGGTGTACACAGTATGCGACTGCAACACTTCATCTATATCCTTCTCTCTGCGCACCACAACCCCAAAGCAAATATAAAACAACTTCCAACTCATCAATACCCACTGCTTAATTCCAAATCAGCACTCAATATTTCAAAACATGTTCAAAATATACACGTAAGCCTGAACACAAGTAACACGTACAAGTAATCAACTGCACGCCTGTTATGTAAACTCCCAAAACACTCAAAGTTAGTTAGACGAAATTTACTTAAATATAATAGAATAGTATCAAATCAACATCACATCATCAATTCAAGATTACGACAAATATACAGTTTGAATCCAATACACTGAATAAGCTCTCAACAATCACCTAACGCATAAATATTCAGAGTCAATTTTCATTCGTATTAGCCAAAATAGCTCCAACTAATATAAATAAGTCAACAATTAGGTTATAAACTGGTGCCGTAGCGCTTATTCTTACCACAACGATTAAATCATACAGACAATCACCGTAAATTAAATGTAAATTTCAGCCAAAGTCATAGAATCGAAAGTCGCGAGGCCTAATCTAACTTAACTTGGCCAATATCGCCTGAAAATGCGGAAAAAAAGCAGTCGCAGTGACGTCCAAAACCTTTATAACTCGGTAGCATATCGGATTCGCCGCCGGCATTTAAACTCGTGCAGACAACAGTTCATATAAGTCGAACAAAGCACGGAAAACAGTACTGTGGACTAATTTCATATAAACAAAGAAGAAAAATCGCAAATCTGTACAAAATTAGGTCGTAAACAATCAGATATTAATTTGATTAGGAAAGGTAAAACAAAGCTAGGAGACGAAAAATTTAGGGTTTAATAAGAGAAAAAAGGGGAAAGAGAGAGGAAGATACACAGATGAGCGCCATGAGAGAACTTTGTTCTTGCACAAATTCTTATTTGCAACCGCACTATCCGTCGCAAGCTTGTGACGGATACCGTTTTTTCGCACAAAATACCCACTTTTTCTCTCTCTCCAACACTATTCCCGTGGTCCCCTTTCTCCACTACTTATTTTGTATCCATTTTATCTCACAAAATATCCGTCACAAATGGTGACCCGTCGCAAGCAAGACTTACTATTGTTCTTGAAGCAGGCGATTTCGAAGCGAGTTCCATGCTTCTTCAAGCGAACGACGGCGACATTCGTAAGCCTTTTCTGTCCTACAGGTTGTACTAGCGTCTTCGACATTTCTCCCCCCTTTCACACTGAATGAATAATGAGGAGGAATAGGCAAGGTTGCTACTTCGCCTTCTATGTTTCTGAGTGACAGTAAGATTATCGGTAGTAAATTATAGGAAATATGATAAATTACTATTAGTTCAAAAAATTGTATATTACTACCTAATATAATTAATTTTGCAACTTACTACATAAAATCACACAACATTAATCACTTTGTTACCTTTTTTATGGAAATCAAATTTAAGTTGGTTTTAAATGTTTGGAATACGTTTAATGACGATTTTACCCTTCCCATAATATCCTCCCCCTCCCAACTTTCTCTATATCACACTTAATTAATTAAATTCATTAATTAATTTCATCAGATTGATCATCGCACCATTGATTTACGCCATGTGTACTTCCTTTCTTTGCTTTTCTTTCTGTTTTACTGATTTATATTAATATTAATTAATTATGTTTAATTTGTTGAAATTTATATATCAGATTGTTTCATTTTTCGGGGTTTAGTCCCTTGGATTTACGTTTGTGTACAATTCTCCCAACTTATGGAGATGAAAATTGAGAGAAATGAGAAAGTGATGAATTTACTGGGAAAATTGAAAGAGATTGATGGAGGAGTTAAAATCTGAAAATTGGTTTTATTGAATGAGAGAATTGTATTTTAATGTTAAAAGGAGAGGAAAGGGTAATATAGGTATTAATTTAGGTTTGAAATTAAAAAGGGACGAAATAAATTGATTTCCGTCATTTTTTAGCAATTTCCGTCGTGTTGGTAGTAATCGTGTAAGTTTTTACACTTATTAGGTTGTTATTTGAATAATTCAACATATTAGGTAGTAATATGCAAAAGTTTAAACTTATTAGGTAGTAATATGCTAAATAGCCTAAAATTATATTTTACCAAAATTTTAAGAGAAAATGGTTGATTTCATCTTTAAAAAAATTACTTTTTAAAAATTAAAAACTTCTAAATTTTTTCTTGCAAATTAAAACCATGTCATGTTTTTCGGCAAATTTTGCCAAAAAGTGACCGATATGCCTTATCTATTTCGGCTATTTGTTTGCTTAGCTACCCAATTTTTTTTCACTTTACCTCATTTATCTCTCACAAGTCACAACACAACATTCTTACAATTGCTTACCATTTTCCATTTTCCATTCTCCACTTGCTCTTTTCATTTCACTAATACTAACTTATAATGTCGAATCCTCACGACAAGAGGCATGGCATATTGGCATTAATGTCCAAGTACTTTTTTGCTGCAAGTTTTTCAACAAATCCTCCTTGCTATTTCGCCCCATTTCGATTTCCCTCTTTTATTATTGTTTTATTACATTTTTACAAGTCTTTTAACGATGAAGAGCTCCACTTCGCAACAATGCGCTGCAATTGGTTGTTTTTAAACTGATTGTATCGAATTTTAGGGTTAATGTCTAAAATTTGTTTGGGGAAAATTGATGATAAATCCTAATTACTTTTAATTTGGGGAAAATTGATTATAAGCCCTAATTACTTTCAATTTGGGGAAAATTAATGATAAACCCTAATTACTTTCAATTTGGAGAAAATTGATGATGAATCTTAATTACTTTCAATTTGGGAAAAATCAAAGATGATGAATAACACTAATTAGTTTTAAGAGAAAATGGAAAGTAGACTAGTATTTGAATAATATGGTGAATTAGATAGGTGATATTGTTGAAAAATGGAGAATTAAAGAGAAAATGGAAAGTAGACTCGGGTCTGGACTCGGGTCTAGTTGACCTGTTACAAGCTTGACCCATTACAAACTTGCGACGAGACTTACCAATATAAATAGAGTTAACCAATTCTAGTTGTATTCACAATTCACAAACTCCAACCCAACATCACCTTTTATGCTATTTTACTCCACTTATCTTGTTAGTTTTGTGTTCTTCGTCAACAATTACAAGTTACTCCTACTACTGTATAATATAAACAACCCAGATTTTGAAAATCACTCCATAATTTCACTGATTTTGGCCGATTTCTTCTCAATATTTCCGCCATACCAGTTACCACGCCTCTACTTTATTTGGGTACCCTCTTTTCTTCCTTCTCATTCCTCCTCTTTTTTTTTTTCCTTGTTTATATATCAAAATTAAATGGTATGTACAGGCATCGGCCGGTGGTTCCATTGGTGCGGCGGTGAAGTTGAACCGAAGTGATGCTGATATTGCTATTAATTGGGCCGGTGGTTCCATTATGTTAATGATATTGTTCTCGGTATTCTCGAGCTTCTCAAAGTTCATAGGTTATTTTTTTTCCCTTTTCTTTGTTTTCTTTTTGTTCAAATTGTTGAGTTCTAACATATTGTTTGTAGAGTATTAATTTCTAGCGGTCGGTTGATGTAGTTGTAGGGCGGATCTCGTATTATTTTACTGGTCTGTGCTAGTTTAATGCATCGTTTAACCTCACTAGTTATCGGATTGACTCTGCTTAGAGTTGTTTTGATACAGAATAACAGAATTACACTTTTGGCGCCAAAAGTAGTTGTAAAGTTGTTAAGAAGTTGTTAGGAATGAGCTAGAAATTAGTTAATATAAAAGCTAAAATCCTGAAATTGTAATTCATTCAGACATTTACTCATAAAATCTCAATAAAAATCCTCAATCTTTCTCTCATTTCTTATCTCTTAATTCTCTCTAATTGTTAGCGGTTTGTGTACAATCTCCTCGAAGTTCTCGATTCTCCATTAATCCAGAGTAACTTCCTGTAGACTGTATCATTGGTATCAGACTGTTTTGATCCTTTGATTTAGCTTCCGCACAATTATCAAATCAATTTCCGTTTTCCCCAAATTAGAGAACCCTAAACTGGCACCTGCAGCAAAGAAATTGACGGTGAAGCAATTGCAATCAGCAATGGAAGGAAGAATTTCGACATTGGAAGAGAAACTGGAGCAACAAACAACAGTTCTGGGTGAAATAATGGCGTTATTGAAAACACAGGAGCAAGGGAGATCTTCCGGTTCTGGTTATCGTGAAGGAGGACATGAAACTGGCGATTCTCAGATAGGTACTCGAAATCTTCTTAAATTCACACCAAAACTTGAGTTTCCTTCTTTTGATGGTAGTAATCCTAGAATTTGGATGAAGAAATGTGTTAAATACTTCAATTTGTGTAAAATTCCTGAGGAACAACGTGTTGATTTAGCTAGCATGTACATGTTGGGTAGGGCTGAATCATGGTTCAATAGTTATATTGCTGTAAGACATCATGTTGAATGGAATGAGTTCATCATGGATTTGTGTGCAAGGTTTAAGGAAGATATAGCTGGAAATGTAGTAGAGGAATTTAATAAATTGCGTCAAACTAGATCAATTGATGATTATCTTGATGCATTTGAGAATCTGAGAGGTTTAATGTTGCAAATAAATCCTCTATTACCTGAGCAACACTTTATTGATAGTTTTATTGGAGGCTTGAAACCTTCTTTGAAACGTTTTGTGAAAGCCTTTAAACCTGGCAATATTGCATCTGTGGTTGAATATGCCAGATTACAGGAGGAAGCTTTATCTGTCAACAGATTTCCTTCAAAAATTAACCCTCAAAACAATACATCAACTACAAAATCTGGAACTTTTCATCCATCTTTTACAAATCAGACCACATCAAAAGGGCTACTGCCCACCCCTCCTTCCAATTCTACACCCTTCACAACAAATCCCAGGACTACAAAGTTCATTAGTGCTGCTGAGAGAGCAGAGAAATTAAAGAAAGGAGAATGCTATTTTTGTAATGAACCATATAACAAGAACCATGTCTGTAAATTCAAAGGTACTCAAACGTTTGCAATTGAAATAGTAGGGGGCGAGGAGGAGGAACAAGATTGTTCTGTTGAGATGGAGGAATCTGGGGAACCTGATATGGTTCATGAGATAGTGAATAATATTCCTTGTATTTCAATGAATGCTTTATCTGGCAGTCCAGGGTTTCAGACCATGAGAGTCACTGGATATGTGGGAAAAAAAAAATTTTGATTGATTCTGGGAGTACACACAATTTCTTAGCTCAAGAAATGGCTATCAAATTGGGATGTAAGCTGGACACAATTACCCCTCAGTCAGTGACAGTAGCAGATGGGAGTCACTTTCCTTGTCAACTGATGAGCAGGCAGTTCACTTGGCAGTTGCAAAAGACTCAGTTTGAGGCTGATATGTTGATTATACCCTTGGGGGGTTGTGATATGGTTCTTGGGGTACAGTGGTTGAGCACTCTGGGGACTGTGAGCTGGAATTTCAAAGATCTAAAAATGGAATTCAGTTACAATAATAGGAGGCATGTACTGAGAGGGATGCCACCACAAAAGGTTAAAACAGTCCAGCCTACTTCAAAGTTACTTAATACTGCTGCTCAATTATGTTTGTTACAGCTTAGTTCACAACAAGATGAGAACCTCGGATACTGTGTTGTAGTCAGCAAACCAGTGAAAGCACTAACCTTCATGTGGAGCTGAGTGATCTTCTTCAGCAGTACAAAGACCTCTTTGACGAACCTACCAGTCTGCCTCCCACTAGAAGAGTGTATGACCATAGAATTCCTTTGATGGAGGGAGTTCAGCCTGTGAACATTAGGCCGTACAGATATCCTTTGAAACAAAAGGATATCATCGAGAAGTTAGTGCAGGAGATGACAGAGCAAGGCATCATACAACCCAGTTGCAGCCCTTTTGCTTCTCCTGTGGTTTTGGTGGGAAAACAAGATGGGTCATGGCGCTTATATGTTGATTATAGGGAGCTTAATAAGAGAACAATTAAAGATAAGTTTCCTATACCAGTTGTGGATGAACTTATTGATGAATTAGCTGGTTCAGAGGTGTTTTCCAAATTAGATGATGCGTGTCTATTTTATGATGTTTTTCATCTATTTTTACACGCATTTGGTCGCTCATTTACTATGTTTTAGCCCTTATTTCCCAACAATCGTGTACTTTCGTATTTTTATGCACTTTTGCATATTTATGCGGAAAAAAGACGATTTAGTACCAAATTCATGTCCTCGAGTCTTTTGCATAATTAAGGAACGAAGGAAAGTCAACTGGAGTCTTTATTTAAGTACCAAAAGTCAAAGCGAGAAGAAAACCGAAGAATTTCTTTGCGGAAGCGGTCGACCGACCTACTATATGGGTCGGCCGACCAGGCCTTATTTCTATAAAGTCCAAAATCTCAAAGAAAGGCCCAGAATTCAATTAAGTCCGTAAAAGAGGTCGACCGACCCACCAAAGTGGTCGACCGACCTCAGCGAAGCCCAGAAACAGTTTTTCGGAAATAATTAGAATTGTGAAGCCTTTAGGAAACTCTAATATATGCCCTATATAAACTAATCTTGTGATTAGGGTTTTGCATTGAGTTTTACATAAAAGTTTTATCATAAGGAATTCTAGCATCCAAGTTCGTAATTTAGTTTACTCAATCTTTAATTTATTTGTAATCTTTCAATAATTCTCAAGCATTCATCAATAAAGTTTGTTCCTTTCTGCCTTAATCCCGATTCTGGTAATTACTCTTTTAATCTAGTTTTATTATTGTTCTTATTATTATTACATTCGTTTAAGTCAGAATCTCAAGCTTTGTTAATTCTTGCATGTTTAGATTATTTACTATGTTTACCATGTTTATTCCCGTTTTCATAATCGTCTTAATAACCATGAGTAGCTAAACTTCATATGTTAGGATGTAGGGGATGAATATGCGTAGGTAGTAGAAATTCCGAGACCGACTTGTAGCAGAGCCACGGTCGGCCGACTCAAATAGTGGGTCGGTCGACCGAGGCTGTGGTCGGCCGACTGGAATAGCTGGTCGGTCGACCACTCGCGCATGAATCCTGTTTCGTCTTTTCTTGTTGACTATAATATCCTACAATGAAACTGAAAGGAGACTTGTAGGACGTTAGTAATGACCTACCCAAGATTGAGAGATACGGGAAGGGCATTGGTTTACACTTTAAGACGGCTAGGGTTACTTAAGACTGAAAGGTATGTGACCTAGGATTTAGGAATCACCCTTATTGTTGACACCCAATAATTGTGAGACCTAGGAACTAATAGCATAGGCCGAAAGGAGCTATTAGGTACCATAGACCGAAAGGATATGTTACACCCCTTACGCGACTGCAATACATGTTGACCTTAGGATTTATATTACCTTAGCTATTTATTACCCAAACATCCTAGCATCCCTTTTATTATATTTTTATTCTCATCTTTATTTCTTGTTTTATTTTAATCTTTGCTTAGACTTAGTAATCAACAATCAAACCCCCAAATTTGTTACCTTTAAACATTAACACCAAACAATAAACATTCCCCACCTCTCTGTGGTTCGACCCTGACTTTCGCTATCTATTGTTAAAGTTAGGAATTATAAATTTTATTTTTGGTACCCTCAACGACGGACATCAAATTTTGGCGCCGTTGCCGGGGAGGTGACGCCAGTGTTTATTGTTTCTCTTTGTTTAAGGAACTTTTTGTTCCTTAAACCTTCTCACCATTTTCTTGTAGTTTCCATCTTATGCGCAGGTCAGTTCAAGGAGAACTCCTACCACTTGACCACGAGCTTGAGAGGACTCTTAGAGAAAGGAGAAAGCAACTTCTAGCAAATCAGGAAGGAGGTTCACCATCTTCCTTATTTCAAGAAGACTTATTCGAACAACCATCATTACCATCTTCACCAAAAACACCACCTTCACAACCAAATTCACCCAACAATCCACTTTCACCAAGAACACCACCTTTTACCTACTTTCCAGTTTTTCCAAAAGAAGAAGAAAACATGACAGAGGAAGCTACTATTGCCAGTCACTCCATGCCTCAGGCAAAGGACCTATACAAAGGGTTCACTTTACCTGCAGGTACTGGGAAGCCATTCGAGGCCAAGCCTGCCTACATTACTATGGTTGAAAGAAACCAATTTGGAGGCTCGGCCAATGAGGATGCTGCAAAGCATATTGAAATCTTCACAGATTACATATGCTCTATTGCACCCCCAGAAGGAGTGACGCAGGATCAGATTAAGCAGACCATGTTTATCTTCTCTCTTAGGGACGCTGCGAGAGAATGGTACAGAGATTTGGACCGCACTGCTGCGGGAGTCACAAATTGGAACACCCTAGCCTTAGCATTCTACAGGAAGTACTATTCTGCATCAAAGACTAATGCTTTAAGGGCGCAGATCACAAATTTCAAACAGGGCCCCAATGGGGATTTTAGTGAGGCGTGGGACAGGTTCAAGAGACTTGTTCGATCCATACCACATCACGGATTCGAACAATGGTTTCTTTGTAACCAGTTCTACAATGGCCTCTATGATGACAACAGGGCCTATCTAGATGCTGTAGCTAATGGGAGATTCCAAGACAACTCAGGAGAGACTAAGGGTCTCAAATTGATAGAAGATGTTGCTGTACACCGTGCTGAACATGGAACCTCCAGAGGTAATCAAAGGAAATCTGAATACAACCTAGCAGCTATTGAGGCCTTGACGGCCAAGTTGGAAAAACTAGAGGCTGGAGGGAAGTTTGATCTAGGAAGTGAGAGCAAAGGAGGAATTTACCAGGTGAACGCCGTTCAAGACGGACCCTTTGCTTGTGAGAGGTGCGGTGGAGAAGGGCACGTGTCGAAATTCTGTACTTCATCCAATGAAACGTGTGCCGCTTTTCAACACTATCGTGGGAACAATTTCTATGACCCGAATAATAATAATGTCCATCCCCACTTAAGGTGGACAAGCCAGAATGTTCTCAACCCACAACATATGCAACCTCAGCAAAATTCCACATATATCCCCCCACATAAGCAAGGTTTTCAAAACCACCCTTCAACCCTCAACCACCTTCAAATCCACCACCCAACACCGAAACTCTTATCCAAAATCTTATTGGGTTGGTTCAGAAGGAGTCTCAGGCTAGAGAGGCAGGGATGAAGATGTTAGAATCTCAGATTGCTCAAATCGCGGGCAAGAATGATACTAGGGCTCCGGGTCAACTTCCGACCAAGACGGACCAGAAAAAAGAGACTCTAAATATCATATCCCTACGAAGTGGAGCTAAAGTGGGGGTCGAGAAAGAAAAACAGCCGAGTAGCAGTGAAGACGGTCGACCGACCGAAGATCCAGGTCGACCGACCGCAGAGCAGAACCCGAAAATTCCTGCTGAACAGGAGGGTGGTCGACCGACCGAAGAAGATGGTCGACCGACCACCGAGGCAGAACCAGAGGCTCCTTTTCGTCCCGAATTACCGAATAACTTAAGGGATTTTCTTTTCCGGGGTGATAAGACCCCTAGGTTTCTGAAAAGGGCTGCAAATACTGAGTCCTCAGCCGCTCCTTTCCCAGAAAGACTCGTGCCTTCGAAGGATCAGGTATCTTGATGCATGCCATTTCTATAGTCTTTTAGACCTCTTTTGCATGCATTTTTATGCTCTTTTGCCAAACACCTTACTACTTTGAGCCCCGAATTGCCTACTTTGAGCTTTCTTGTGTTAATTGCAGGAATATATTCGGAAGTATGTATTCGGAGTCGAAGTTCGTCCTCAAATTTCCATTTAGGAGGTCAGGAGAAGTGAACCACCCTTTGTATCAAGTCAAGGAAGCGCATTTTTGAAGTCAACGTCCAAGTCAAGCCCAGAACCAGTCGATCGACCACTCTTGGTCGATAGTAAAAGTCGATCGACCGGTTGTTCAGTCGATCGACCACTCTTGGTCGATAGGAAAGTCGATCGACCGGTAGTTTAGTCGATCGACCGGTTTCTCGCTGCCGAAGCCCATTTTGACCTAAGCCCATTAGGTCGTGAAAAGTTTATCAGAACATTTCGTTTTTAAGCAGCCTTTAGAGTTTTTTCTTTAGATTACTTTTAACCTTAATCTTAAATCTACTTTTCTTACTCTTCCTGAGAAAAACTTTTAGTCAGTTGTTTTTATTTTAATTCATCTTCAAGCTTGTAAGATCCAACGTTCCTGAATTCAGTACTCAACATTTTTATTGGTAATTTTATTCCTTGCTCTTACTTTCTATTATCTTTATTCATCTCTGCTTATCTCGCGATCATGTTTTCCTCTTTAGTTACTTCTTCCATTTCAATTGTTAATCCCTTTATGCATAGCTAATCCCTTCGACTAGGATATAGGTGATCCTTTGATGATGTGACGATGTTCGTTTAGGTTTAGACTAGTTCGTAATCGTATGTCTCTGTTGTTAATTGTAGCATTTGATAGCGATTAGTCATTTAATGCGCATGATTGATTAGTTGATTTGATAAAACCCCGACCAAAGATCGAAAGCCTGGTGAGGGTTAGATCTGCTACAAACATTAGAGTGCCCTAGTAAGTTGCGAGAGCCCGCTAGAAGCATTCTAGGGCGAATAGCGATCCGAGAGGACCTTTTCACTACCCCTTAGACCGATAATTGCGACTGATCTGCGACCTAAACCCCTTATCGTCACACAATCATTGGTGAACCGACTATCCTAGTTTTCTCTCCCTTATATTTTTATACTCTTTCCTTACGCTTTTCTTTTCTACCTTTCCTTCACTACTGGTAGTTAGTTAAAACAAACAATCAAACCCCCCCCCCCCCCCCCCAATTTGGTTACCTTGACAGACTTTAGTTTAGCTTTTAGAATTCTTATCTGTCTCCCTGTGGATACGATCCCGACTTCCTTACTACATTAGTTAGGCCAGTTGGTTATCTTTGATAGGGTTGCGACAGCCGTGTCATATCTTTTGACAAATTTAAGGATGTAATTCGTTCATTAAATGTTCAAGTTCCGTTCCTAGAATTAGTCCAGCAGGTTCCTTCATATCTTAAATTTATGAGACAGCTTTTGTCAAGAAAGAGGTCTCTAGATAAGGTTGAGTCGGTGGCCCTCACTGAAGAGTCATCTAGCTTTTTATCACATGTCATTGCCCCTCACAAATTAGAGGACTCTGGTAGTTTTTCTGTCCCCTGCAATATAGGAACCTTCCCAGTTAAGAAGGCTTTATGCGACTTAGGTGCCAGTATAAGTGTCATGCCCCTAAGCGTTGCCTTAAAATTAGGAATGACCGAATTTGCAGTAACCAGCATGACAGTCCAGATGGCAGATCGTACATCTATGGAACCTGTAGGGGTGTTGGAAAACATCCCTGTGCGTATTGACATGTTTTTCTTCCCAGTTGACTTCGTAGTTTTGGACATCCCAGAGGATGCCCATATACCTATAATACTAGGAAGACCTTTCCTCCACACCGCAGGTGCCATTATAGATGTAGGCACTGGAACTTTGACCTTCAAAGTAGGGAAGCATTCTATTATATATGGCCTATCTTATAGGAAGAAGGATGCTATGACCCCCATCACTTGTAACGCTATCACTTCTGAAAAGAAGTATGAGGTCATCACTACTTCTCCTACTTTATTACCTATTCCTGTATCTGTTTTTACACCTCCGCCCCAGATTGGGAGCAATATGGAGGACACTTCTATCGTGGCTAGTGCAGGAATTGGTTTGGGGAAACCCAAAGTGAAGGAAGTCATAGTCCAGAGAGGAGGAATGGGATGTCTAAGCTATAAAGAAGATGAGGACCCAGATGTCGTGGATCGGGAGGAGAAGAAGAAGAGAAGGCAAGCTCAAGAGGAGAGGTCGTCGCATATGCTTTGCGACGGCGGGAAGAAGATGTGTTTTGCTACTCAAGCAAACACTGTGGAGACTACGGCGTGTCGTCAGAAGCCGTGGTCGGATATTTTCCGCATCTTTAGCGGATAGTTGTTTCAAATTTCAGTTTAAGACAATTTATTTTTGTTGTGTGAGACCTTTTATTTTGGTTTGCTCGTAGTTTTTTTTCATGTATGCTTGCGTAGTTAAGACCTTTAGACTTGTTTCTGGAATCTCGCGCATTTGTTGGGCGCATATATTTTCCTGCTTTTTCAGGTTTTACGAAGAAACGAAGATCGCTGGGACACAGAAAGGTCGACCGACCAGATACACCAGTCGGTCGACCTAGTCGCTGTATCGTTGAAATTCCTGTATTCTGCAGGAAGGTCGGTCGACCTACTATCTGGGTCGGTCGACCTACTGTCCGTCACAGTCTTTCGTTTTTCTTCCTCGGGAATCGTGCAACCGTCTTTGGTACTTGAGTGGCACTGCTGGCCACCAAAACCTCCCAGCTTATGCTGGTTTGGGGAGGTTTTTCTCATACGCTTATAAATCCAGTGAGTTCTTTCCAGTTTTTCCTTAGTTTTTATTCTCTTTGCATCTTTCTTTTAATTTTCTGAAACCTTTACTTAGGCTAATGCACAATGGAGACATTGTGCGGGTTGGTTTGGGGAATGGTTTCGTGTCACATGCATTGCATTCTGTCACACGTTTATTGCATTTCCGTATTGCATTGTTCTTTGCTTTATTTTCCTTATATATACAATAATCCAAAAAAATGAAAAAATTCAAAAATTTCCAAAAAAATGCACGTTTATTTTAGCATATAGGTCGAGTCGGAACGAAAGTATTTCAAGGATGATTTAGCTATCTTACATGTCTATGCCTTTACATTGCCTTGTCAACTTGTTTTAGTATGAGAGTCTTTTGCATATCTACGAGTGTTTGTTAACTTGTTTTCTTGAGACTTGACTTATACCTTGGCAACCTACTATACATTCTAAGGTTTAGAGCTTATTTCCTGGTTTCATTTTTAAACCAGTTGTCTAGGATGTGAGTAGTACTCCCTTGGAACATATTACATCAATATGCATAAACATGAACTTGAATTGCTATATACTTGTTTTACTATCTCGTTTTGTGAATCGTGATACGTGCATTTGGGATCCCTTTTCTCATATTTACCCATAAGCTTCACATAGCCAAAATTGCCTTTTTATTCCCCCAAAACTACATCCCATACTTAGCCTACCCTTCCAAGCTAGTATTTGTGGTCCTTGGTTTATTTTGAGGCATCTTGGTTTGTATGCTATCTTGAGCAAAAAGAGAAAAGAAAGAAAGAAAGAAAGAAAAGAAAAAGAACAGAAAAATTCAGAAAAAGAAAGAAAGAAAAGAAAAAACGAAAAAATCAATATTTACAACAGAGTCAGTCGACCGACCACCTTTATCGGTCGGTCGACCAACTGGCATCATCGAATTCAAAATTTCGTTCCAAAAATCCCTTTCTTTTATATGTTATCACTCCCGTGCTTCATTCAAAAATATTTGGGAGTCCTTTCCTATATTTAATGTAAGAGTTGTGCTACAAAAGAGCACTTTCTTAATATCAAAAGTTGTGAAGTTTATTGTTGGGAATCGGTTTTATTAGCTTGGCTACTAACCCCACATACCCAAAAAACATCTTAACCACTTTTACCTTTTACCTCACATATCTTTCATTACCCTAATTGCATGTATCTAGGCCACTTAAATGAGTTTGTTATACAAAGTTGTAGAATTCTTGTTCATGTTAGATTGCAGGCATGTTTTCATGGGTCGCAGTTAGGTGAGTGTCTCTACACAATTACTTCTTTCTATCTTTTACATATACTCACCCTTTGCTTCATGAGTGTCTCGAGCGTACCGCGAGAGTCCATGGTATAAGTCTCTATAGTCTTTATGTTTGCAAGTTTGACAACCCCATAACTCGTTTGCATGATTTGAATACTTTCTCATTTTGTACTTGGCATTGGTATAGGCTTACATGTAAATTTCGCTCTGAGATTGAAATCGTTCCATTAGTTAAGATCGAGTCTATTTCTTGCTTGAGGGCAAGCAAGGGTTTGGTTTGGGGAATTTGATGCGTGTCTATTTTATGATGTTTTTCATCTATTTTTACACGCATTTGGTCGCTCATTTACTATGTTTTAGCCCTTATTTCCCAACAATCGTGTACTTTCGTATTTTTATGCACTTTTGCAGATTTATGCGGAAAAGAGACGATTTAGTACCAAATTCATGTCCTCGAGTCTTTTGCATAATTAAGGAACGAAGGAAAGTCAACTGGAGTCTTTATTTAAGTACCAAAAGTCAAAGCGAGAAGAAAACCGAAGAATTTCTTTGCGGAAGCGGTCGACCGACCTACTATATGGGTCGGCCGACCAGGCCTTATTTCTATAAAGTCCAAAATCTCAAAGAAAGGCCCAGAATTCAATTAAGTCCGTAAAAGAGGTCGACCGACCCACCAAAGTGGTCGACCGACCTCAGCGAAGCCCAGAAACAGTTTTTCGGAAATAATTAGAATTGTGAAGCCTTTAGGAAACTCTAATATATGCCCTATATAAACTAATCTTGTGATTAGGGTTTTGCATTGAGTTTTACATAAAAGTTTTATCATAAGGAATTCTAGCATCCAAGTTCGTAATTTAGTTTACTCAATCTTTAATTTATTTGTAATCTTTCAATAATTCTCAAGCATTCATCAATAAAGTTTGTTCCTTTCTGCCTTAATCCCGATTCTGGTAATTACTCTTTTAATCTAGTTTTATTATTGTTCTTATTATTATTACATTCGTTTAAGTCAGAATCTCAAGCTTTGTTAATTCTTGCATGTTTAGATTATTTACTATGTTTACCATGTTTATTCCCGTTTTCATAATCGTCTTAATAACCATGAGTAGCTAAACTTCATATGTTAGGATGTAGGGGATGAATATGCGTAGGTAGTAGAAATTCCGAGACCGACTTGTAGCAGAGCCACGGTCGGCCGACTCAAATAGTGGGTCGGTCGACCGAGGCTGTGGTCGGCCGACTGGAATAGCTGGTCGGTCGACCACTCGCGCATGAATCCTGTTTCGTCTTTTCTTGTTGACTATAATATCCTACAATGAAACTGAAAGGAGACTTGTAGGACGTTAGTAATGACCTACCCAAGATTGAGAGATACGGGAAGGGCATTGGTTTACACTTTAAGACGGCTAGGGTTACTTAAGACTGAAAGGTATGTGACCTAGGATTTAGGAATCACCCTTATTGTTGACACCCAATAATTGTGAGACCTAGGAACTAATAGCATAGGCCGAAAGGAGCTATTAGGTACCATAGACCGAAAGGATATGTTACACCCCTTACGCGACTGCAATACATGTTGACCTTAGGATTTATATTACCTTAGCTATTTATTACCCAAACATCCTAGCATCCCTTTTATTATATTTTTATTCTCATCTTTATTTCTTGTTTTATTTTAATCTTTGCTTAGACTTAGTAATCAACAATCAAACCCCCAAATTTGTTACCTTTAAACATTAACACCAAACAATAAACATTCCCCACCTCTCTGTGGTTCGACCCTGACTTTCGCTGTCTATTGTTAAAGTTAGGAATTATAAATTTTATCTTTGGTACCCTCAACGACGGGCATCATTAGACCTCAGGGCAGGCTATCACCAACTGAGAGTACATGCGGGTGATGTGTTTAAAACTGCATTCAAGACTCATACTGGCCACTATGAGTTCTTAGTAATGCCCTTTGTTCTCACAAATGCACCAGCTTCATTTCAGAATTGGATGAACAGTGTGTTCAGCTCACTATTGAGGAAATGTGTCTTGGTTTTCTTTGATGATATATTGGTGTACAGTTCATCTTTAGAGGAACACTGGCAACACTTGAAAGCTGTTTTTGAGCTAATGAGGGTACACAAGTTGTATGCAAAGCGTAGCAAATGTGCATTTGCAATCAATAAGGTGGAGTATTTGGGGCATTTCATCTCAGGACAAGGGGTGAAGACTGATGCAAAGAAAGTTGAAGCAGTAAGGGACTGGCCTGAACCAAAAACAGTGAAGGAGTTGAGGAGTTTCTTGGGGTTGGCAGGCTATTATAGGAAGTTTGTTAAGAGATACGCAGTCATTAGTCATCCTTTGACACAGTTGTTAAGGAAAGGAGCATTTAATTGGGATACAGCGGCAGTAACTGCATTTCAGCAACTTAAGACGGCTCTTTGCAGTGCACCTGTATTGGCACTCCCAAACTTTGACAAATTATTTGTGGTAGAGACTGATGCTTCTAATAATGACATAGGAGCAGTGCTCATACAAGAAGGGCACCCTCTAGCATTCATCAGCAAGACACTTAGTCCTAAGTGGCAGAAATTGTCAGTATATGAGAAGGAGTTGCTAGCTATAGTCTTTGCTGTACAAAAATGGGAACAATACTTGACAGGGCAGAATTTTTTAATGAAGACTGATCAAAAAAGTCTTAAGTGGCTATTGCAGCAAAAGATTTCCACACCATTCCAGCAATTTTGGCTATCCAAGCTAATGGGCTTTGACTATGACATCCAATACAGGGCTGGAAAGGAGAACCTGGCTGCAGATGCTCTATCAAGGATACCTGGGAGTAAATTGATGTGTATAGCCTTATCTGATGCTCATTCTGAGTTACCGGAGTTAATTCAGAAAAGTTATGATCTTGACACTTTTCTTAGTAACTTGAGAGAACAGCTGTTAAGTGATCCCACATCTGCTTCTTCCTATAAAATGAGGAATGGTTTGATCCAAAAGAAGGGAAGAATTGTGATAGGTCCTGATATGGCCCTAAGGGATCAGATTTTGACTTGGCTTCATAGCACACCTCAAAGTGGGCATTCAGGGAGAGATGCCACTACACGAAGAGTGAAGACTCTATTTGTGTGGAAGGGAATGACCAGGGACATAAGCCATTTTGTTAGGCATTGTGTCACTTTCCAGGCAAACAAATATGATCACTCTCCTTACCCTGGTCTGTTGCAACCCTTGCCAATACCCTCTGAAGTTCGGCTCGACATTTCTATGGACTTCATCACAGGGTTGCCAAAGTCACAAGGAAGGGAGGTTATATTTGTGGTGGTGGATAGAATGAGTAAGTATGCTCATTTTATGGCTCTCTCTCACCCTTTCACTGCCATTGAAGTTTCTCAAGCTTACTTAGACCATGTGTTTAAGTTACATGGATGGCCAAGGAGCATAGTAAGTGATAGGGATGCAATTTTTACCAGTCAATTCTGGCAGGCCTTGTTTCAGCTTCAAGGTTCTGAGTTGCTGCTGTCTTCTGCATACCATACACAAACAGACGGCCAAACTGAAGTGGTAAACAGGTGTATATAATCTTTTTTGAGGTGTATGTGTGGTGAGAAACCCAAAGAATGGATGATGTGGCTACCTTTAGCTGAATGGTGGTACAATACCACTTATCATTCTGCCACACAAATGACTCCTTATGAAGTTGTTTATAATCAACCTCCTCCAATTCATCTACCTTATTTACCAGGAGAATCCTCAGTGGAGAGTGTAGACAGAACAATGCAAAGGAGAGAGGCCATGTTGGTTGTGTTAAAGGAAAAACTATCAAAAGCTCAGCATAGAATGAAAGTACAGGCTGACAAAGGGAGATCAGAAAGGAATTTCAGCATTGGAGACTGGGTGTGGCTGAAATTGCAGCCATACAGACAAGAATCTGTGGCTAGCAGGGTGAATGTGAAGATCGCTCCAAAGTATTATGGACCATTTCAGGTGGAAGACTTAGTGGGGAAGGTTGCTTATAAGTTAGCACTACCTACCAGTGCTAAGATACACAAGGTGTTTCATGTGTCTCAATTAAAAGCTTTTAGGGGTGTACTTCCTAGAGCACCACATATTCCTGAATGGATGCAAGGGTTGTCAAGTGAAGATGTCATCAAACCAGAGGCACTGCTAGAAAGAAGGATTGTTAAGAGACAAAACAAAGCAGCAGTACAGTACTTAGTACAGTGGGAAGGATTTCAGGGGCATGATGCAACTTGGGAGTTTGCAGATTAATGATCCTTGAGTTTTCTTTTAATGTTTTTTAGCTGTAGATTTCAATGTGTGAAGTGAAATGTTACAACTTCTTGTAGTTCGATACTAAATAGATTTTTCATGATTGAACGGAGACAATGAACAGATCCCAGAAGACTAGCAGTTTAAGAGGTTGCAGTGTTTTGTAAATATCGATCAGTTTCTTTGCAGCTATATAGTAAAACAATACCAGCTGATGTTATAGTCGAGTGAAGATGAAGGCAATTAACTGCTAAATGTGTTAACTGTCACAATCATCTATCTTGGACACCTTGCTTCCATCTTGACATCCCATCGCTTCAAGAACTCGCATCTCGAATTGGAGCCTTGATCATTTCTTGTTCAGCTTTTCGGCTTTTGCCTAGACAAGAAAGAAAGAATTTTAATATACGAGTTTGTACCGAATGGGAACCTTGATCATTTCTTGTGTGGTATGTTTCGACCCCGAACCCAAGATTTAATAGAGTCGTGACTTATCTACATGGTATTCGAGGACCAAATGTTAAGTTTTCGCTGCTTATGCACCTCTGCAATTGGATTAAGATCCGATTTTGTAGCTTGATAAACTATTTACAGGAAAAACTAAGATCTGTGACCTTTTGTAGATTCAATTGAGAAGGGAGGAGGGAGGCCTGGAGTGGAGCAAGTGCCGTCAAATCATAGGAGGCATTGCACAAGGACTGGTTTACCTGCATGAGCACTCTCGGATTAAAATCATTCACCCATGTTTCAAGCCCGTTTCTTCTACAAATTGGCACAAACTTCGACTATGCTAACTCGTCTACCCATGCAACCTACCCACCCAGGTTCAAACCCCCACAAACCCACCCAAAATCTCGTCTTAAGCAGCCCAACCAAAAACCGTGTTTTAAAGCCGTTGACTCGTGTTTGTGCAGCCTGTTTTCGACCCCTTTAAACAACCCCAAACCTCACCTTGTTTGGCCCAAACTACCACCTACCCTTAGACCGCACTTCCATCTTTGCATAATCCACAACCACCATCTAAAGTAGCATAATAAACTCCTGAAAAACCGTGCCCAAACAGGCCCAGGCAGGAGCTCATGGTTTCAATGTACTCTGTTTTGAGCTGTGATTTCGTGGCCTTCTTGGACTCGTTTTCTCCAATACAAAGTCCTACTCTCATCTAAGTTCATCCTATTATCATAATCTCATCAAAAAACTCATCAAAAGTAATCCAAAACCAACCAAAATCGAGTACATACAAAACAGTCCACGGTTGCCTCCTTTTGCAACTAAGCTACTTCAACCGTACTTCTATCCCTACAAATACACATATACCCTCACCATAATAAAAATTGGAAGAGTTCGATCATTAAAATCCATGACTTGATTCACGATGTTGCTCAAAAGGGCTGATTGAAGATAAATGAGGCGCCCTCTTTTGACGTAAATAACCTCCGGGGAATCGTCACTTATAGACACAAATCGTATTGTATTATCCGGTAATCTTTTTGTCCTTTGGCTGACTCTTATACTATTTGGATTTTGTTGATTGATTTGATTGTTTCTCTCTTTGTTTATTCAATATTTATAATATCAAGTTTGGTGCTTTAATTATGTGGTTTCATCCTCTTTTTTTTGGTAAAAGGTAAGTATATAATATATCCAGAACAAATGTACATTATGAGACTACCTCTAATACAAGGTATTCGATTGTCCTATGATAACTCCATGTAGTCTAACCTTTAATACTCATGTGACTTTAATTAATTGTATCAATTGAAAGCTAATGTGAAAGCTAATGTCAAAATATTATTCCTTGAATTGCATTCTCACGCATTATTTAATGCCCAGCACACCTTATCCATTCCTAATCATTTGACTGCATATATGCTACAGCTCCTTTCCTGCATAACAAAGCCTACCATCTTGACACTAAACCTAAATAGAATAGCATCCCAGTTGAACTCTGCACACTGCCCCAATCATCCTTGTTTGTTTTGGTATTTACTGTTATGACTTATGATCGTCCATCCCAATCATTTGTTTTATCCTGACCTTCTTATTCTTTGCGAGAGGTACTCTAATCAAATTTAAAACAAATGATTGGGTCGAAGATATTATTTTTCAGGGTTCATTAGTTTCGGCATCTTTGTTATTGGTCGATGACATCCCTTTCTTCTCTCAAGTTTGGTGCTTTATTTGGTTTCGTTTATGTTTGTTTTTGGTATTTAACTGCGGAAATCATTCAATCAAAAGAATCATTCTTTGTTATCAATGAATATATCACCAACTCACTTTTGAATTATAATAATTACCCTAATTTGGACAGGACCAACTGTTTTTAATTATGATTAATCGCGCTCGATTTACTGCTGGTGCAATACTAGTATTTGTTGGGGCATGTCTTGAGTGAGTATTTCTAGCTGTGTTTATCACCTTTTTGTCCTTGCGAATAATACTCCTTGGTTCTTCACCCTTACTAGCTATTAACTCTGCAGCCATTATTTTTATCTCCGACGTATGGGCTATATTGACTGTAAACTCTCCTCTGTTAAGTTGCCTTCAAAATTCAAGGAGGAGGGCTAGTTTTAACTGTGTTCAACTTGAACCTACTCGCTTATCTTTTGACTCATGCTCGTGGCTCAACTACTTGTAATTGTGTTCGACTTCAATTAGTTGTAATTGTTACTCAACTCTCTATGTTGCTTAGAACTTTTGATGATGATTGTGCCCTAGCCTAGTAGTTTGAAATTGATTATTTTGTTGATCTTCACTGCAGATCACTCTTCATATTACAAGTGAAGTCTCTATTTTCATTCAACAGCTTGACCAAGTGAAACCAGGTGTTTATCAATCTAAATTTCTCACTGTCTCTTTGTATAGTCTGATATTAGTGTGTAGTCACAAATTTCTGTTTTTAAGACTGCATTGTCTGTCTTTGTTAGAGAAATTGGGGTTTGTATAGTGTATGAAACACGATAAAATTACCGTGAAATCAATCCTAGGATAAAACTACACCGACCTTTGTGTTCTTAGGCGAGAAAACAAAGAAACTTTTCTTGTTTTGTATGGTTTGTAGAAGGTAAAATCTGAAAGTTTTCTTATATTATTTCACTCACATATGTCCTCATATTTATAAGGAAATATGCATACATGAGACGGAAACGAAACGAACAGGTACATACCCATTCATGTCATACAATGTTCCTTTTCCATGAACAGGTACATACGTACCCATTCATGTCATACAATGTTTCTGCAAAACTGAACAGGTGCATACGTACCCATTCATGTCATACATTGTTCCTGCTCCGTTCATCCCGTTAACTCTATAATTTGTTTATATATGAACGTGTACTCCACACTCCCGATTCATATTATAACATTACGAGTTTCCGTATGATTTTACCACGATATCCAATTACATTAAATGGTCGATGACACTTAAATCACCAACATTCCTCCCCCATTGAAGTGTAATCCTTGATTCGTTTTTTAAAGTACCTACTAACCATCAAATTTGTGCATAAATGAAAATGTCACGAAGATTGAATTTTCATATAGTAAAGTGCACGTTCCATGTACTCTAGTAAAAAGGGTGTCTCTATGGATTGAACCCTTAAACATGTTGAATGCATGAAGGCACAATACACACAAATTACATTTAACAAATAAAGTTATATACTGATACTTATTACAAGCCTAGTATCCTAATCCTCTCATGAGCGTATAAAAGCTTTAGTCCAAAAGCTTCCGAAGTCGGCTATACTCCACGCCTCACATAGGTGAATTTTTTTATCATGTACCTGCAAGTACATTTTTTTCCAAAATTCATTAAGAAGATAACACTTCATCCTTAAACTCACAGCAGGTCCAAGTACATACCTTTCGGGACAAAACTTCGATGTACTTCAATCTTAAATAAAGGGCTGTCCACATTGAATTCTACCTCTAACATTGTATTAGAGGGGAATTGGGTATCCCAATACTTAAGGTTTAATGGACTTTAAACCCATCCCTAGAACCGACTTTTCAACTAAATGTTTTGCCAAACTTTTAGTTAAATGATCCGCAAGATTTTGTTGAGATCTTACAAAGTCTACCGAAATAACTCCATTGGAAATTAATTCTCGCACAGCGCTATGTCTTACGCCGAGATGCCTTGATTTCCCATTATATATTTGACTATAAGCTTTAGTCAAAGTTGCAGCACTATCACAATGGATTGATATTGGAGATATCGGTTTCGGCCATAAAGGTATTTCATATACCAAATTCTTAAGCCATTCAGCCTCTTTTCCGGCTGTTGCCAAAGCTACAAATTCTGACTCCATAGTGGATGTCGTGATGCATGTTTGCTTCTTAGAAGCCCAAGAAATGGCACCTCCCCCAAGCAAAAAGACCCAACCACTGGTTGAAGAATGATCTTCAATATTAGTAATCCAACTTGCATCCGAGTAGCCTTCTAACACCGAGGATTTCCACTATAGGTTAGTGCAAAGTCTTTTGTACTCTTAAGATACTGTAAAACACGCATTACTGCACTCCAATGATGACTACTTGGATTACTCGTGTATCTACTTAACCTTCCAACTGCATATGCAATGTCTGGTCGAGTACTTGTCATAGCATACATTAAGCATCCTATGACTTGAGAATACTTCAATTGTGACAATGGTAATCCCGTATTAGGCATTAATTTTATGTTTGCCTCCATTGGTGAATAAGCAGCACTGCTATTCTCACAATTAAACTTTTTAAGTACTTTCTCAATGTAATGAGATTGTGACAAGGTTATTCCAAGATTAGTTCTTTTAATCTTTATTCCGAGAATCACATCTGCTATGCCCATGTCTTTCATAGCAAAACTTGATGATAAAAATGACTTAGTAAGATCAACTTGCTTTTGATCCGTACCAAAAATTAGCATATCATCAACATATAAACAAATGATGACACCATTACCGGAGCTATCAAATTTGCTATATACACATTTGTCCGATTGATTAAGTTTATAACCATTAGATAAGACAACTTCATCAAATTTATGATGCCATTGCTTTGGTGCTTGTTTAAGTCCGTATAAGGACTTCACCAACTTGCAAACCTTATGCTCTTGTCCGGGCATAATAAAACCTTCCAGTTGTTTCATGTAAATTTCTTCTTCCAATTCACCATGTAAAAATGTTGTTTTTACATCCATTTGATGTATTACCAAATTATGTATGGAAGCAATTGCTATTAATAACCTTATAGTAGAAATTCTAGCAACCGGTGCATAAGTATCGAAATAGTCTATTCCTTCTTTTTGTCTAAAGCCTTGAATGACTAATCGAGCCTTGAACTTGTCGATGGAGCCATCAACGCGCATCTTTTTCTTAAAGATCCATCTACAACCTAAAGGTTTACATCCTTTTGGTAAATCAGAAATAATCCATGTATTGTTTCCCATTATGGAATCCATTTCATCATTAATGGCTTCTTTCCAAAATGCAACATCTTGTGATGTCATTGCCTCTTTAAATGTCTTAGGATCTTCATCTATGTTATAACAATAAGCATATTGAAGTCCTAGTTCATTCCTAGACCCTTCCACTAAATAAGTTTGGAAGTCGGGACCGAAGTCCTTCGTTTTTCTGGCTCGTTTACCTCTCCGAGGCACGACCACTTGGGAGGAGTTGGCCAATCTTTGTGGCGAGTTGCTCGTATTATTACTAATACTCGGCACTAAATCTTTAGGCCTTTTCATCGATGTAAATCTTTCTTCATCGAAAATTGCATCCCTTGATTCAATCACAGAATGAATTGCGATTGAATTATTAGGTTCTATTACATAGAATCTATATGCTTTTGGATGCATAGCATAACCAATGAATATACAATCTATTCCTTTTTCTCCCAAAGTTTTCCTTTTAGGATCGGGTAATCTTACAACAGCCCGACATCCCCAAACTCTAAGATAACTTAGATTTGGTTTCTTTTTGTACCAAAGTTCATATGGGGTTATGTCATTCCGCTTGTTTGGTACTCTATTTAATAGATAACATGCGGTTAACACTGCTTCACCCCAAAACCCTTCACTCAAACCTGAGTATGATAGCATGGAATTCATCATCTCCTTTAGAGATCGATTTTTCCTTTCCGCTACACCATTTAATTATGGTGTGTATGGAAGAGTAATTTCATGTACAATTCCACAATTTGCAAAGTACTTAGGGTCTAAGTACTCACCACCTCGATCGGTTCGAAGTCTTTTAATTTTGCTAGATTTTTGCAATTCTACTTCCTTTTTATAAGTGTCAAACTTATCAAGAGCCTCATCTTTAGTATGCATTAAATAGATATAGCAAAAACGAGAATAATCATCGATAAAAGTTCCCAAGTACTTTTTGTTTCCTAAAGATGGAGTAGAATGCAAGTCACATAAATCACTATGTATTAAATCTAGTATTTTGAAGGGACCAAGGGTTGTAATCAACAACACCACCACCCACAAGGATCGACTTCAACACAACCAACCCAAAGGAGAACAACAAATCCAATTTACCCAAATAATTTACCAAAGCTAAAACCAGCAGTAATGGACAGAAAATAATGAACAATAACGAAAGAACAAAAGACGTAAATAACACACACGATTTATACGTGGAAAACCCCTTCGGTGTGAAGGATAAAAACCACGGGACTTGTACGGAGTCCACCCCTTCTTCTCTTATTATAATAAATTGAGGGTAAAAGAAACCCAATTTTAGTCTACAAAGGCTTCAAGACCCACCAACAACATCATACATAAGAGCTTATGAATAAGAGAGCAAAAGTGAAAATATCACCCGGAAACACAGTTTCTGTCCAGCAGCGATTACAGACAAACCAGAGCTCAAAACGACGATCCCAACGGTCAGAATGTGGCCATGGATGTCAGGAACAATCTGGTAAATTTTTAGGACGATCCAACGGTCGAAACTTCGGCAATCGGAAGTTTACTACAGGCTGTCCTGCCAAAAACGAGCTGAACTTTCTTTTCTCTCTTCCTTCTCTCTTCTTTTTGTTTTCTTGTTTTTGTGTGGTGTGTGTTATGTTGAGAGTTGTCCCAGCCACACAATGTAGGTTGCTTCTTTTATACAAAAGCAACAAAGAAGCTTCTCTTAGAAGCTTCCACAAACCCATAGGATTGTGGGCCTAAAAAAAACCTTAACACAAAACCATAAACGGGCTGGACCCATAACAATCTCCCCCTCCATCCCATTACAGGGAAGATTCACGCCAACCACAATCAGTTGAATCTCAAACCCGCAAGCTTACTACAAACCATAAGCTTGCTTCCAGGAACACCCTTTGTCAACATATCGGCACCATTCTTGTCGGTATGAACTTTCTTCAGCTTCAATTGTTCATCCTCTATAACATCTCGTAGCCAATGATATCTAACATCAATATGCTTGGTCCGAGCATGATACATGGTGTTTTTGCTCAAGTCCATGGCACTTTGACTATCGCAAAATACCACAAACTCACTTTGCTTCAAACCCAACTCTCGAAGAAATCTTTTAAGCCATAGCATCTCCTTACTTGCTTCCACGGCTGCAATATACTCCGCCTCAGTAGTGGACAATGCTACACATTTTTGTAGCTTGGATTGCCATGATGGCTCCCCCTGAAAAAGTAAACACGTAACCTGAGGTAGACTTTCTATTATCGAGATCACCCGCCATGTCCGCATCAGTATAGCCTTCGAGTATAGGTTTGCCACCTCCATAACACAAGCCTAGTTTAGAGGTGCCCCGCAAATATCTGAAGATCCACTTCACAGCTTCCCAATGAACCTTACCCGGATTGGATAAGAATCTACTCACTAAACCGACAACATGTGCAATATCTGGCCTCGTACAAACCATAGCGTACATCAAAGAACCAACGGCAGAAGAGTAATGAAAAGATGACATACATTCTTTCTCTTTCTCCGTTCTAGGACAAGCTTCCTTCGTGAGCTTGAAATGAGTAGCTAATGGTGTACAAACAGGTTTGGCATGCTTCATATTGAACCTTTCAAGCACCCGTTCAATATATTTTTCTTGTGATAGCCACAATTTTCCGGCTTTTCGATCACGAGAAATCTCCATGCCTAAGATTTGCCTTGCTGGACCCAAGTCTTTCATGTCAAATGACTTGGACAAATCTTTCTTCAAACCTTGAATCATCTTTAAATCTTGTCCAACTATCAACATATCGTCCACATACAAAAGAAGGATGATGAACTTACCTTGGGGAAACTTTCTGTAATAAGCACAAGGATCGGCTGAAGTTCGTTTATAACAATTGTTGGTCATAAACGAATCAAATTTCCGGTACCACTGCCTTGGTGCTTGTTTAAGCCCATAAAGACTCTTCTTTAGCTTACAAACACATTTTTCTTTCCCTTTCTCTTCAAATCCTTCATGTTGCTCCATGTAGATCTCTTCGTGTAGGTCACCATGTAAAAAAGCAGTTTTTACATCAAGCTGCTCCAACTCAAGATTGAGGCTTGCCACTAAACCCAACACGGTTCTGATAGAAGTCATTTTGACAACAGGAGAGAAGATCTCATCAAAGTCAATGCCCTTTTTCTGGTTGCATCCCTTTACCACCAGTCTGGCTTTCCGCTTCACAATCTTCTCGCCATCTTTCTTATTCTTGAAAATCCAACGATTTTTCAAGACTTTCTTGCCCTTGGGAGGCTCCAGAAGTTCATAAGTTTCATTCTTTTTCAATGAGTCCATTTCCTCTTTCATAGCATCGAGCCACACATTTTTCTCATCAAGAGACAATGCTTCTTGATAGTTTTCAGGCTCCCCTTCATCGGTTATAAGAATGTACTCTGAACTTGGATACCTTGTTGAAGGTTTACGCTCTCTAGTCCCCCTTCTAACATGTGTATCCTCTTCTTGAGGGGTAGGATGCTCCCCCTGCTCATGAACTTCTTCACCATGATTTCCTTCTTCATTATGCTCATTTTCATGGTTTTCTTCTTCGTCGGATGATGACTCGTGAAAAGCATCATCATTGTCATCTTGTGGTACATTGCCATCAGGTTGTACCTCACCAACATCATCACCGACAACATTAGGTTGTAGGTCACCAACATCCTCGGGTGTCACCTCAACATTCTCATTTGTTTGTTGGTCAATAGGAATAGGAGTGGGAAAAGAAACATCATAAGTAGTATTAGTAGTCAAATCTGAGGTAGAAGTGTACCTTGAACTCATAAGATCTCCACCCTTCTCATGCTCAAAAAATACTACATCTCTACTTCTCACCACCTTTTTCTTTTCTAAATCATAGAGTTTATAACCATACTCTTCATTACCATAACCAACAAATATGCATGGATTAGTCTTGGAATCAAGTTTTGATCTTTGTTCTTTAGGCACATGCATAAATGCCTTACATCCAAAGACTTTAAGATGTGAATAGGTCGGATCACACCCCTTCCAAGCTCTCTCAGGAATGTCAAGACCAAGAGGAACTGATGGAGCACGGTTAATCAAGTATACCGCACACTGGACAGCTTCACCCCAGAATGTCTTCGAAAGATTGGACATTCTAAGCATACATCTCACCTTCTCCACAATGGTTCTATTCATTCTTTCTGCAACTCCATTGTGTTGAGGTGTGCCCGGCTCCGTCCTCTCATGTCTAATGCCATGTTGTGAGCAATAATTCTTGAATTCATGAGAAGTATACTCACCACCATTGTCGGATCTGAGACGCTTCAACTTTCTTTCCGTCTCCCTTTCTACCATGGCATGAAACTTTTTGAAGACTTCGAATACTTGGCTTTTTGTCTTCAAAATATACACCCAAGTCTTTCGAGTAGCATCATCAATGAAAGTGACAAAATATCTATTGCCACCAAGAGACTCCACTTCAATAGGACCACAAACATCCGAGTGAACTAACTCCAACATGTATTTCTTTCTAGTAGATTTTCTAGAAAAAGAAGCACGATGTTGCTTTCCAGCTAGACAATAATCACAAGGATCAAGAGTAACAGTTTTATCAACAGGAATAAACGATTTTCCAGCCAAGATTTTTATTCCTTTGTCACTCATATGTCCCAATCTTCTATGCCATAAGTTAGGAGAATTATTCCCTTGAACTGCATTCAACTCACCAGAACATATGCACAAATATGTCTTGTATAGAGAGCAACACAACTTACCTCTAGCAACCGTCAATGAACCCTTGGATAATTTCCACTTTCCATCTCCAAAAGTGTGTCTAAAGCCTTCTTGATCAAGGACATTTGCAGATAGCAAATTCAGACGTAGATCGGGGATATGGCGCACATTCTTCAACGTAAGCGTGCACCCAACATCTGTCTTCACACGAATATCGCCCAAACCAACAATGCTAGCTGAGCTTTGATTTCCCATCTTGACACTACCAAAATCACCCGCTTGGTAGTTCAAGAAATATTCCCTTTTTGGAACACAATGGTATGAAGCACCCGAATCTATTAACCATTCTGAATCTGAACCGTCAACATGATGACACTCACTGGTTGCACAAATCAAAGTGACATCATCATCACTTTTGGACGCCGTTGCTGCAGTATTTTTATCATCTCCCTCCTTATTTGAATCTCTCTTCTTAGCTTGGTCTTTCTTCCATCGGTAGCAATATTTTTGTATATGACCAGGCTTGCTACAATAATGACAGGTCTTAATCTCTTTTCCTTCTCTAGACTTAGACCTTGATTTTGAGTTACCACGGCTTCTAGGACCCCTACTCTTGCTTCTTCCTCTATTCTCAATAACAAGAGCATGTGAATTATCAACTCCCATCTCCTTCCTTCTAATCTCTTCATTAAACATGCTTTCTTTAATCACTTCTAAAGAAAGCACACCATCCGGAGCGGAGTTACTGATAGTCACAACCAAGGTTTCCCAACTATCCGGTAAGGAACTCAACAAAAATAAAGCTTGCAATTCATCATCAAGAATAATCTTCATAGTAGTCAACTTGTTAATAATATCCTGGAAGTCACTAAGATGGTCTGAAACTGACTTCCCACCTTTCAGTTTCAAATTAACAAGTCGCTTGATTAATGAAGCTTTATTATGAGCCGTCTTTCTTTCATAAAGACCTTCTAGCTTTTTCCACAATTCATATGGATCGGTCTCTTGAGACACATGGTTGAAAACACTAATATCAATCCATTGTCTAATCGTCCCCAAAGTCTTTCTTTTCAACTTTTCCCATTCCCTGCTTTCCATGTTTTCCGGTTTATTAAGCTTGGCAACATTACCATCCGAATCGGTAATTGTTTCAATTGGATCAAATAAATCCCTGCAATATAACAGGTCTTCCATCATAGGTCTCCAAATAGAATAATTGGTTGATGTAAGTTTAACCATGGAACTCCCACTACTACCATCCATGATTTCTACCCAAAATTAACCTAAAGCGCTCTGATACCAGTTGAAGGGACCAAGGGTTGTAATCAACAACACCACCACCCACAAGGATCGACTTCAACACAACCAACCCAAAGGAGAACAACAAATCCAATTTACCCAAATAATTTACCAAAGCTAAAACCAGCAGTAATGGACAGAAAATAATGAACAATAACGAAAGAACAAAAGACGTAAATAACACACACGATTTATACGTGGAAAACCCCTTCGGTGTGAAGGATAAAAACCATGGGACTTGTACGGAGTCCACCCCTTCTTCTCTTATTATAATAAATTGAGGGTAAAAGAAACCCAATTTTAGTCTACAAAGGCTTCAAGACCCACCAACAACATCATACATAAGAGCTTATGAATAAGAGAGCAAAAGTGAAAATATCACCCGGAAACACAGTTTCTGTCCAGCAGCGATTACAGACAAACCAGAGCTCAAAACAACGATCCCAACGGTCAGAATGTGGCCATGGATGTCAGGAACAATCTGGTAAATTTTTAGGACGATCCAACGGTCGAAACTCCGGCAATCGGAAGTTTACTACAGGCTGTCCTGCCAAAAACGAGCTGAACTTCCTTCTCTCTCTTCTTTTTGTTTTCTTGTTTTTGTGTGGTGTGTGTTATGTTGAGAGTTGTCCCAGCCACACAATGTAGGTTGCTTCTTTTATACAAAAGCAACAAAGAAGCTTCTCTTAGAAGCTTCCACAAACCCATAGGATTGTGGGCCTAAAAAAAACCTTAACACAAAACCATAAACGGGCTGGACCCATAACACATTTGTGATGTACTTATGACGTTTTTAAAAGGTTGTCTAGTAATTTTAGTAAGCATACATGTATCACATTTACGAGTTTGTAAATCAAATGGTGGAATTAAATCATGTTTAGACATAATAAGAAGTCGTTTATAGTGAACATGTCCAAGCCTAGCATGCCATAAATTAGACGGAGATGTAGATGTAGAAACCATATACACACAATCATCTATTTTATTTATATTTAACATAAACATACCGTTACAATAATAACCGAAACCTATAAATATTCCAGATTTGGATAATACATACTTATCCGATTCTATGACTTGTTTATAACCGGATTTATTCAATAATCCTCCCGATACTAAGTTTTTCCTTATATCGGGTACATATAATACATCTTTCAATACTACGGATTTTCCGGAACTAAATACTAAAGTAATATTTCCACGACCTTGTATTTTTGCGGTTGATTCGTTGCCCATGTGAAGAATGGAACCGTCTTTTACCGGTACAAAATTTTTGAACCAAGAACGATTTTTGCAAACATGTCTTGTTGCACCCGAATCAATCCACCAAATTATTTCATCATCCTGAATATAATTTGCCTCATCAATAGATGTAACATAATTCTTGCTAGAATTATTTTTAATACAAGTTAAAATATTACCTTGACTAGTAGAAGCACCATGGTCCCTAGACCCATGTCCGGTGCTTTTCCCCGAAGTTTTCATTTTCTTCTTTCTTACTCGGCAATCCGCCTTAAAATGTCCGGTTTTACCGCATATCCAACAAGCACTAATTAGTATCATTGTAAGGGCGTTTCTTGCCTTTGCCTTTATCCTTGTCCTTCCATTTAGAACTTTCCCCTTGTTCCACCATATTAATGGAAGAACCCTTGACATCTACCTTTCCGGTAGGTTTGTCATTGTCTTCGGCCCTAAGGCCCTCCTCAACTTGGAGACTTCTACCAAGTTGTGCCAAAGTCATGGCTTCCTTCTTATGTTTCAATTCATGTTTAAAATTTTTTCCATGTTGGTGGCAATTTCTCAATAATACTAGACACAGACATATTTTCATTCATCGGCATGTCATATTGAGAAAAGCGATTAATAAAATGAACTAATTCATTAAATTGTTCCGACACGGGACGAGAGTCAGTCATTTTATAATTCATAAAACGACTTACCAAAAACTTGCTACTTGTGGCATGTTCATCCATATACCTCTTTTCCAATTGATCCCAAAGCAAAGTAGAAGATTCAACATGTTGATACATATCAAATAGTGCATTTGACATTCAATTCAATATATGTCCACGACATATATAATCATCATTTTCCCATTTAGCCTTCCTACGGATTGCATCAAGAGCATGATCGTCTTCCGGTTCCGGAGGACATGGTGTAGTAATAACATAGGCTACTTTTAAATGAGAAAGTTTGAAGTGCATTTTCTTTTGCCATCTACGAAAATCAATTCCTTCAAATTTTTCCAATATCTCAAACTTACTTTTTCCTTTCATATCATCCATGGCACAAACACTATATTAAAAACAAAATACTTTCTAAGAATGTTAGAGAAATTGGGGTTTGTATAGTGTATGAAACACGATAAAATTATATGAAAGAAAATATGGTGCTTAGATAAATGTAGAGTCGCAAAGGACTGCTCTCCTTAGAAAGTATTTCGCCCCTTACAAGCCTTGGGTAACCGCGAAATCAATCCTAGGATAAAACTACACCGACCTTTGTGTTCTTAGGTGAGAAAACAAAGAAACTTTTCTTGTTTTTGTATGGTTTGTAGAAGGTAAAATCTGAAAGTTTTCTTATATTATTTCACTCACATATGTCCTCATATTTATAAGGAAATATGCATACATGAGACGGAAACGAAACGAACAGGTACATACCCATTCATGTCATACAATGTTCCTTTTCCATGAACAGGTACATACGTACCCATTCATGTCATACAATGTTTCTGCAAAACTGAACAGGTGCATACGTACCCATTCACGTCATACATTGTTCCTGCTCCGTTCATCCCGTTAACTCTATAATTTGTTTATATATGAACGTGTACTCCACACTTCCGATTCATATTATAACATTACGAGTTTCCGTATGATTTTACCACGATATCCAATTACATTAAATGGTCGATGACACTTAAATCACCAACAGTCTTGAGCTTATGTAGGTCTTTTGTTCTTGCAGTTTCACTCTTCTACATCGGTAATATTATGTAGTCAGTCATTTTTATTTAAGCCTGAGTACGAACTGGATAGAAGGGCGACAAAGCTCTACTACGTTCTCAAATCGAACTTGAGACCTTTAGTTAACGACTTATCGTATAAGATACTATGGATTTCAAGGTTGGAGTAGTAAATGATAGGCTATCTGTATTACCGGACCCAATTCTCGTACACATCCTGTCATTTCTACCCACCCTTGATTCTGTCAGAACCATGTTACTTGAGCCCTTTGGCACCCTGTGGACTTTACTCCCGATTCTCGATTTCAATGACTCGAGTTTTGACATGTGGTACAACATTTATCCTGGCGATGTTAATGCTGGTGATGATGGTGGTGGTGATAATGATGAATATTCATCAGTGAATTGGGCATTCTTCATTTTCGTCCAGAATGTCCTGGTATGCCACAGTCTCCCCAAGATTACCCGGTTTCGGCTCAGTATCAATGAGAGTTACTATTCTGAAATAGAAGAGGCTAAGCTAAGTCATGAGCTAGACTCATGGATAGATTTTGCTCTAAGGAAAGATGTCGAAATTCTTGAGTTTAGTGTTGGTATGGTGGAACCAGATGAATAACAGTACAAGCTACCTTATACTGAATTTATCAGTGAATCTATTACTATACTCAAGCTGGAGATTCTCGACATTAAGCCCATGAATTGTTTTCAGATGGGCTTGTTACGGGTTCTAAGGCTGATATTTGTCGAGATCAGTAAGACTGTGATACATTCTATCATGCAGGGTTGTCCTTTGTTGAAGGAACTAGAGATTGATGATTGTTTTGTATCGGAGCAGTTGATTATTGATGCTCCTAATAATGTTGAAAAACTGATACTCGATATTTCTATATGTCACGATGTTGGGCTAATTGTTAATTGCGCGAATTTGAGATCGTTTTGGTTCACAGGGACGGTTAATTATCTGAAACTTCAAGATCTATCATCTCTCGTCGATGTTAGATTTAATCTTAGTTCTCAAAATATGGAGTTCAAGGAGTTGAACAGTATATCACTGTTTTGAACCCGATTTT
This sequence comes from Silene conica, assembly GCA_029255685.2. NCBI lineage: Eukaryota > Viridiplantae > Streptophyta > Magnoliopsida > Caryophyllales > Caryophyllaceae > Silene > Silene conica. Next base: position 79,430,779 of record CM055318.2, on the reverse strand, counting down.
AGGTGCCAAGATCGTTTCATTTTCACGTGAATTTGTCACTGCAAGACATTTCCTGTGTTTTGTTACCTCTTTAAGTTTAGTACTACAGTAAAAGTAAAGAATTTCATTCTGTATTTGTGTGCCTGTTTATTCCTAGGTGCTCTTTTACTGCATGGAAAAGCATCTTCCACAAATGTCGATGAATTGGAAGCGTGTTGAGCTTAGTATGTGGTTGACGGAGAAGCACATCCCTGGACTATGTCGCATGTTGAGAAATTCACCTTACTTGGAAGAATTTGTGATAGATGTCACAAGCTAGCATAGCGATTTTCTTCAGGTACTTCAATGTTTTAAACATTATACTCAAAAAACGAATATATCAGTGTTGGACATTCCGTCTCATTTTGTCAATTGTGCTCCTGCAGCCAATTGAATCGAAACTCGATAATTGCAGCATGGATGACGAAGACTTCTGTTCACGCTCTCTCAAAAGCTAGTCATCTACAACTCCTCAATGTGCTCATACCCTTATTTGGTTCATTTGATAAGCAGTCTGCTCAAGAATGTGCTATCATCCTTGCTGAACTAGTGATTTATTACAAGGCGGATGATAAATCATTTTATGAGAGCGTTTGTCATCAGAGCAATGGACAGAGTTTTCTAACAACTTGCTAACATTCTCAAGAGCCTCTCAACATGTGAAAGTTTCCTTCTTTAAAGAGAGGTGATCTCGAAATACCCTTAGACCGCACTTCCATCTTTGCATAATCCACAACCACCATCTAAAGTAGCATAATAAACTCCTGAAAAACCGTGCCCAAACAGGCCCAGGCAGCAGCTCCTGGTTTCAATGTACTCTGTTTTGAGCTGTGATTTCGTGGCCTTCTTGGACTCGTTTTCTCCAATACAAAGTCCTACTCTCATCTAAGTTCATCTTATTATCATAATCTCATCAAAAAAATCATCAAAAGATATAGCTATAAGGTAAGGCGTGACAAATTGGCAATACCCTCGTAGGTTATATATATATATATATATATATATATATATATATATATATATATATATATATATATATATATATATATATATATATATATATATATATATATATATATATATATATATATATATATATATATATATATATATATACACACTCCGTATTACATAATGGTTGTAATAAAGTTTGTTTAGTCTCCGACAATAATTATGTACAAGTTGTTTTAGAAAAGCCAAATTCAACGTAAATGTTACAGGGGACAATTCAGAAATAGTCATGGAACATAATACATGGGATTTGGAAGTTTAAAGGTACGATCACCAGTAAAGTTTCCTTGTAGATCACTCCATTGGTCTCCCACATTCCCCCATATCCTGTAACCTTGCTCCACTAATTCCTCACGTATCCTTGATTTGTATATCACTGCACTCATTCCTCTGTATTCACCTGATCTATTCATCATCATTTTTAACAAACAATTGTTAAATAAAATTTGGCAAATCCTTCTTTTAGACCCAATGCTTGTATCTCAAATTAATATCGATTAATTATTACTATTTTACGATAAAATATAAATATTTCTTCATAAACATTACGTTTGTTTTTATTTAAAAAAAGTGAGCACAAATTCTCATTTGTGACGGACAGATTCCGTCACTACAAGATGGCAAATGAGAGATGATTGTGAAATTTAGAACTTGTGATCATTTGTTAAAACCAATTAAAGATTATACAACCAGTTGTATATATCTTGTACTATAGATTTGGAGCTTTATAACAAAGAATTTGAGTAAAATAAATGTCTAGAAAGTACTGTACTGAGTAAAATACGTACTGCGAAAATAAATTACGTGTATATATATATATATATATATATATATATATATATATATATATATATATATATATATATATATATATATATATATATATATGTATATTTTACGAACTTATTCAAAAGAATTTGAGCTCCTTTATAAAAAAAAATTATAACTCAAACTATTATATTGAAACAAAAAAATACAATAATTTATAAAACTCAAATGTTTTTTTATTTTCAGTTAGTCTTGCTTGTAACGGGTCGGGTGGAGAGACGGATAATGACACTCACAAAACAAATAGGGGGACAAGGTGAGGCACCCCATGTGCTTTCCTCTCTCCTCTAAATGAGCATTTTGTGAGACAAAATAGTATCCGTCTTCTCCTTGTGACGGATACCCTCCGTCTACAATGAGAATTTGTGTTTTATTTTAACACCTAAAAAAATTAAAATGTAACTCAATTGAATGTGCATTGGATGTATGATACATATATACATCTGGATATATTATCCTATTTGTTAAAAGCTCAAAAAAAGTCAATTAGATATGTATTAGATGTACGATGCTTATATACATCTGGATGTATAATCCTATTTGTGCAGGAGAATTACTCAAAATGTGAATTACAACATTTTATCATGGTGGCGCCCACGTACATCCATTATTGCATGCAAAGAGTCTTGTTTGTGACGGATATATTCGTCAAAAGCTGAAAACGGATACTTACTCTCATAATAAAGCAAGTGGACATGCAAGTGGGGAAAAATGGAGCATCTTATAGATATTGTCACTTGCATTATGTGAGAGAAACACTACCGTCTTCAACTTTTGACGGATAGTGTCCGTCTTCAATGATAATTTGTCTATTGCATGTGGTGTACCATTATTATTAGGGTACCCACTTATAGAATGAGAGAGGATAAACTTGAAATTAAATAACACCATCTGATAGTATTGTTACACTTATTTTATTTCCTTCTCATAAAATAAAGTAAGTGTAAGTATAATATACTAACCTCATAATTAGTCGGTCATAACCAAAGAAGCCTTCATTTTGGAGATTATCAATAGTAACTTGACCGAGTGTTTCTTGGTCTCTCCCCGTTACCAGCATCACCTTAAATCCAGTTGCTAATAGTCTGTTGAATAGGGCCAACATTGCTGGTATTGCTGGACATTCTCCTTTCATAGCCCAACTTCTAAATTCCATTGGATTATATGGTTCACAACTATGATCATCATATTATAAGAGTTAGCATAAATAGGAAATTTAATGGTTAAAATTTGGGTGGAATTTCTGTGAGGTCTCTCTAAAAATCCTCAAGAATAAAATTATATGGATTCTTAACCCGAATCTATGCCTTATAGACTCAAACCTAGCACCTTTAAAAATGACTTACTGAATATACGTAAAATGAAAAATACATCACATAATGCGCTTATATAAACAAAAACCAATAACAATAAAAATAAATATTAGTATGAAATAGGTGGTTTAGAAGTTTGTTATGGGATAAATAAAAGTAAAATTATATTGAATAAACTGACCCGAAACGCCTGCTTCGATAGTAAAGGAGATTGGACAAACAAGTGTCATCAATATCAAGAATCCAAGCATCATAGCCATCGCCAAAGACAATGAGATCATCCAAATAATCATATATTTGGTCGGTGATCAAGCTTACGTCCCAATTGTATTGACCACCTAACATGTAATGCTCAACAGGGAGCAAACACTGTGTGGGGATGGTTCGCCACCCCTTGACGTTGTTGGCCTCCACCGCCAACCTCCAGCTAAGGCAATACCGGGTTATGGCATCTCCGCTACTCTGTTTTGAATGACTTAATACCTTCTCTAACCCCATCCCTGACCCCTTGGTAGAAATGGCTACGAGTAAGAGAAGCACCATTTCTTTTACAAACTTTACCATTTTATTTATTTATTTTTAATCATGCTCTATCACTACTTATATATGTTAATGTAGCATTTAAATAAGATTTGTTTGCACGTGAAAAGGTAACGGGCTGAATCATTTGTTTGCTTATTCATAATTTTTCCACCCAAGAATAACAAAAAGAGACAAGAGTATTAGTTAGTGATTTGAGTGTACCTTTAAATTGTTGGTCAAATAATACATAATTTGGACCGACCACTTGTGAGGGCGGCGAATAAGGCGGATTATGATGGAAATCTAGTTTACACCTACATCATTATCGTTATTATTTATTATATATCATTTCAACTACTTTGGGGTTTGCTAACTATAGTGCTACAACGTACGATAACAAGACTTCCTACTAATTTAAATGTCTTTGTTGGTACGCCATCATGTAAATATAACTAGGTTCCAAGTTATTTTTAAAATATTTTTCAAAAAAATTATTATTTTTTAAATAAAAATGAAAATTAAGCAACTCAAAATAATTAAAATATCTAAAATTAAATACAAATTATATTGATGTACAAGCAACAAGTAGATGTCTTTTTTTTTCCAGCTGTAAAATGAGAAGATCTGCAGTGGTTTTAAAGCAAGTAGATGTCAATCAAGCTATAATTGTAGCTAATTTTAGTTACCAAATTAGCAATTTATAACTTTACTTAGAGAGTATTTGCTTCAAACACAAAATGTATAAGGTATAAGTTTAAAATGACCCAAACACTCATACCAAGTACCAGTTTGTTTGTCAAAATAAGGGTAAAAATATACTGTATAGCCTTAGTGCTAATAAAAAAACAAGAATACACTTGTAATTAAGGGTCGAATCCTAGAGATGAAACACTTTGTAATGAATTAAAATGTGATATTAAGCTAGTAAGGCTAGGGCTGTTCAAAAAGAGACCGGACCGGCAAACCCGACCGACCCGGACCGGATACATACCGGTCCGGTCTCCGGGTCCCCAAAAATATGGTGACGGTCTCCGGTCCGGTCCGGTCCGGTCCACATAGGAAAAAAAAATCAATTTACCTTGTAAAGTAGTACCGGTCCGATCCAAACCCGGAAAAAACCGGACCTAAAGGGTGTCGGTCCGGTCCGGGTCCCCTCCCAACCGGTCCGGTCCGCGGTCTTAGGGATGGTGAGTGTCCGGTCCACGGGTTTGTCCGATCCGGTCCGGTTTTGGACCGGTGAACACCCCTAAGTAAGGCATAGAAGAGTAAATGGATCAACTTGAAAGTTTATCACAATTTAGAAAAGTCTCGACTCAATTCACTCCGCTTTCATCTAACAATTGATCCTATAAAGAATTAGGATACTTTCTTACCCAAATCACTCAATTGTGGAGGACACCTCATAAATCTCCATCCAACACATTAAGCACCAAGTTAAACACAAAGATTGATTAAATCAACAAAAAGATAAAGATCTATCACTACTACAAATTTAGCCTTCAACAACGGTTAAAAACCGTTGTTATTGAAAAAAGTGGATGTTGTTAATGCGTCTGTTGTTATTACTTGTTAACCGTTGTTATTGAAAAAGGCGTCCGTTGTTAATGCATCCGTTGTTATTACTTACAACAATGGTTAAAATTTATAACAAACCCGTTGTTGTAACATTTGACAACGGTTAGAACCCGTTATTGTTATACATGCTGATTCGTTGTTGAAAATTTTGGAGAGAAATTTATAACAACGGTTAAAAGTAAGGGAAACACGTAGTTGATACTAATAACAACGGTTCCAAACCGTTGTTGTATAAGTCTTTTGGTTGTTAGAAGTCCCTTTTTTTATTTTCGTGGGAAAGTAATAACAATGGTTTTGTGCAAAATAACCGTTATTATTAGTGTCACTGAGAAAACGTTGTTAATAGTAAGTCATTTAGACACCAAATATTTCGTACGAGGGAAACCCTTAACGACGGTTGTTGCATAATAACCGTTGTTATTAGTTTCTGTTTTTTTTTTTCACAAAAAGAAGCTGAAATTTATTGAATTCTGTTAGCCGTTAATAATCTACTTCTACAAATAACTAGTAGTGGCAATTAGCAGCAACAACATATTCCAAAATTTCTCATTTATTTGAAAAAAGAAATATTTGAAGGTAAGAATATAGTATAAAAGGAAGTGTATGAAAAGTAAAGAGTAATTTAGTTAAAATTTTAAATTTACATAAATTTCGGACGGGGAAGGTAATTTATGATCCGAAGTATATTTTGGGTGTAATATACTAATATCCACTCCAATTGAGTTTGATGTCGGCGGATAACAAATTATACATGAAGCAGCAAGGAAGCTGCAAGACGTGGAGAGCATGTGACCAACCCAATATCTTATGCTAGATGAATGATTAATCCAACCCCAACCCCAACCCCAACCCCAAGAGCAACCCGAACTCGTAGAAGAGTATACCAACTTATGCTAGTTTTGTTTCATTTGATTCATCACTCTTCATCTTCCAAGTTTTCCTCCAACTCTTCCTTCCACAAATCACTATACAACTCTGCCCTTGTGCAAATGGATTTCTCCAGGTATTTCAGATTACTTCCACTCACACTCCAATTTTATTACGCCTCCATTTAATACTTCGCTACTACCAAAAATCCATAATATTAACCATTTTTGGAAAGTTCGGTGCTTTCCAGTTTTGTTTTGCTATTAAAGTCGTCGCTCTTACTGTCAGAATTGCATCGGTACTACAATCGCTATACATTACTGCTTTTGTTTTATTCCAATTTCTTAAATACTCAAGTTTCAGCATGTTTTCGTTTTAAGGCTGCCTCTTCATCTTACGATTCTTGATTTCGTGGGAAGGGCTTGTTTGCATCAATTGCATGCATATAATAGTTGACGGCAGTGGTGAGTTGGGAGGCTAAAAGCCTAAAATGTAGATTGAAATTTTATGGGGTGACTAATGATAAAATCGAGTAATTTAGACTAAGACAAACATTTTAATTACAAATGTTTATATTTTTCTTTTTTTTTTTGTTGGTGACAAGGGGTTTAATCCCGGGCAATGCATTTCCACACCACCACACATAGACCATGTAAATCAACCCTTCGGCCACTGCAGTGGGCAAGTGGTCATTGCCCCAGCTGAGACCTCTCAACTCCTGCATCAATGTCTATATATTTCATTGATTAGAACTTAGAAGGGATAGTAGCCCCTTCTTCTATCACTGATAGGATGGAAGCAGACGGAAGTAAAGGAGAATGAAATAATGATGTTTCCCTTCAAAATTCTTGAAGCCAAATGGGTTTTCAACTTCTACAATCTAGCACTGTCCCATTTATATTCCTTCTACTTATGTTAAGGCTGTCTAATATTGGAGGTCTAATATATATGTATGATACAGTTCACAGAAGTTGCCCAATTTAAGTGGAGAATAGACAACTTCGAGATAATTGTACTTTTATTAACAATATAGAAGAATTGATAGAACAGAAGAGAAATGACAGATTGAAGATTGTTTTTGTAATTACAATGATAAAATGATTGAATGAATAACAGAATCAGGGAAATTGGCTTTTATAACAGTTGCCAGCTAATTTCCAGCCAACTGCCTAACTACTTTTGAGCTCTAACAAACTCTAACAACGTTGTAACCACTTTTGGCGCCAAACTCTTATTTAGTTATTCTGCATCATATCTCCTTCCTTCAAAAGTAGGTCCTGAATGATCTCAGGGAAATTGTTGTTCTAACACTTCTGCAAACTCCCATGTAGCATCATGTACGGGAAAACCTTCCCAATGGACTAGATATTGCACTGCAGCATTGTTCTGCCTTTTGACTACTCTTCCGTCCAGAGGGTGTCTTCACTGGACAATCCTTGCATCCAACTTGGAATATGGGCTGCATTAGGAATAATGCCTCTAAAAGCTTTTAACTGAGACACATGAAACACTATGTGAATTGCATTGTCTGGAAGTGTCAATTTATAAGCCACTTTCCCCCACAGTGTCCTCTACCTAAAAAGGGCCATAGTATTTTGGTGCAATCTTCATATTTACCCTATTGCTAACTGACCCGTGCGTGTAGGGCTCTAGCTTAAGCCACACCCAATCTCCAACACTGAAACCTCTTTCTGACCTCCCTTTGTCAGCCTGCATCTTCATCCTTTGCTGGGATTTTACCAATTGCTCCTTAAGGATGGCCAACATAGCCTCTCTTCTCTGCATTGTTCTGTACCACTTTCCACAGAAGACTCTCCTCTCCTGGCAGGTAGGTGAATAGGGGGAGGTTAATTATAAACTGCTTCATATGGTGTCAAATGAGTAGCAGAGGGGTAAGTTGTATTATACCACCACTCAGCTAATGGTAACCACGTAGACCATTCCTTAGGTTTCTGCCCACACATACACATACATCTTAGGTAGGATTCAATGCACCTATTGACCACTTCTATCTGCTCATCTGAGGGTGGTAGGCAGATGACAACAATAACTCAGAACCCTGAAGTTGAAATAGAGCTTGCCAAAATTGACTTGTAAAGATAGCATCTCTATCGCTTACTATGCTCCTTGGCCAGCCATGCAGGTTAAACACATTATCCAAGTAAGCTTGGGCCACCTCCAGTGCTGTCAAAGGGTGAGTAAGAGCCATAACGTGGGCATACTTACTCAATCTGTCAACCACGACAAAAATACTTCTTTTCCCCGAGACTTTGGCAATCCAGTGATGAAATCCATACTGATATCTAACCAAACTTCAGTAGGTATAGGTAAGGGCTGTGATAGACCAGGGTAAGCTCAAGGATCATATTTATTAGCTTGACAAATGACACAATTTCTGACAAAATGACTTATATCTTTAGTCATTCCCTTCCATACAAACAATGCATTTACCCTTCTAGTAGTACCATCCCTCCCTGAGTGCCCACTTTGAGGGGCACTCTGCAACCATTCCAATATGATGTCCCTTAGAGCTTTGTCAGGACCAACCACAATCATTAATTACAGATACTCCAACAGAGGTTGAGCAGAAATAGATGGTTTCCTTCTTGAAGCATTCATTAATTACAGAAACTCCAACAGAGGTTGAGCAGAAATAGATGGTTTCTCATCCTCTTCCCTCTCCCTCCCCAAAATACAAAACAAAGAGATTACTCATTATGAAGTGTATATGTAATATGTATATATTACCAAGCTTTCGGGAATTTTCTAATGTGTCCTGGAGTATAAATGCTATAATGGATTTTAAATTTGTTATACTTCTAACAAAATATCTTTTACTTGGCTTAACAGTGCAGATGGTCAGTGTGGAATTGCTCGTGCTAGTGGTGTTAGTGATGGGTAAACAACGAAAACCATTTGCACCTCCTATTACATCACTGTAGTGTAGTATTGTATGTACATTTTTCCGTTTGCAGTGGAGTCAATTTGTGGTTTGACTTTGGAATATAATGGAATAAAGCAAATTGGTGGACTAAACTATTTCACTTATGTGATTGTACCCTTGTATTCTCTGACCATAATCTTTTTAATGTAATAGCATGGCTAGACTCTCAGACGAGGCTTGGACAATGGTGGGAAAGAAAGGGAACCAATTTATCTTGAATGGCAGACCCTTCTACTTCAATGGGTTCAATACCTACTGGCTGATGGTATTTGCTTCTGATCTGTCGGCTCGAAGTAAAGTCACCGAGCTCTTCCAACAAGCATCTTCTGTTGGTCTGACAGTCTGCAGGACATGGGCTTTTAATGACGGCCAATGGTGTGCTTTGCAAAGATCTCCATCTCTCTATGATGAGCAAGTTTTCAAGGTAAAATTTTAATGTTACATATACTCTTATATGATGCATATGATTTTTAAAATTATTTTACTAGTTACAGAATGTTGACGTTTTGTGTTTCCATTGACATTCAGGGTCTGGATTTTGTTGTGAGTGAAGCAAAGAAGTACAAGATCAGGCTGATTTTGTCACTAGTGAACAACTGGAATGACTATGGTGGCAAAGCACAGTATGTCAAATGGGGCAAAGAGGCTGGCTTAAATTTGAGCTCTGACGATGATTTCTTTTCTGATCCTACTCTCAAGACCTATTACAAAAATCATGTCAAGGAAAGTTGTACGAGTTTTAATAGAACAGATAAATAGACCATAGCTCTTGCACCTCTGTTACTTCTCATATTCTTTTTGGTTGTGTGTTGCTTGTTGCCAAATCATGAAATGGGGACACTTCATGTCAGGCTAAAAACTTGATACATTTTCACAAAGTTGTACTGTTACTTATTGACAATAGGAGATTCCAGTAGTTATTTACAGGGTCCTAAATTAATATGGTTACATTAATGTTTTTTGCATAAAAATGGGTAAAATGCACATAAATATAGCTGTACAGTGACCGGAGATGCATTCGCTGCACCATGCATGATGCATTTACCTTTGCCTATAGCTTTGTTTGAGTAATAGTCTTTCAGAAGTTTCTTATTCTTCCTTTAATCTGTATCATGACTACAGACAGTACTGGACAGAGTCAATATATATACTAAGGTTGCATACAAGGATGATCCAACTATTTTGGCTTGGGAGCTGATGAATGAGCCCCAATGCACATCTGATTTCTCTGGAGATAAATTGCAGGTTTGATTTCTTCACCCGTTTCATTTTTAGGATAAGCATAACCTGTCAGACTCAGATTGGTGTTGATAAAGATTTTATAAATCTTATTTTCCTGTCGAATAGGCTTGGATAGAAGAAATGGCTGTCTATGTGAAGAGCTTTGATACAAACCACTTGCTTGTAGTTGGCTTGGAGGGGTTCTATGGCCCCTCAACTCCTCAGAGGACTAAGTTCAATCCAAACACATACGCTACGCAAGTAGGAACTGACTTTATTAGGAATCATCAGGTCATTGGAGTTGATTTTGCTTCGGTTCACATTTATGCAGATTCTTGGTAAGTGAAAGTAGGTGAGATGGGATGAAACTGTTGTGGTTAACTTGCAACAATGCTTCATCTAAAACAGAATTAGCAGAAACATGTAGTCTTACTGTTTGTTAGTAACTACGATTTCGGCGAGGTTTGGGAAAGAGTGTCCTATGGTAGATTGTGGTGAGCTTTAAGATATTAAGGTGCTTGAAACATTAAATTTTTCCCCGCGATCACCTTCAATATCCCCTCCTTTATATAGGAGGCCATTTTCAACTAGCGTGTAGTGTTAGGATACAAATCCATGTCCCACATCGGTCGTGTAAAGGTGAAAGATCACCTTTATAAGTGTCCTGAAAATATAATAGTACGAGGCCTTTTGGGAAGGAGCCCAAGAGTAAAATCCATGAGGGCTTGGCCCAAAGCGGACAATATCGTACTATTATGGACAATGGACACCGGCGCAGCAAAGGCCCAACACGAGGTATTCAGGCTTCCGCACAACATGTAGCATGTAGGTCTATTATTTGTTAGTTATTTCGCTTTCGGGTTTAGCTTTTTAGATTTTGAGGCAACTTTTAACATGAAACTTCACCTCAATAACCTTCAGTATTTACTCCTTTTTGTTGTATGACCGCCTTACCCAAATGTGTAGTTCCATTGGTTGTTACCCATTGTTTTAGTTTAAAAAGGCGCCCCTTAAGCGTGCTTAAGCACAGTGCTCAGTGAGACAAGAACCAGAACGTTTCGGTGGGCTATATAGACAAGCTGCATCCAACGATGCGCAATACACTGCATTTCAATAGTTTTTTTCTTATATTTCATTTGTTATGGCCTTCTCTTTAGCTCATTAGCCCTGACGTTTACTTCTGTACATGTTAACCTTTTTTAAAATTCAGAAGTGGGATATATTGCATTTAGAAAAAACAAAGTTGTTTGCAAAAATTGTGCAGTGTCAAATAAGGCCTGTATCGCCTTGGGACCTCCTTGCCTTAAGGCACCTTGAGGCTTTTAAAACTAAACTAATTATGCTTTTAGCACGTCTTGGATAGCAGCGTAAGACTGTCATTTGGTAGAATGCGGTGAGCTTGTATGATTTCGGGTTTAGTTTTCAGTCAATCTCCGCTCCATCCTAAAATAGGACTGTCTGGACTGTCTTGCCTGGATATTTGTTATACCATTTTGCATAGGCAAGTAATAGTTTTATTCACCGTTTTAAGGATATCAGAAGCAAATCCTGATGCGCATCTGGAATTTTACAAGTCATGGTTACAGTCTCACATAGAAGATGCAGACCAGAAACTGGGGATGCCTGTGGTGTTTTCTGAGTTTGGTGTATCGAGAAAAAATCCCAAGTGCAACACATCCTACAGAGACGCAACCTTCAAACTGGTATACGAAAAACTGGAGGAATCTGCAAAAAGAGGAGGAAGCGCAGCTGGAAGCCTCATGTGGCAACTCTTTCCTGAAGGCGTAGACCACATGTGTGATGGATATGAAGTAGTGCTCTCCAAATCTGCCTCTTTTTCAGACATTATTGCTTTTCATTCTACACGGATGATGCTTCTTTCACAAGACTTTTGATCGACTTTTCCTAATACATATGGTGTGTTATTTGTTATGTCACCAAGGCAATATACATGTAAATGATGGAATCATTTTAGATTTATGATTTGTTAAGGACTGATCAGGTGGCGACTCAACCTAAACCCATGTATTGTACTTTGTTGTGTAATTATAGGACAAGACGTGTATAATTAAACCGTTTGTACACAATTGTAAGTTGTATGTTTCTACGTAGTGTGATATTAGAACTCGATATCAATATGTAATGTATACATACCTTCCTCTTTTTTATATATGAAATCATTGCTCATTGGCTGTCCAGACTCCCGAGATTTACTCAACTAGGCATCTCCCTTATTATTTTTGGCTGCAAACTCATCTCCATTTGCCAAATTAAACACAAAAGCTTAAGAAAATCGGTCTTTCAATTGCGTTATTAAGAAATGCATTACATGATATAGGAGGGAGTTATCTAATTTCTATTTTTCATGTTATGTTTCTCAATAATTTAGTGTGAAACGGTCTATGAACCCAATTATTGCGCCAATATGTAGGGGTACAACATAGAAAATTGCAAATTTCGATGGTACACTGTAGAGTATCCCTAAAAAAATAAGAATAAAGTATTGACACTTAAAAAAATACACAAATATATGGATAATAAGAAAACATGGGAACGATTATTGCTAATAAAAAAATTGGTAAATTCTGAAACTATAACAAATCAAATTTGGGTTTTACATTATTAATGAAATAGATCGGATTTGATGGCCGAGAAACTAGTTAAAAAGAGAAGAAAAGGAGGGGTAGAGTATAATAATACTCCCTCCGAGTCGGAGTAATGGTTCTTACTTCCTTTTTGGTGCGAGTTTAGTGATGATTCCTTTTTCCATTTTTAGTAATTTTTTTATGGTCCAAAATCAATTCAGTGTGGGGTAGGGTGTTTTGTGTGGTTTAGAATCATTTCCTTATTTTTTGTGCATAAAGGTAAATGAACCATTACTATGACTCGGAGGGAGTAGTATGTAATGGAGTAGTCCGTAGTGTATTGTCGGTATAAAATGCAGGTTCCTTGTTTGATGAATAGGTATGGTAGATGTGAGTTAATCTGAGTGTTGATGTGCGGACCAAAGTTGTAAATTATGCAATGAAATAAAGGGAAAATGTTGACACTTATCCCATCTACTCCCTTCCTTATACTCCTATGTTTTACCTTCCAATCTCTCTAAACCCAATCATCGTATATTCTTCAATTATTGCCGTGCCTTGCCTTGCCGGAGTTTCGTTTCCGATCCGGCAATTATTATTGTTCGTACTATCGGTAATTTCATTTTGATTTCCTGCTTACTTTGATTCTCTTATCATTAGGCTTCATCTCTTTTCTTATCCTTCCACTATTATTGCTTGATCTACCTTTTCAGTTATCATCCATTGTTTGTAATTAAGTAAACATCTCATTATTTCCCCCCACTTTTGCCATAATCTTTTGGTAAATTGTGCGCCTTTTTAGGGTTAGCTAACTCTTGATTATCGTTGTTGGACAATGTTTGCTTACTGAGATTGTTGTTTTCGTCTACTTTTTCGATTATAATGCTCCCATTTTTCACAAACATCAACATCTTATCTTTAGCTTGTTTTCAGTGATCGTAACGACTTTATACTTTGTAGTTTATGACTTGCGTTTTTTCATTGATGAATCATATAGGGTCACAGTCACAGATCTTTGGGCTGTGCACCTTACTTCCCTTTAGTGTGAAATTCAATTTACTTACCATAGATACACCGCATACAAAACGGGGTTTTTTTGGGATTCATGGTACAAAAAGCAGAGTAATATTTTGGCATTGTGGAAGTGAAGGCAGAGCTACCAACTTAGATACTCCCAAGTCAGGCCCTAATGCTTTTAGGCACTATTCTTGTAACTTACTTTTGCTGCATTGCTCAATTCATATTTGTGTCTTTGGGTTGGTTGGAGAAACTGAGAAAGGGAGAGGGGAGATTTAACTCAGATGTGTGGAGTTTACACATTTTTCTGCAAAATATGCTCTGTTAAATCAACTCTTGAATGTTGTAGAACCATATGCTATACTTCATTTACTTTTAGCTCTTGCTCCCTAGTTCATCCATTCATTTATCCGACCTCCCTTTATTCCGCAATTTGTCAAATCCCGTAAGGCACTAGGGTAATGTTGTTGCTGCTGCTGTTTTTCGTTCCAAGATCGTTGGTTGACATTTTGATCAATGTGAGGCTGAATTTCCTTATGTTTTCCCATTAATTGATCCAACACTTACCTAGTGTACATTTCGATAAGTTGATGAAATACTCCAACTTAAAAGTTGGTCAACTTGTGTTCACCTGTCAATATAGTATTGTATCGGATTCTCATTTTCTGAGAGAAGTGCACACTCAATTCTGTTGCCTTTAAAATTTACCAGAACCTGTAGTCGTAATTGTTAAAGTAAATGAGGGTCTAGGACTTTAGGTACTTGTTAAGTGGAAGTGCAGTGATGTTTGCGGTAAATCTTTGGCCCGTTATAGTGTGAGCACTATTCAAGTAGTAGTTACGATTAATCAAACAAAAGACATTTATATTTTCTATCTAGTGAAATTGATGGTCAAAGGTTGAAGCTCTGACCTCAAAAGTCAATTGTGATTGATTATATGTTTCCTTGCCAATGTCACCATGAAATTCAGGCTTTGTCGATCAAACTAGTGCCGAACTGTTATCAACTGAATTGGAAGCTTGACTTTCTCCTCCTTGATAAAAGTGCAGAAAGAGTTATTGAAGCAAAAATAGATTCGAGAGACAAAAGGGGCTGTTTTTGAATCTCGGTTTTAGGGGCTGTTTTTGAACAGTTTATGGGACTGTTTAGGCCGAAGGTTTGGACGATTTTTAGAGACACAAACAAGAAAATGAAAAGAAAGTAAGATATGACTTAAACAAAAACAAGAAGTATGTTTAAGCCTAGGATATGACTTAATCTGAAAACGAAGAAATAGATTAAGCCTATGACCATTCAAAGTACTAAGGATTAACCAACTCCAAGCACTAAGTAAAGGAGTTTTTCAAGCACTAAGTAAAGAAGAAATTTTGAAAGAAAAACACTTTGCCTTCTCATCTTTTAATTCATTCATTTGTTTATATAGACCAAAGCCTTCTAATCTTAGCCATCCAAATAAGCATCTAATGGAGTAATGGTTAGCAAAAGATGGGCAAAAAGCAAGAGAAAATTCAGCTCAAATTATCCCTAGGAGGCCGTAAGCCTTACTACAACAACAGAAGATAAGAACAATTTTCTAGGTCTTGCATAAGTCTTGCAATTGATAATGACACAAGAGCTACCTAGGGAACTAAGTTTGGAGTCTTCCCTTGTGTCTTGGCGAATTTTGATGGTCCAAGGCATCCCCAATGTTTCTTACACACCCTTACACAAGTTACACAAGTACAAGGATGAAAGCGACATTTGAGCTTTCTTTAAACGCGACACTTGAACTCTCTTGAAAAAGCCAAAAGATCCCCTTTGTCCTCTCCTCTCCTCTCCCAAAGCCTGTTGTCCATGGTCTTTATAGGTCTAGAACTGTCTTGATTTACCTAATAAAAAGAATAGGACAAAGAAACGGAAGTTAACATAGGATAGGTGTATGAAGTCTCTCCGTTTCAGTGCAGTTATTAATTGCCTTCAACTGTTGTAAATTATGTACTTGCTACTCTTCTGGGGTATTTTCTTTTCCTTTCAAATATATCTGTGGTGATTGACTTTATGCTGGCCTCAAGGTTCAATTTCACAGTTAAATGTCTAGTTTTATGCTGGCCTCAAGAGACTGTAGTAATGGGAAATGTGGATAGCTTGATAGTTGGAAAGTTATAATAATCTCAAATTAATTTTATTTACAGTTTGAAATTGTAGTTATGTGATCTTCTTCTTTTTTGGAAGCGAAGATTCATGTGCTTCTTGAAAAAGTATTTTTTGTATAAGAGGTCGTTTAAATAGTAGAAGTGAAGTTGTCACTTTTAAATTTTAATCCACTGACGTTGAGCATGGTTTCTCTATTTTGTAGAGGTATTGTGGTCTATTAACTTCCATTCTAACAGCTTTTACTCTAAAGCTTATTGTTTATACGCTTGATTTTTCGAAGGACTCCAGGAGCAGGTCCTAGCCATTAATTCGAGAAGAAACTGTCCATAGTCCGTAGGTCTCAACTGTTTATGATTACACACACCCTGCAAAAGGCACTAGATCTTCTGTTCTGAATCTTCTGATGTTGGGTACTTTACTAGTCTCTTGTCATGTAAAAAGTATAAAAGACCACATTATGTGACACTTTTAGTATTCGACATCAGGTGCGCATTTGGGGATTTCGAAAGCATCTGCTACTATGCTTTAGAGTGATTGATTTGAATGCTATGTTAATTTTCTAATTTGCTAGCTGTTTTCTAACCACATAGTCATGTCGTTAGGTCTTTTTTCTTTGTTGGTGTTTCTATAACTCGTCGTTTTCTTTGAACTCGTAAATATCTTGGTACTTTTTAATTCTCTAATTGATTTTCTTCTCACCTCATATTTGTGTACAGATGGATGCGCCTACTCAACGGGAGCTGCTTGATCAAAACAATAATGGCCCAGTTTATGGTGTGGACAGGCCTCCAGAATGCGTTCTTTGTGGAAGATCTATGTCACTGGACAATGAGGTGAATGGGGTTCACCCAAATGTCAGTGTATGTGATGACTGTAAGTTTCTATTGATTGAAGATGTAGGCACGCTAGCACGGAACTCAAATCGGAGACGATTTTCTAGAAGATCTAGGTCAATATATAGTAGTTCTGATTCAACTGAAAATCTGTTCGCACAGCAGTTTTCTCACATAATTAATCTAGCAAGGCAGGTTGAACCTGATCATGAACATATACTTGATGCTAATTCTAACTCAAGGTTGCTCCAGCAATCAAGCTCTCATACTACACCAAATGGTTCTACAAGATGGAGGAGAGTAATTTCAGAAACTGAAAGTGATGTCTCTAACTCTGATTCGTATTATGGAGAGAGTGAATCAAATATTAGCTATGGGGCATACTATCACGGTGACAGCGATGCCTTATCTTTTAGCACTTATGAAGGTGATTCTGATACTTCTGTTGGTGGTCGTACTTTTTTCAATCCAGACCTTGTCCAATCAGTTGAGAGAAGTGACCTCGGCAGTGATTCTGACATTGATCCCATGCATGCTGGCAACGTACAGTGGGATTTAGAGGACCATGAAGAAACGGAAGATGGTGAATGGGAAGTAGATAATGATGAAAATGCATTTGAACCTTTGGAAGATAGATCTTTTAGTAGGCATAGAAGAGATTACCCTGAGTATACAGGAATACTCAGTAGAGTCATTGAAGTTAACCTCCAGATTCCTGGAGTTCAAATTGGCATGGACGATTTTGAACCAAGCGAAGCTCCTTACATAGGCGATCCTGGGAACTATCTGGATGCACGAGGTTTTGAAGAATATCTGGAGCATATAGCAGAAATCGACAGTTCTAGACGTGGCCCCCCTCCAGCCTCAACATCTTTTGTTAAAAATATGCCCATAATTGTCATTTGTGAGGCGCACCAGAAACCTGAGGGATTGGCATGTGCAGTTTGTAAGGATTTATTGACAATAGGCACTCAAGTGAACCAACTACCATGCCTTCATCTGTATCATCCAGTTTGTATACTGCCATGGCTTAGGACAAGAAACACTTGTCCCCTTTGTCGATATGAGCTCCCTACCGATGACATCAATCATGAGCATGGTGTGCGCATTGATAGCCGGAGAATGGTTATCACTGGAATGGAGCATAGGGATGATAGTTCATCTAGTATGACTGATGCAAGTGAAATAGAGGAACTTCGAGGAGCATTGGAAGATGTTGGCCCGATTTCAGGGTCAAATAGAGGTCGGGGAGGATGGTTGTTATCTGCTACCGCACCTATTGTTAGTCTCATGGGCATAGTCTTTGTTTTGTGGTTGGGTAACCCTCTTGTTGGAAGAGGACGAGGGCAAATCGGGGAATTCAACTTACATTGTGGGTCCGCAAATGTTATCCAGTCTTCTGGTTCATTCCCGCGCAATGAGCGGGGTAGGAGGTGGTGGTGGTTTTAGTCACTCAGATTAAACTTACAGTGTGGGGCTGGAGATGTGTAGAGTGTCTGCATCAATCCTACAAGTCCCTACATCCAGACTATCGGCAGGAACCAATTATTTTTCATGATTTTTTCCTAGATTGTTCTCTCGGACAATGGGGACTAGCTGATTACCGCAGTTAGCAGTCTGATGTTGAAATGAGAAGAGGAATTTTGGAAAATGAAATGGGGGAGCAAGCCTGTGTGTTTATAGTAAATGCAGATTGTACATAAGTTGGGTTTTCGGAATATTGGGTTTTGAACTCAGATCAGCTGAGTTTGGCTTTCTAGTCATGATTTGGTATTTGGTTATTTAACTACAAGAGCTTGGCTTTATAACTATTAATGGCTGACTGGAATGAACATTTGGCTGAATGAATGCGTTGCACCAGATGGATAAATTCTGGGACTGTGGTATGTCCAGGAATCAGTTGACAGCCGAGTCATAAAACTAGCTCTTACACGTTTGCAATGCACAATTCTCATGAAATGAATCTTGAAATCATCCTAGTACAAGGCAAATGATAATTTGCATCTGGGAGAAGTTAGTGAAATCGTCACCTGGATATTCAAGATTCTCCGAGAACTATTAGCCGTATGCAAGTTAAGCGTATGAATTCCTTCGAGAATGGTGATTTGTACGGCATTGATTTGATTATAGTGTTCCGTCGGTTTGGTTCGATTAGTTTTCTGGCCTTTTTTTGTGCTTTCACTAATTGTTTTCCGGTCCAGTACCTTATATTATTGTGGTATGTTTGGTGGGGTTATTTAGTGGCTTCTTGTGTAAACATTTGTTTGGATAAGAGAATTTGGAAGGAAATGGACGTCGGAATTTGAATGAAAGTAATTTCCTTCACGGCCTGTGTGGGATTGGACACTTCATTCTTAAATATGGATTTGGTCCAAATACCTTGTTTGGACTGTCTAAAATTTCAGAATTTTGATTTGGGTCAAATCCTTCATAATGTGTTTAGAATCCAATTGAACATAAATCAAATACGATCAAAATGTGTCTCATTTACAAATCAATTGCTTTAGTGCGTTCATCAACCTTCTCTACCTCCTCTCATGATTCTCTATCTAATCCGCTTCTCTTCACCTCAGAGCTTCCATGGAAATCGAATCGAGCTTCCATTGACCAGGTTTTTGCACTATTCATCAACGATTCCGATCTTTACTGTGTTTTAGTAAGTTGAATTTTCTTTTAAAACTATTAATTGTTTCAATTTTATTTCTAGTGTTTATTTAATCAATAGTATGATCGATTAATTATTGTTGTCCTTGAATATGCGTCCTAGTTTGATTGATTTTGTTTGTTTTATTGTTGTTGCGTCTAGTTTGATTGATTTTGTTTGTTTTACTTGATTAATTTGTTGCTACGTCTAGTTTGATCGAGTTTGTTTGTTTTACTTGATTAATTTGTTGCTGCTCAAAGTCGAAATCATAGACTTATTTAATCTGCTCAATTTTCAACGGTTTTCTACTAATAATCATCACAAATTAAGAGAGGGAGAGGGAGAGAGAGTGTGTGTCTCTGTGTGTATGGTGTTAAATATCTATTGTTTTTTGTCAATTTGGTTGAAAGGGAATGAGTGATTGGGTGAGGAGGATGAGGAGGATGAACGGAATTGAGACGGAGACACAAGATTGTCTGTATTTGGTTTCGTTTGACGTTATTTTGCATTTACATGTTGGAGGATGTGTCCTCGATAATAATGCGATCACATGCTTAAATCTCATATCAAGAATACAATTGGAAAAGTTAATTTTTGTCATCTGATCAACAATTATCAGTAATGATTGTCAGTTTAGAGTTTGATGTTACTGTTTTGTCGAAAAGTCCAAAAACTCAAACTCACATGTTATTAATATTTCGTCCAGCCTCAACTCCAACTATATTTCAAAACTTCATCGTGAAATTTCAATGTGGAAAGATTACGCCAAAGCATATGTAATTCTTAGATAATAAATATAGAGAAAAAGCACTAATGACCTAAATACAAATCAAGTGAAAAATCAGGCAAATTGACAAAAAATATAAAACGGTAGACAATAAAGGGAGTATCAACGCTAATGTTTTATTCTTTTTTTGCGTATTACACTTCCTGCCAAAATGGACGAACCAGCAAAATTAATTTAACAACACAAACTCACAAAGTAAGATAATTAAGAACTTCATCTGTAATTCTTGTAGTTGACAATGCCGTGCACTCTAATATTATTGATTCAGGATTGCACCTTGGTAAACTATTGTTATTAAATCTTCGACATCCTATCAGCAGAACAAAAGAAATCAGTTAGTAATGTATGTAATATGTGATGCTTTGGTTGTTTACTTTTTTGGATGCTAACTCGCGAGTTAGGACGTGGATTGAGAGGGAAGTATAAATCATTTACATCGTCGGAATTGTGATTTATTTATCTAAATGTTGTTAAAATTATACCGTGCAATTTTACACGGGTTAAAGT
Source organism: Silene conica (assembly GCA_029255685.2). Taxonomy (NCBI): domain Eukaryota; kingdom Viridiplantae; phylum Streptophyta; class Magnoliopsida; order Caryophyllales; family Caryophyllaceae; genus Silene; species Silene conica. The sequence continues at coordinate 79,409,974 of CM055318.2, read as the reverse complement.
AGTTTTTATTAATGCTTATGATTCGGTTGTATAATTGTTTAATCTTGTAATAAAGTGTACTTAATCACTGTTGTGATATAAACTATCTCTGAAAAACTAAGATGGTAACGCCCTTATTTGCCTGTGAAGCTCTTGATTATATTTGAAAAAAAATGAAAAAAAGACAAGGCTATATGTTTGTGATTTGGCATGAAAGAGTTGAAAATGTGGTTTATGATGGAGAAGTTGTATACCACCAAAAATGGATGAGAGTGAGTTTCATAAGTAGTACTCCGTAGGTGTTAGTGTGTACCTTGTGATCCATTCATCCATCAACCGTCTTAGCTGCCCTCAGGTCTGTCCAAAAAGGCGCTTCCGTATCTAAAACAAAAATATAATGGGCCTCCATAAGTCATACTATAAAGTTTGGTGAAAAATAGTAGCCATTTATTGTATCATGTAAGTTTAGTTATCAAAGTAATTAAGCATTTAGTAGTATTAAATAGAGACATAAAGCAAGTGATAAATTAAAAGAAAATGTTTTTATCAAATCAATTTCATTCTTGTGCAAGTATCATATTCATATATAATGAGAATTAAATTTATATGTTTGAATGTTTGATGGAGCAGTAAAGTTAAAAGAGCATAATAAAGTATACCTGTGGGAGCTTCTGTCGAAAAGCCACATCAAGACGTGCATCTAGGGTATTTTCAATAACTATCTTTCCGTCCTGGGAAGCCATCACTACACCTCCCGAGCTGTACGAGTATTTATTTATTTATTTTTGTAAAAATCAGGAAGATAAAAGGGATGAAATGAAAAGAGGAAGAAGCAAGGGTATTTATTACAGTACATACCAAGAAAGAGCATGAGTGTTAGCAGGTTTACGAGGAGGAGGGAGATACACCTTATCAATGGTTATTGTTGGTGCATTTCTCTTTGTTTTATCAGCATATTCTCGTTTGGAGGTCTCTAGAGCCGACTCCACCACTTTGCGATCCATCTCTCTACAACGCAGCAACACCGATGGTTCCTGCAACCGTAGCAAACTCTGCAAATGGATCGGATCCACCATAAATATCATATTCACCTACATTTGCTGCAATAATCCCTAATTAATAAATAATAATCAATCAATCTGACCTGGAGAATCAAGGCTTGGAGAAGCTTGGTGTAAGCCTTTTTGTCATCTGCGACACGCAAGAGCTCCTTAAAAGTCGCATCCTTCATGGCATTAACAACATCATCTTGAGCTTGTAAATACTTTATACGTGATGCATTCAACTGCATCGAATACTCTCTGCGTTTTCCACCATTTTTCACATCAATCATCAATCATCAATCATCAATCATCAATCACACATTACATTGCCAATTTTAATACTTCAATTATATTTATTATTCAACTCACATCTTTTTTCGAACCTCCACTTGTTTTGCCTTACGCTCCATTTCTTGTTTAAGCTTTTTCTTCTCAGCTTCGACTAATTGCAGCTTCTCAATATTGAATTCCTCCTCAGAAGAGACAGAGATTTCGTTAGCCTTTTCCAGAGCCTCCTGTTGGATGAAGCGTACCATCTGTTGTAATTGCTTCGGTACATCTTCATCCTTCATTTTGTATTTGATTATGATTATGATTAATTCACCTGATTCCAATTTCTATACCTTGTTTTTATTGATTTTTATGTTTCTCTTTACATCTAATAAATAAATTATTCATCAACATGCATTTTATTGTTACACACTTTTCCTACTTTCATGCCCTCACTTACTATTCCACCCCTTAAATTTAACTTTCTTCGCCTTTTTATAGCTTTCCTTTCATTTCATCATTTTTCAAGTAAAGCCTATTATAAAACTCTACCACCAAATAAATAAGACATATTCAAATAAGAAATGAAATCATTTCAAACAATATAATAATAATAATGTGTGCATTTGGTAACAATAAGGTGGACCCACCAATGGATTATGGAATCAAACTAACGACGGCAAATTGACATGGGATCATTATATAACAACAGTAAAGTACATCAGGTATATATTTAGTCTATTAACTGCTCTTTGGTTATCCACTGACGATTCAATATATTGGCGCTAATAGTTTCCTATCATTTTGCTTTTGTTATTGATAATTATAGAAGGGGAGATTATTTGGGAAGACGGTGCATCACGTGCATGTATATATACATATATATTTAACTATCCAAAGTTTCTTGAAGCTTCATAGTGCCTTGAACTCTCATTTTCTATTATATGCTTGTGTAGAATGAAGGATTAGGAAATTCTTATATGACCTACCTTGGAGATGCAGATTTTGTGATGGAGCTATGCTGATTCCCAGCTTGTAAGTAACCTTTCAATTGTATTTACCTTTACTTTTTTGTGTTCTATCATTAGAGGATTCATAAATAGATGGTAATTTTAAACATTAATCAATAATTTTGAAAAATCTCTTAAGTACAACCTTCGAATGAGTATTGTTATTGTTATTTTTAAGTAAATGTGATAAATACAATCGCATATAAAACATAACAAATGAGCAAACATGAAACATGGTGTAAACTATTACTCTTCTACATAGTGTCAAATATTTCCTTATAAACTACATTAGTTGTCACTTTAGAAATCGCTGGAGATACATTGCAAAATAAACTGTCAAAGGAAACTGTCTTCTCTTAAACTTAACCAGAAACTTAGTAATGTTTGAAGGGGTTAATGTGATTCGAGGAATGTAAACATTCTCACACACACACACAGAGAGAGAGAGAGAGAGAGATTGCCTATTTGAAATTAGGTTCAATTATAGTTTATGTACAAGAGTTGATCATTCATTATTTGAGCTTGAAACAACTCGAAGAGATCAATTATTACCTCAGATTCTTGCTTAAAACAAATTATACGTCTAAACTTATAACACATTCCAAATTCATAATCTCTGAAATTCTCACATTCATATCCGGATATGTATGATATGAGGTGGATCTGGATCTATCAGAGCCTTTTGATTAACAGAAAGATTATTCATTGATTAAATATCTGGCTTCAACTGAAAATAAGATGAGTAAGCAACATCTCAACTTGATATAAAAGTCTGTAGGGTTACAAAAAATTGAAGGGCCTTTATTGACCTTAATTCATAATCAAGGCAAGCCGCAATAAATAGACATGGTCCCTCAAAAATGAAAATTTCAGATAGAAATAACCGTCAGGAAGATTAACATTAGACCTAATTATCCACCACCTCGATAAGGGTTGCCTCATAGTCACTAGGAGCCTCGAATCCATGAAGGTTCATGACGGTCGCTGCTACATTAGCAAGGCCACCAGTAGGAACGTCCTTGCGGAATCTTACACCAGGAGCAAGACCGGGTCCTCCAATTGCAATAGGGACCTGTCCAACACAAGATGACTGACTAAATGAGTATTTTTCAATACACATGTAAGATGTAACCCAACAAACATGCACCAAAGAGGTTGCATTTTGGTCAAAATGCTCATATATCTAGTTTCTCGTGCCTTGGCAACATGTAGATTTGTAGATATATACTTCTTGCCTAGGCAACGTGTACAGCTGTAGATATATACATAGATACATACACCCTCCATTGCATTCGTATAGCCCCCGTTTGACCAAGAAATATTTTTAAAAAAATTAGGGTAGGATATGCATGTTGAACATTGACCAGTGTAACTTAAGACACGATTAGCAGTCTCACTGCATGCCCAAGTATTTTTTTTTTAAATTTAAGTGTCTTCTTTGGAGACATTTTATGAAAAAAAATCATGTTTTCTTAAAATGAAGCAAGCGTCGCACATGCTGAGAGTTCGGTGTCAAACACAAGTACATGAACTAAATGAAGAGTGGGAGTAACCCAACCTCTGGCTTCCATCTTTTAGGAGTTCACTCCATTATAAAGCGGCAGAGGTTTTAAATATAGATACAATAGGAATTCAATTGTTCTATTTGAGAGATGTAGTAAAGGGCTTTAGAACAATCAAATATGAAACCGAGGCCACAGAAAATGCAAAGGAGGGAGCACACCAAACAATAAGAGAATCAGCTTCAAATTTTCCATAATCATCTTACCTATGTGCAAGTGTGCAACGAGCAACAAATATTAACAAAAGCACAACCAAATGATAGTAAATATTTTTAGTAAGGAAATCACCAATCTGCGAGTTAAATTCATATAATCCTTTGCTACTCCATCTATCTCAAAAATACCATCCATTTTTTAGTATTTGTCTATTTCTAAAATACCTCCCATTTTCCGTATTTTTAGCCATTTTAATTTTTCAAGGTACAATTTGATTGCTGTCCTAATCTTTTTTTTCTTTTGCTACTAGTCCAAAAATATCTCTCACTTGTCCCACTATATCATTTACTATCTTGAAACAAATATTTTTATTTTGAATGAGTAGTTCTGTGACTTCTGTCTTAAATTGTATTAGTTTCGTATTTTGGAAAGTGGTTATAAGACAGAGTGAGTAATTACCATTACCAATCAACCCTCCTATCCAATCCAAGTCCGTGCATTCCTTTTTATTAGTAAACCTGAATCAATGTTCTCTTTCCTTTTTCCAAGTAAACAAGTCATTAAACTACACTTACCTAGCAAGTAGCACCTTTTACACATACTTTTTCACAAAATTAGTATACTGCCACTAAACTACTCCACAGACACTCTTTTTACAGTACTTTAATCACCAGATCACCCCCACTCACACTTTTGACAATTATAAATAGTATTCCGTGATTTTGTACTATGGTAACTTTGAATTGGATAGGAGGAACTCATTTGATCATCTCTTAATACATTCAGTCATCTAAAAACAACTCCATATGCAACTGAAGAACCAATCATCATGACACAAAACTCATAAATTGTAGTCCAAATAATATTACTTACAGGTTCAAGTGTGTGAGATGTAAGAATCTGAATTTTTCCAGCCTTGTCAAGCTGTGGCTGCCCTTTCTTGTCCCTCTTCACCATGTCTTCGGCATTACCATGATCAGCAGTAACGACATAAATTCCTCCAACTTGCTCAATTGCATCAATGATAATCTACGATTGACAAAATTGATTCAGCGACGTAACCATGATTTAGGTTTGAAGAGACGTAACAAAAGCTAGGAAATCCTAAATGAGACGGTTGGATCGGCCCATATTAATAGCTGTGAATTCATGAGAGGTGAATTAGTGGGTAAACGGACAGGGTTTTCATTGAAATGGACTGGTCTCACGTTTATAGGAGACCACCGAATGACAATACGTCACCAAAAATATTAGGAAGCCATTCTTTTTGTTATCTTAAGTCTTCTAAACAAGGATGGGTCCCACAAACATAAACACTCCCATGAGTCCCATCCATGCAGAAATGAAAAATACTTCGGGCTATAATGAGTGGAATAACTGAAATTGAATATGTAGGCAAGAGAAGAGGGGGACCAAAATATGGCTTCAACAAGTCCCAACTAGTTTTCACTTTCAACTGCAAAATGTTGGTAAACCCAATTTATAGCATGATGGTCCTACCTTAACAGCTTCATCAGCAGCTTTGCAAGCTACAACTGTGGCTTCTATATCACCAGTGTGACCCACCATGTCACTATTGGGCAGGTTGACACGAACCTGAAGGGATGTAACAGCCACATTTTACCAAACCTTGATGGAAAATTGTGTTTATTGAAAGGCTACAGGGCAGGAACTCAATACTTACCTGTTGGAATTTGCGGCTCAAAATAGCATCCCTAGCTTTTTCAGCAATCTCCACAGCCTTCATCTTCGGTTGGACGTTAAAAGTAATGCCGCTATCACTAGGGATTTCCACGTACTCTTCCATTTCTGAGTTGAAGTACCCAGAGCGGTTCCCATTCCAGAAAAAGGTAACATGACCAAATTTAACAGTTTCACTGCAATAAAAGAAAAAAATGTCATTTAGAGTACGCAAATTGCAACCAAAATGATGACGACACCAGATAAAAATATAAACCTAGCTCTTGTAGACAGCAAGAGAGGTTGAGCATTTGAGACGCATTTGCATCAGAACATAGGAAAAACATGGAGTAGTTAGATTTAAAAAGTTGATAAAGCAAAGTTTGATAATTTGTGGATAACACATGAACTTACTATGACATAAAAAAAAACAACACAACAAAAACCGACAAAGCCACATTATACGAGCCACCATTATAATCTGCTATAGGGACGAACCGGAAAGTAAATCAAATAAGAACAGAGAAGAGAAAATAAATCGAAAAGACAAGAGAACAAAGATATAAACAGGGCACAAGTGGAGTAAAATAAATGCAATGACAAAGGACAGAGAGATAGTAAAGTAACAGAAAAGTTAAGGTAGTGAGAGATTAAAAAAAGAAAAAAAAGTGAACCAACTTAACAGAAGACACACTCAGGCTTACAATTTTCTCGAGAAAACTACATGGTTTACAAGGCAAAAGAGTAGCAACTGTTCTGTCAATCACCTCATAACAGATAAAGTTCCCAATATGGATCAAAGTAGTAATTAGCCATGAGCAAGTTAAAATCTAAGTGGGTTTATGCCCAAAATTTCATATAAAAGATATGAACAATCACGATTTCTTTATAAAAGAAAACCACTAACCAGAAAATCATCAAAGGCACCAAGCCCCGTTTGCCTTAACCCACAAAAACACTTCCCACAAACATAATCTAAAGAATAAAAATGAACAAACTAGAAACATAAAACAGTACCAATTCCCCCAAGCATTTTAAGGAACACTAGAGCCAAACATCAGATGTCACATATGTATCACGACGCATTCAACATCAGAAGTAATACAACTAACCTGCAGGCAAATGTCCGCACTCCATTGTAAGTTAAGTATTCCCCGGAAGTCCTATCAATTTCAGGAGGAGAAACAAGGTAGTGACTAGGAAGCTTCAACTCGCCATCATATTCAAGCATACCAGCATAACGGATTTTAGGAACACGGACTCTATCAAACTTATCAAAATCCTTATATTCAAGGGCTTTGGCCATCATAACCATACGATCAGCACGGAAGTTCATCGTTACAACAGCATCCCCATCAACTATTGGACCAACGGCTTTGCCATTGTCATCGACAATGACAAAAGGTGGCAAGTATTGGTCGTCTGCCTTGGATTGTTGTGACCTCAATGTCTTAATGGCTTCGACTCCATTCTTGAACTTGTATGGCGCTTCCCCAAGCACTTGAGCATCCCAGCCTCGTTTCACAACTTCCCAATCGTTCTACGAAGTGATGACACCAAAATGAATAAGCAATTTACCGCAAGTTACGTTGAAAGCGAACCGACATCTCATTCACCACAAGAATCTAAAGCTTAAAGTGCATAATGGAAGACAGAATAATTGTCATTCATCGATGCAAGCACACTTCTACACACGCAAAAATGACAAGAGTAAGGCTAAGACAGCGCTGAATCTGCGCGATTGTGAGCAGTATTTTATAGTTTTATACTTCATACTTCATAACAAAGGAGCATGAATAAAAGAACACTGGACACCAGCATCTTGGCATTCATCTGAAAGTACTTTCCTTAATTGGTAAAATAACAATGTGAAACCGTACACATGCATCAACAATGCGAAACCCAAACCATACAGCAAATTTTACTGAAGTAGTTTTGCAGCATGGTTTTTGTTAAGGAAATACGGAGTACATGTTTGCCAATTACCACAAAGAGAAATACAAACCTCATAGCGATCCATTGTGACGTACATGCGACCACCACCAGATGCAATCTGTGCATCAATGCCTTTCTCGCGTAAGTCAGAGAGATCTTTCTCAAGGGTTTCCGCAAAACCAATACTTGAACCATCCAAAACATCACGACCATCAGTAAGAATATGGACACGGATTTTCTTGGCACCACGCTCGGAAGCTCCTTTCAACAACAACTACACAAAGCCAGTGGCAGATGAGTCGTGGAAAAATGACGGACAATTTGTAAACACGATTGAATCACTTGAATCGCTCTTACAACAAAAGGAATACCTGTAACTGATCAAGACGGGAATGTACACCTCCATCACTCAACAGCCCAATAAGATGCAATGTGTTAGTCTCAAAGGACTCCTTGATATAATTGAACCCTTCACCGTCGAAGATTTTTCCAGAGGCAAGAGCAAGATCAACCAACTTTGCTCTGCACGAGTACAAGGACGCAAAAATTACAAGTCAAAATTTGCAAAAAAAGATATTAGCTGTAGTTCATTGCTATACTAAAATAAATGAACGAATGAATGAATGAACAAAAGAATCTGAATTTATTTACTCTTCGGGTAAAGCTAGCCTATAATTTGCTTAAGTAAAACGAAATGCACACTTCCCTGTCAGACGAAGTATATTTCTTGTAACTGGTGTCAACCCTCACACAAAGATTACCCTTTAAAATTACTCACACTCATGGGTAACCTCTAAGTAACTAGATGCTCGACCATATTCAAACGGGTATAGATGAATAAGGGTAAAACACACAATTAGACCAAGAAAGATCCATTACACAATCACCAATTTCACAATTATTACTGCTACTCTTCCCTAGCACCGCTAAGAGTTGGATGAGGAAACATTATCACTCAACAATTGAAAATTGGTAGACATCAACAAACAAAGTGAGAGAATATAATGTTATACTCAATGACTAACTTGGCTTCACAATTGAAAGCAAGGCAAGTTGAATCCAACTCTCATCAAACATAACTTGATTCAGCTATGACTTTTTGCAGTATGGATGTTGCGATTGACAATTTATCCTCCGAAGCAAAATCACTTAGAATTTAAGACGAAGCACTAAGAATGCACAAGTGAAGAAACTCGTCCAAGGGTTTGATAGAGTATCTTAGAATATTGAATAGAAACAAGGCAATAGCTATGTATTTAACAAGTTGAGAAGCTAAGTAAAAGAAAGAAGGAAGATTATTAAAAGAAAAAGAAGTTGACCCTTGAGCGAAGATTCGGCCAGCACCAAGAGCATTGTGACCAACTTCACTGTTACCCATATCATCCTCTGTCGGGAGGCCCACGGCTTTACCATGAGCCCTAATCAACCTCCATTTATCCGGAGCACCCTAAATAATCAACACCAACACCAATATATTGGTTATCAAACGATACAAAATTAACATCATCCAGCAATCTTTCAACAATCCTTTCACAATCTTCCTGTAATTATTGTGTAACCATTCTCTTGTATTATAAATACCGATCAAAGAGACGCTTATTCTATAATAAACAAAGTGAACATAGATCTATATAACCATTGTTAATAAGATCGACACACTACTTGAACCATTCAGTACTATACTATAGAAGTAACTTAAGTTCCATAAAAAGAAAAGTAAATTCCAATCAAATATCTCCTTTTAACGTAATCAAGCTCATTTAAACGAAAACAAACTAATTAATATAATAGAAGACGATGAATATAGAGTTATATAGAGTTAGACCGATTTACAAAAGTTTATAGTAAAACGGGTTCCTTTAATATCAATACGATTAGATTCATTTCACAATATGTTTCTATAAAACCGCGTTACATAAGATTAACGGGATCTATAATAAAAAAAAAAAAAAAAAAAAAAAAAAAAAGACCTGTTTAAGAGAATCCATGGTAGGAGTTTCAGCAACATGAATACAATTGTATTGATTTGGATTAGCTTCACCCCAACCATCAAGAACAATCATAGCAATGGTCTTATCCTTGGGTAATTTAGGATGATCGGCCAACTTCCATGAGCTTCCCATTTTCAGAAATTATAAGAGATTGAGATTGAGATTTGAGATGAATGTTTGGAAAAGGCGGAGGATTGCTGGTTTATAGTGTGGTAGGTTTGGGGTGATGGATGCATAAAGAATAAAGATATACTCCGTATAAACTCTAAACAAATACAACTAGCCAAGCTGTGGGGTTACGTGGAGCAAGGCTCAATTACTTATTACCGGTTTTGACCATCCCAAATCCCAATGCTGATCAAATGGCCCAAACCCCAAAAGCCCAACCCGGTCCGATCCTCTTTTTCGGGCTTGGGCTAAACTCCCGGCTCCAAAAAAGCCCAAAGCCCGTTTCATGCGGCCCAAGGAGAAATTTGGGCTGGATTTGGGCTAAACTCTCGGCCCCAAAAAAGCCCAAGGCCCAGCTTCAATTTTAATAATTTGCGTAATGTGTAGTTGTGTACATTCTATAAGTAAGCAAAAAGTCAAAAGCCGTTAATTATAGATATACTACTGCCTACGACTAAGTTTTATATTCATGTTTTCATATAAGTTTGGGGACATTCTACTTGGAATAATGGATTCGAATTTGCTAAAACCTTGTTTCAAGCCTTTTTTAGTTGTATTGTAGTCTTGAACGTTAAAATTACGTTGCATTGTTTTTCAATGTGCACTTTTTGCCTATTCACATTTTGAATGTGTCATGAGTCGTAAGGGCCAAAAAAGCCCGATCTAGCCCGAGGGCTCATGTGAGCCCGCAAGGGCTGGATTTGGGCTAAAGGAAAAGGCCCATTGACTTGGCCCGATCCGGCCCGACCCCAATGCATAGGCTGTTTTTAACATATCAACTCGGCCCATGATCAGCTCTAATTCCAAGCTATTAAAGACCAATAAGTCACTCTTATGACGGGTATATCCGTCACAAGTTTGCGACGGGTCAAATATACTAACTTGTTTAGATAAAACAAAAATAATAGTGCATAGAAAATCACCAAATGCTGCAATAATCCCTAATAATCACGTAAATCTGTGCGTATTGTTCTTTATTGTTTGTTTTTATCTTTCTCTGTGCTTCCGCTATAACAAACTGGTATCAGAGCGTTCGGGTTCCTGAATTAGAAAGATGTCGGCGATGAACATAAAGATCGATCGTTTTACTGGGATAAATAGTTTCAGTTTATGGCAAATCAAGATGCAGGCTCTGTTAAAGCAACAAGGGTTATGGACGACGCTTCAAAAGAAGCAGGAAGGTGCAACCGCCGTTGCAGTCACCGCGGAGATGACCAGTCTGGATGAGAAGGCACATTTAACAATTATGTTGTGTCTTGCTGATGATATTATATTGAAGTTGTGGAGGAAGAAACCGCCACAGGTCTGTGGGCAAAGCTTGAGAGTCTTTATATGACGAAATCTTTGACCAATAAGTTGCTTCTGAAGCAACGCCTGCTCAGTCTGAGAATGCAGGTGATACATGCATTTTATATACACTTTTAGTACCTTTTGGCACGCATTTCTATGTTTTACAAGTGATTTTATATCACTTTATTCCCCGAACACGCTACTTTGTACTTTTCTTGCTATTTTGTAGGAATAAGCGCGAAAGTGATAAAAACCGAGCCAAAGTTGTCCCAAGTACACTCTCTTAGAAGATGGAAGTTGGAATAGGCCTTACAAGCCTTGGAAAGCGCCAATCGTCCAAGTCAAAAGCTATTTGAGGTACGCACAATTGAGAAAGGAAGCTAAGCAAGTAAGGGAGAACTTCAATTTGCTAGCGCCTACTTTGGAGAGCCATATCTAGAGTTCTAGAAATGATAATCGAGTGATTCAAATTGGAGATGAAAGCTTATCCTTTTAGCTTTCCAACGCCACCAAAAACACTTGATTTGCTTGAGTAACGAAGAAATGGCAGCTGTTTTAAGTTCAGTGCGCATTGCAGGAAATCTGTTCGACAAACTTCAGTTGATCGACCAATTCTGGTCGATACATAAGTCGATCGACCACACTTTTAGTCGATCGACCACATTTGGTCGATAAGAAAGTCGATCGACCAGTTCCCAGGTCGATCGACCAGTTTCTTTTCCGAAGCCCAATTTTAACCTAAGCCCATTAGGTCGTCGGATAGGAATCAGTTCATTTTCGCTTTTAAGCAGCTTTTGGAGTTTTCTTGAGGGACTACTTTTACTTTTTAATCTTCACTTTTATCTTTTATCTTTTACCTTTCTACTCTTAGATTTTACTCTAGAAAACTTGTAATCAGTAATCATTCAGTAGCTTTTTCCTAGCTTTCAAGAACTCTACTTTGCCATTTGCATTCGGTAATTTAATCTACCTTTGTTCTTTTTATTCTCATTTTCTTTACTACTTGCCTTCTTTTATTTTATTTTGCAATTTTATTATCAATCATGTACTCCCTTTCCTTTATTTATTCTATCTCAATCGTTCCCTCTATCATGCGTAGCTAATCCACTCGACTAGGATATAGGTGATCCAATGATAATGTGACGATGCTCGTTTAGGTTAGATCGGTCGCTGGTGATTTGTCTCTGTTGTTAATTATGACATTTATTTGTGTTTGATTGGTTAAGTCGACGTAGCTAATTAATCGTATGGTAAACCCCGACCTAAGATCGAAAGCCTGGTGAGGGTTAAACCTGTCATAAACATTAGAGTGCCCTAATAAGTTGCGAGAGCCCGTTAGAAGCATTCTAGGGCGAATAGCGATCCGAGAGGACCTTTTCACTACCCCTTAGATTTCCACCTGCGACCGACTCTTGACCTAGACTTGACCGTTACTTTGTCATTGGTGAACCGACTATCCTGGTTCCTTTTCCTTCATATTTTATTTTACACTACTTTGTGATGCCCGTCGTTGAGGGTACCAAAGATAAAATTTATAATTCCTAACTTTAACAATAGATAGTGAAAGTCAGGGTCGAACCACAAGGAGGTGGGGAATGTTTATTGTTTGGTGTCAATGTTTTAAGGTAACAAATTGGGGGTTTGATTGTTGATTTCTAAGTCTAAAGTAAAGATAAAAATAAAACAAGAAAATAAAGATGAGATTAAAATATATAAAAAGGGATGCTAGGATGTTTGGGTAATAAACAGCTAAGGTAATATAAATCCTAAGGTCAACATGTATTGCAGTCGCGTAAGGGGGTGTAACATATCTTTTTAGGTCTATGTTACCTAATAGCTCCTTTCGGCCTATGCTATTAGTTCCTAGGTCTCACAATTATTGGGTGTCAACAATAAAGGTGATTCCTAAATCCCAGGTCACATACCTTTCAGCCTTGAGTAACCTATCCGTCTTAAAGTGTAAACCAATGCCCTTCCCGTATCTTTCAATCTTGGGTAGGTCATTACTAACATCCTACAAGTCTCCTTATGATCTCATTGCAGGATATTATAATTGACAAGAAAAGACGAAATAAGAATACATACGCGGGTGGTCGACCGACCAGCTACTCCAGTCGGCCGACCACGACCTCGGTCGACCGACCAGTTATTCCAGTCGGCCGACCGTGGTCCTGCTACAAGTCGGTCTTTCGAATTTTATTTACCTACGCATATTCATCCCCTACATCCTAACATATGAAATTTAGCTACTCATAATACTTAAGATGATTATAAAATTTGGAGTAAACATGGTAAACAATCTAAACATGCGAGATTCAATAAAGTTTGGGATTTCTATCTTACTTATAAGCAATAGTAATAAGAACAATAATACAACAATCTAAGAGAGAGTAATTACCACAGTTGGAATTGAGACAGAAAAGAACGAACTTTATTGAATGCTTGAGAATTCTTGAATAAGATAAAAGATGAACTAGATGGTAAAAGATTGAATAAAAGATCCTAAGGTATGATAATAGATATCAAGCATACATAAAAAGCATGCATAACCCTAATCACAAGATTTGTTTATATAGGGCATAAAACTAAGAGTTTCCTAAAAGCTCTAATTCTACTTTATTTCCGAAAAGAATTGCTCTGGGCTTCTGCGTAGGTCGGCCGACCTACTATGTGGGTCGGTCGACCGCTTCGTATTGGACTTTGTAAATTCTTGGGCTTTTCTTCAGATTTGAACTTTTATAAAGATCAGGGTCAGTCGGTCGACCTATATTGTCGGTCGGTCGACCGCTTCCCGAAGAATTTCTTCTATTTTCTTCTTGGTTTGACTTTGGGCTCTTTGACTTTGACTCCAGTTGACTTTCCATTTATTCCTTAATTAAGCAAAAGACTTGAGGGTACGGACTTGGTGCTAAATCGTCTCTTTTCCGCATAAATCTGCAAAAGTGCATAAAAATACGAAAGTACACGATTGTTGGGAAATAAAGGCTAAAACATAGTAAATGAGCGACCAAATACGTGTAAAAATAGATGAAAAACATCATAAAATAGACACGTATCAAATTCCCCAAACCAAACCCTTGCTTGCCCTCAAGCAAGAAATAGACTCGATCCTAACTAATGGAACGATTTCAATCTCAGAGCGAAATTTATATGTTAGCCTAGACCAATACCAAGAACAAAATGAGATAGTATTCAGACCATGCAAACGAGTTATGGTGTTGTCAAACTTGCAAATATAGAAAATATAGAGACTTATACCATGGACTCTCGCGGTACGCTCGAGACACTCATGAAGCAAAGGGTGAGTATATGTAAAAGATAGAAAGAAGTATATTTGTCATGACACTCACCTAACTGCGACCCATGAAAACATGCCTGCAATTTAACATGAACAAGAATTCTACAACTTTGTATAACAATCTTATTAAGTGACTCAGATACATGCAATTGAGGTAATGAAAGATATGTGAGGTAAAAGGTAAAAGTGGTTAAGATCTTTTTGGATATGTGGGGTTAGTAGCCAAGCTAGTAAAACTGGTTCCCAACAACATACTTCTCAACTTTTTGATATTAAGAAAGTGCTCTTTTTGTAGCACAACTCTCACATTGAAAATAAGAAAGAACTCCCCAATATTTTGAATGAGGTACGGGAGTGATAACATATAAAAGAAAGGGATTTTGGAACGATTTTTTTTTGAATCTGATCCTGTCAGTTGGTCGACCGACCTCAACGTGTGGTCGGTCGACTGACTTCTGTATTTTTTTTATTTTTTCGTTTTTCTTTTCTTTTCTTTCTTTTTCTGAATTTTTCTGTTCTTTTTCTTTTCTTTCTTGCTTTCTTTCTTTTCTCTTTTTATTTTTCTCTGCTTAAGATAGCTTACAAACCAAGATACCTCAAGAGTCAAACCAAAGGCCACAAATACTAGCTTGGAAGGGTAGGCTAAGTATGGGATGTAGTTTTGGGGGAATAAAAAGGCAATTTTGGCTATGTGAAGCTTATAGGTAAATATGAGAAAAGAGATCCCAAACGCACGTATCAAGACTCACAAAACGAGATAGTAAAACAAGTATATAGCAATTCAAGCTCATGTTTATGCATATTGATGTAACATGTTCCAAGGGGAGTACTACTCACATCCTAGACAACTGGTTTAAGAATGAAACCAGAAAATAAGCTCTAAACCTTAGAATGTATAGTAGGTTGCCAAGGTATAAGTCAAGTCTCAAGATATGTAAGTTGACAAAAACTCGTAGATATGCAAAAGACTCTCATACTAAAACAAGTTGACAAGGCAAAGTAAAGGCATAAACATGTAAGATAGCTAAATCATCCTTGAAATACTTTCGTTCCGACTCGACCTATATGCTAAAATAAACGTGCATTTTTTTTGGAATTTTTGAATTTTTTAATTTTTTTGGATTTTTGTATATATAAGGAAAATAAAGAAAAGAACGACGCAAGACAGAAATGCAATAAACGTGTGACAGAATGCAATGCATGTGACACGAAACCATTCCCCAAACCAACCCGCACAATGTCCCCATTGTGCATTAGCCTAAGTAAAGGTTTCAGAAAATTAAAGTAAAGATGCAAAGAGAATAAAAACTAAGGAAAAACTGGAAAGAACTCACTGGGTTATGAAGCGCATGAAAAAAACCTCCCCAAACCAGCGTAAGTTGAGAGGTTTTGGTGGCCAGCAGTGCCACTCAAGTAACCAAGCCAATTTCACGATTTCCAAGGAAGAGAAACGAAAGACCGTAGCGGACAGTAGGTCGACCGACTTATGTAACAGGTCGACCGACCTCCTGTGAACCACAGAAGAATTAGCGATACAGCGACTCTGGTCGACCGACTGATGTTTCTGGTCGGTCGACCCTCTGCGTCCTGGAGGTCTTCGTTTCTTCGTAAAATCTGAAAAAGCAAGAAAGTACGTGCGCCCAACAATGTGAGATGCCAAAAACGATTGTTGAATCATATATTCAAATATATATATAGTATATATGTTTATGTTTTGATAATGACAAGTCTAGCTATTTATATATTATATACTCGTATGTATAATCGTGTGCTAAGTGTACAGAACATTAGTAACAAGATCTAATCAATCAAGTATAAAAGATTCAAGCATGTTAGTCAATGAATTGACTAAGTCGAAAATTGATAGAAGATCACAAGCGCGCATAATGAACTAAAGTTATATTCATCAACTATAGCTTTAGTACAAGATTGATTCAAGTTATAGCTCGTAGCTATAACTCTATATTATGAAGAAATGATCGGAATATATATGTGGTTGAGTTGAAACGTTTGTTTCCAAATTTATGTCGTGTAGAATTAGTGTCTAATTGGTATTCTATTTTAATAAATAGAATTGTTAATCTTAATAGGATTATATAAAATATCTTTAAGTTAAATAAGGAATAAATAATTGTCTTATGAGATAATTATTTATTACTAAAATAAACTAAGGATTTTTATATGATCTTTATTGTCAAATATATATAATCTAGATAAAGTTTGTTTCGATTTTTGGAAACGTGTGATATGCCACATTACCATAAATCATATAGGGTTTATTTAAATAAATATTATGTATTTATTTAATGTCCTAAACAAACTAAGATTATATTATGGTAATATATTTTATTATCTTTGACATGGTTTAGGAAGTTGATTTAATACTAATTGTTTATTATATAAAGATCTTTCCTAAATATGAATTAGGAAATTGATTCCTTATATAATACATATAGTATATTATTAAATCTTTCCTAAATATATTAAGATTAGATTTAAGGTAGTATTACTAAAAGACTAGTATTCTAGTTTAATTAATATTCCTAAATCATCTAGGGTTTGAATTACCTAGATACATATTCTATATAAATAGACTACCATGATACATTAAAACACACGAAACATATACACACATATACACGCAAATCAAGAGAGACACCACCGATCATTGTTCTTCAAGATCCGAGCTTTAATTGTCATATTCATATCAAGATTCAAGTGCTCAAGCATTGATCTTATTCATTCAAGATTGTGACATCAAGAAACATCGAAGACCATATCTTATTAGCGTAAGATAGATCGAGTATTTAACGGTACTCATTGTAGTCAATTATTTAACGGTACTTGACATAGCTAGGTATTTAACGGTATCTAGATTGAGTTACAACTAACATCAAAGTTGTACGAGTAGGGTTGATAAAATTGTAATCCGGAGTCGGTACTAATTTTATTAATCGAGAATAGTGGACGTAGGTTTCAACTTGTGAAACTGAACCACTTCAAAAATATCGTGTCTCTACTTTATTATTGCTCTACTCAACGATCATCATACAACTACACACACATCGAAGAAGATTTTAAAAAGAAGGCATACTCAATTCAACCCCCCCTTCTTGAGTATATTATATCAATAGACTCTTCAATTGGTATCAGAGCCTCGTGCTCTTGATCGCCTAGCCGCGTGAGTTTTGATCCTTCTATTGATTCTATATTATATACTCCTTCAACAATGGATTCCAAGCATCTCAAGTGCCCTATCTTCGATGGCAAAAACTACAGTTTATGGAAAAATATGATGACTCATTACATCAAAGGTTGTGATTGGGAATGTTGGAAGATCATCCAAACTGGACCAAAGAAGATCTTGGTCGCCGCCGCCAATGGAACAACCTATGAAAAAATGGAAAGCGATTATGTGGAAAGTGACTACAAAATTGCAGAGAAAAACTCTAAGGCCATGAGCCTCCTACAGAACGGTATGATAACCTCAGAATTTGATAGATTCTCATCTTGTAGTTCCGCTAAGGAAATATGGGATAGTCTCGAACTTGCTTATGAAGGAACATCCGCAGTCAGGAAACATCGTATAGACTTGCTCGTTCAAAGATATGAACTTTTCAATATGGAAAAGAATGAATCTATTGATAGCATGTCTGCACGATTTTCTTGTATTATTAATGAACTGCGGAACCTTGGCAAAAAGATCGATTCTGAGGATATCATTCGTAAGATTCTTAGGAGTCTCACCAAAAAGTGGCAACCTAAGGTCACGGCCATAGAGGAAGCACGTGATTTATCTAAAATCACGTACCAAGAATTGATTGGATCCTTAATGGCACACGAGATCATACTAAATAAAAACGATGATGATCCCAAAGGAAAGGGAGTCGCATTACAAGCCTCCACAAGTGAAGTGTGCGAATAAGAACTAGAAGACGAGACAGTTCTATTCGCAAGACGTTTTAAAAAGGCTGTCTTCAAGGGAAGATACAAAAACCCTAACAACAAAACAGTCGACAAAAAGAAAACTGACACAAAACAAACATTCTTCAAAAGAGGATGTTTCAAGTGTGGTCAACAAGACCACATGATCAAAGACTGTCCAAGTTGGGACAAAATCAAAGATAAGTCAAAAAGAGAAAAGACCAAAACGGAGTTCAAGAAAGTAATGCTTACGTCGTGTTGGGGAGAATTAGAATCCGAGGATGACGAGGACTCAGAAGAAGATGAGGTAGCAAACATGTGCCTAAGCAACGTCAGCCTAGATCTAATCTCAAACGACAACAACGAAGACGACGCATCCCATATATGTCTCTTTGGAGAATCCAACTCAGACGACGACGACGATGATGAAGAGGTAAATTTTCTTCAACTCAAAAGTCAAGTTAAAAATCTATCTAAAGCTATGTTGGTTAAATATTTTGAGAAAACCCTAGACCAATGTCATGAACAAAGTCTTGAGTTAGATGACTTGAAAGAACAGATCCTCGATATTGCTAAGGAAAATCAACTTCTGAAAGCCAAAGCTAAGAAACTGAAATCCAAAATAAGCATTGAAGCAAATGCTAAATTGGAATCAGTTATGTCTGAGAAAAAGGTTCTTGAGTCTAAAGTTATAGCTAATGAAGCTATAACCTCAAAACTGAAACTCAACATCAAAGAGCTTCAATCTAAAGTTATAGCTAATGAAGCTATAACTTCAGATTTGAGAAAGGCTAATGAGCTTCTAAAGTCCAAATCTTCGATTATGGTCGAAGATGAGACTCATCTAGAAGAAGTTGAGATCCTCGAAAGCAAGATTATGGATCTAGAATTCAATCTATCTAAAATCAAGAAGGAACATGCCAAAATTGTGTCCGACTTTCATAAAGACATTCAAAACCTAAAAGAGTCTAGCAACACTGACCACAGTGAATGTAAGAAAGAAATAGACTCCCTAAAAGACCTCCTTCTTCATGCTCGGAAGGTTCACGACAAATGGGAAGGAAGCACTAACGTTCTAAACTTCCTAACTGAACAATCCGACAACAACATGAAGATGGGATTAGGTCACGAATGTTATGGAAGAAGGGATCACTCAAAGTGTAAACAAAGTCCAACAGATAGAGACTTTAGAAGAAGAAAATATGCCGACCTTCCTGAGTATTTAATATGCACTTATTGTGGCCATACTGGACACCTCCGAGAAAACTGTGTGAAACACGCACAAGATTTTAAAACCGGAGTTAAGTTTGTTAAATCCTTAGGAATTCCAAGCGACACTAATTCTGTCTCTGATAGTGATAATGATAAAACTGAGGAAAGAAACATTGACCACAGATGGTTCTATGACATGACATTTGATTACGAAGAAAAGAAAAATAGAACCAAACAAACTCCTCAACAAGAAACACACAAAAATTGGTCACCTAGAGTCCAAACTAAGACCTACACAAGAACATCAAAACCCAACTACTATCAATATAGAAAGACCCATGTAAGACAAGTCTGGGTTAAAAAGGAAGATGTATTTGTGATTACTAACAACAAAGGACCCAAGTATGCTTGGGTACCTAAATCTTGTCTTTGAAATTATTCGTGCAGTTTGTCACCAAGGAAAATAACCTACGGTATCTCGACAGTGGATGCTCAAGACATATGACAGGCGACGTAAATCTATTCCAAACCCTTAAACCCTTTGATGGAGGTAAAGTCACATTTGGTGATAACAAAAAGGGAAAGATCATCGGAATTGGTAAGATAGGTATTTCATCCTCTCATGCTATAAATGATGTATACCTTGTAAGTGGTCTCAAACACAATCTTATCAGTATATCTCAATTATGTGACAAAGGAAATAAAGTGGTTTTTCATTCAGATATATGTCGTATAATTTTAGAAGGCACCAGTAAAGTAATACTTGAAGGTCATAGGATGAAAAACGTTTATATGATTGATTTAAATGTTGTACCTACTGATTCTCTATCATGCATGAAAGTTACGTTAGATGATCCATGTCTATGGCACAAAAGATTTGGTCATATTAGCTCACCTATTCTAAGTAAGCTGAAAAGATGGGACTTGGTCGAAGGTCTTCCAAAGATCAAATTTGATCAAGAAAAGATGTGTGACACATGTGCACGATGTAAACACGTCAGATCATCCTTTAAGCCAAAAAGAGTGGTAAGCACAGAACAAGCTCTTGAACTAATACACATGGATCTATGTGGCCCTATGAAGGTAAGAAGCAGAGGTGGTTCCAGGTACGTTTTCGTTCTAGTTGATGATTACTCTAAATTTGTTTGGCCAATCTTTCTTCATTCTAAAGACGAAACATTCGATGAATTTGTTAGTCTCATGAAACTTGTCCAAAACAAATATAAATCAAACCTAGTAACAATCCGTACTGACCATGGAACTGAGTTCGACAATCATGCTTTTATTGAGTTCTGTAAAACCAATGGTGTTGGACATAACTTCTCGGCCCCTAGAACCCCATAACAAAATGGAGTCGTAGAACGAATGAACAGAACCCTAGAAGACATGGCTCGAACAATGCTTCTTTGTAGTGGCCTACCTAGAAACTTTTGGGCTGAGGCTATTAGTACAGCTTGCTATATTCATAACCGTGCTATGATTAGACCTATCCTTAAAAGGACTCCTTATGAACTTCTTCGTGGTCGTAAACCAAACATATCTCATTTAAGATGCTTTGGTAGTAAATGCTTTGTTCACAACAATGGTAAAAACAGATTAAGCAAATTCGACCCTAGAAGTGATGAAGCAATCTTTATAGGATATTCAGATCATAGTAAAGCCTACAAAGTTTTTAACAAACGTACTTTATGCATAGAGGAAAGTATTCATGTTATCTTTGATGAGAATAATATCTTCGATAAGCCATTACAGGATATAGAGGAAAACCTAGACGAACCTGATTTCAGGTTATCAAGGGAAGATCCTCCTGAAATGGAAATTGAAGAAGGAGAACCTCAAGGAACTCATGATGAACTCAACTTAGGAGAAAATGGTGCGAGAGATGAAACTACAGTTGATGATACTGTAGATAACTCTCAAACCAATGACTCGGAACCCAGAGTTACAGCTAATGAAGCTGTAACTTTGAATCAAAACCAAAGGGAAGAGGCCAGAGTTATACCTGACCCTACTATAAACCCAGGTTTGGATTCAGGGGGAACAAGTCAAGATCCCGAGTCAAGTTCAGGGAATGCAAATGATCAATCAAGGAACTGGAGATATAAAGGCTCTCATCCTTTGGATAATGTCATAGGAAGCCTGACAGATGGAGTTCAAACTCGAAGGAGCTTAAATAACTTTTGCTCATTCTACTCCTTTCTCTCCACCATTGAACCTTCAAATATCAAGGAAGCTCTCGCAGAACCAGACTGGATAGTTGCCATGCAAGAAGAACTCCAGCAATTTGAAAGAAACAAAGTTTGGCATCTTGTTCCTCGACCTAAGGACAGAACTGTCATTGGAACTAGATGGGTATTCAGAAACAAATTGGATGACACTGGAGTCATTGTGAGAAATAAGGCCAGACTAGTAGTCCAAGGATACAATCAACAAGAAGGGATCGATTATGACGAAACCTTTGCTCCTGTTGCTCGTCTTGAGGCAATAAGACTACTCATTGCATTTGCAGCACACAAGGGAATGAAGCTTTTTCAGATGGACGTTAAGACTGCATTTCTTAATGGCTATCTCCAAGAGGAAGTATTTGTTGAACAACCTCCTGGATTTCCTGACAGCAAACTCAAGGATCATGTATTCAAACTGGACAAAGCACTATATGGCCTGAAACAAGCACCTAGGGCATAGTACGACAGATTATCAAAGTTCCTATTGGAGAGTGGATTCAAGAGAGGGTCTGTGGATAAAACCCTATTTCTTAAAAGTGAAAACTCAGATCTACTAGTCGTTCAGATCTATGTTGATGATAATATTTTTGGCTAAACTAATAAAAAGTTGTGCAAGTACTTCTCTGAGTTGATGACTTCTGAGTTCGAGATGAGTATGATGGGAGAACTAAAGTTCTTCCTAGGACTTCAAATACAACAAACTGAAGAAGGAATCAAAGTCCATCAACAAAAATACGTCAAGGAGTTACTAAAGAAATTCGGAATGGAAACCTCTCATGCAATGCCTACTCCAATGGTCACAGATAAGAAGTTAACCAAAGACGAAGATGGTAAGTCTGTAGATGAAACTACTTACAGAGGTATGATTGGCTCACTTCTTTATCTTACAGCAAGTCGTCCAGATATAATGTTTAGTGTCTGTGTTTGTGCGAGATTCCAATCTGCACCAAAAGAATCACATATGATTGCAGTTAAAAGAATTTTAAGATACCTAATCGGAACCTCAAAATTATATCTATGGTATCCTATGGACTGTAACTTTAACCTAGTAGGATATTCAGATGCGGATTATGCAGGATGTTCTTTAGACAGAAAAAGTACCTCCGGACTTGCTACCTTTGTAGGTCCTTGTATTATATCTTGGGGATCCAAGAAACAAAATTCTGTCGCTCTCTCAACTACTGAAGCAGAATATATTGCAGCCGCACTGGTATGTTCTCAACTTTTATGGTTAAAGCAACAGTTACATGATTATGGTGTTGATGTTGGATGTGTGCCTATATTATGTGATAATACGAGTGCTATAATTATATCTAAAAACCCAGCCCAGCACTCGAGGACCAAACATATTGAAATTAGACACCACTTTCTAAGAGACCATGTTGAAAAGAAAAATATAAAATTGGAATTTTGTAGTACGGAAAAACAATGGGCAGATATCTTCACTAAACCATTGGCTAGAGAACGCTTTGAGACTTTGCGATTGGAAATTGGTTTAATCGGTGGCACATAATCTAATCTTAATAGCAAAAATAACCCAATGATTGACTACGGTTTAGATGAGATTATATGACTGTGTCCGTATACTCCGCTGCATGTGTATGTATATATTTGATGATAAATTTTGTGATTATAGTTATATTATACGATTTACATATGAATGTGTGCACAAATCGATCTCACAATAATACTACGTCACATATTATAATTGTCCCACAACATACATATTACAATATATACAAAATAATAATATTCAAATATTACAAAAACAAAAATATTTACCTCAAATTAAACACACAAAGTGTGTGTAATGGTCCCCCCTGTGTCACGTCTCCACCCAAACCAAGCCCCACACACGACTGCCACGTGCCCCCCTACTAAACCTAGCATTGTTAAATGTTTCTGTGGTCTCCAACTCTCTGTTTTCCTGTGATTTGAGCTTCGGTGTTCCACCCTCGACTAAAGGGTGTAATTATTCAGTTGATTTTTACAGGAGCTATTTCACTTTGTTTTTATTTGCTCCTATTAATTGTTGGTGCTACTTATGCTTTTGTGTAGCACATGCGCAGATTTTTGACCGACTTTTAAGGGCTCTGAGCTGTTTTGATTATGTACATTCGTGAGTAACCACTTGGTCAGCTGAAAAGTATCAGCCGCAACTTCGTCGCTTGCTGATGCGACAAATGACTCGATCGAGTCTCTGATTACCTCCCATATCTGGTTCGGTTTGGGGAGGTCCGTGGTGTGCGCATTCTTGTAAGTTTCTGACTCACTCTCTTTAGTTTGCATTTCTTTTCCTTTACTTTGTACAATGGGGACATTGTACGGTTTGGTTTGGGGAGGTTATGCATCCATATTTGGTCTGCATATTGTTTTATTACATTTCTGTTATCACGTTTCATTTACACATGCATTGTTTTATCATATCCCTTGCATCCTAAAATTATCAAATAAAAAAATCACGTTTATTTTTGCATATAGTCGAGTCGGATTGGATTTATTTGATGATGATATTGCCCTGTAGTCTTTTTGTTGCTATTCCTTGTATTTTTTTCACCACCATTTAGCAAAATCTTGTAAAGCATATCCCGAATTTTGTCTTGAAATTTTACTTGGATTGTTAGACTTGACTTGCGTTTTGGCAACCCACTTAAATTCTGAGTTTTAGAGCCTATAACTGGTGACATTCATGACCGGTTTATCTAGATTGAGAGTAGTTACTCCCTTCATTTCATAGCATTGCATGTATATGACATTTGATTGCTTTTTGCCTGCACGCATAGTTTTGTGGTTGGTATCACATGTTTGGAGAGTACTTGCATATCCCGTTTCTCATTGTACCCATATAACTCCACATTTAGCCAAAAACTGCCAGTTGACCTATAAACTACACCCAAGTTTAGTCTACCTTGTGTCGAGCTAGCTTAGTATTGTTTTGTGGTATGCTTCCATAGTCTCAGTTTTGGTTTGGATTTCATTTTGGAGTCGGTATTTGAGAAGTTGGAACTTGAACTCGGAATTGTTTGGATTGTCATGAACTTAGCAAAGAAAAGAGAAAAATGAAAAGAAAGAGAAATAAAAAGAAAAATTAATTCCCGTGACTTATTTGTATCTTTGGGGAATAGAAAAAGAAAGAAAAGAAAAGAAAGAAAAAGAAAAGAAACGAAAAGAGAAAAAGAAAGAAAAATTAATGCTAAGCATGTGTTTTGACCGTTTCAAGTTCCGTGGTTAGTTGTGTGATATGCCGAGCATGACATTGTTTTTGAGTAATTTAGAAGGTTTTACTTTTGGTTGAGTCGTGGTAGCTAGCTCGAGCCGTTACCCCCTCTTAGCCATATTGTTTTTTTGCCTCTTCTTACCCATTTTACCTCACATAACCATAATTTGCAAGTATTCGACATGTGATAGTCATTGATTGGTTGAAATGCGTGTGTACGGTAGCTATAATCCTTTGTCATGTTAGTTTGCAATGCATGTTTATGTTGGTCGGAGTCTAGGTGAGTGTCTATCTTTTTTTTTTCTCTCTTTGCACATATCATACTCACCCTTTGCTTTGTAGAAACAAGAGTGACCCGTGAGAGTCCGAATATACAAGTCTTGCAAAGTCAAAATGTCCAAGTTGTTTTTCAAGATATGCATAAATTTGTTTGCTTTTGTATTTAGCTTTTTGGTGATTGATCACTTGCAATGAAGCAGTTAGCATTTGACTTATAGCTAGCTCTAAAATGTACTCCTTTCCAATAGGTTCATAGTAGTTGCATTTAGTTTACATAGATCATTTAGTTTGCTTGAGGACAAGCAAAGGTTTGGTTTGGGGAATTTTGATGCGTGCATTTTATATACACTTTTAGTACCTTTTGGCACGCATTTCTATGTTTTACAAGTGATTTTATATCACTTTATTCCCCGAACACGCTACTTTGTACTTTTCTTGCTATTTTGTAGGAATAAGCGCGAAAGTGATAAAAACCGAGCCAAAGTTGTCCCAAGTACACTCTCTTAGAAGATGGAAGTTGGAATAGGCCTTACAAGCCTTGGAAAGCGCCAATCGTCCAAGTCAAAAGCTATTTGAGGTACGCACAATTGAGAAAGGAAGCTAAGCAAGTAAGGGAGAACTTCAATTTGCTAGCGCCTACTTTGGAGAGCCATATCTAGAGTTCTAGAAATGATAATCGAGTGATTCAAATTGGAGATGAAAGCTTATCCTTTTAGCTTTCCAACGCCACCAAAAACACTTGATTTGCTTGAGTAACGAAGAAATGGCAGCTGTTTTAAGTTCAGTGCGCATTGCAGGAAATCTGTTCGACAAACTTCAGTTGATCGACCAATTCTGGTCGATACATAAGTCGATCGACCACACTTTTAGTCGATCGACCACATTTGGTCGATAAGAAAGTCGATCGACCAGTTCCCAGGTCGATCGACCAGTTTCTTTTCCGAAGCCCAATTTTAACCTAAGCCCATTAGGTCGTCGGATAGGAATCAGTTCATTTTCGCTTTTAAGCAGCTTTTGGAGTTTTCTTGAGGGACTACTTTTACTTTTTAATCTTCACTTTTATCTTTTATCTTTTACCTTTCTACTCTTAGATTTTACTCTAGAAAACTTGTAATCAGTAATCATTCAGTAGCTTTTTCCTAGCTTTCAAGAACTCTACTTTGCCATTTGCATTCGGTAATTTAATCTACCTTTGTTCTTTTTATTCTCATTTTCTTTACTACTTGCCTTCTTTTATTTTATTTTGCAATTTTATTATCAATCATGTACTCCCTTTCCTTTATTTATTCTATCTCAATCGTTCCCTCTATCATGCGTAGCTAATCCACTCGACTAGGATATAGGTGATCCAATGATAATGTGACGATGCTCGTTTAGGTTAGATCGGTCGCTGGTGATTTGTCTCTGTTGTTAATTATGACATTTATTTGTGTTTGATTGGTTAAGTCGACGTAGCTAATTAATCGTATGGTAAACCCCGACCTAAGATCGAAAGCCTGGTGAGGGTTAAACCTGTCATAAACATTAGAGTGCCCTAATAAGTTGCGAGAGCCCGTTAGAAGCATTCTAGGGCGAATAGCGATCCGAGAGGACCTTTTCACTACCCCTTAGATTTCCACCTGCGACCGACTCTTGACCTAGACTTGACCGTTACTTTGTCATTGGTGAACCGACTATCCTGGTTCCTTTTACTTCATATTTTATTTTACACTACTTTGCTTTACGCTTTTCTTTTCTCTTTTCCTTCACTACTTTTAGTTTAGTTATAACAAACAACCAAAACCCCCATAATCTGGTTACCTTGACAGACTTTAGTTTAGCTTTTAGAATTCATATCTGTCTCCCTGTGGATACGATCCCGACTTCCTTACTACATTAGTTAGGCCAGTTGGTTATTTTTGATAGGGTTGCGACAGCCGTGTCAGCAGGAAGGTATGCCTCTCCGGGATCATCTAGATCAGTTAAACACAATTTTACTAGAACTGCGTAATATTGATGTTAAGGTAGAAGATGAGGATGCCGCATTAATTCTGTTTGTTTCTTTACCACTATCGTATGAGAATTTCGTACAGTCTTTTATTGTGGGTAAAGATATCGTGTATCTAGAAGAGGTTAGATCGTCTCTTCATACTATAGAATTGCGCCATGCGGCTGGTACAGGCACAGATAATCAGGCCGCAAGGTTAGTAGCTAGCGGGGGATATGGACAGGAAAATTCTGGGAAGAAAAAGCATAAGAAGCCGTCTTATGTTGCATTGGTTCTTCTAGTTCTGCTGGTACATCTGGTACATATGGTTCCAAGGGTCCTAAACCTACTGATGTTTGTAACTACTGTAAAGGAAAGGGGCATTGGAAATTCACGTGTCCTAAGAAAGATAAACAAAATGAATCTGCTACTGCTGGTGTAGCTAATGTAGATTCCGAGGAAGGTGATTATGCTCTTGTTAGTAATAAGGTCACGGATCATATTGATATGTGGATCTTAGATTCTGGAGCGTCTTACCATATAAGTCCACGCAGAGAGTGGTTTACAACTTATGAACATATAGATGGAGGCAATATTTCTATGGCCAATAGTGCTGTTTGCAGAATAGTTGGAATTGGCTCAGTTAAGATAAGGACACATGATGGTAGATTCTGCACATTGAACGAAGTTAGGCATGTTCCACTGATGACGAAGAATCTGATTTCCTTAAGTACTCTTGATTAGAAGGGTTTCAGTTTTCAGGGTGAAGGTGGAGTTCTGAACATCTGCAAAGGTTCAAATGTAATTCTGAGAGGTATCAAGCACGATACTTTATATTATCTTCAGGGATCGACACTGTCAGATTCTGTTTCTGTTGCATTCTCAGATGTTGATAAAGAAGATATGACTAGGTTGTGGCATATGAGGCTTAGTCATATGAGTGAAAGGGTGATGCAGACTCTGTCAAAAGAAGATCTTCTGTGTGGTCACAAGGTCAAGAATCTGGATTTTTGCGAGCATTGTGTATTTGGGAAGCTACATCGCAGCAAGTTTCCTAAAGTAGTGCATAAGACCAATGGCACACTTGATTACATCCATTCTGATTGTTGGGGTCCTTCTAAGGTGGAATCTTTGGGAGGACACAAATATTTTGTGTCAATTATTGATGATTATTCAAGGAAGACTTGGATTTTTATGATGAAGCACAAATCTGAAGCCTTTACTCATTTCAAGCAGTGGAAGGCATTAGTGGAGAATCAAACTGGGAAGAAGGTCAGAAGGCTGCGAACTGATAACGGTCTAGAGTTTTGCTGGTCTGAGTTCGATGAGTTCTGCAGGAATGAAGGGATTGCTAGACATCGTACAGTCCGAAATACACCTCAGCAAAATGGTGTAGTAGAGCGAATGAATCAGACTCTTCTGGAGAGGGCAAGGTGCATGCTCTCTAATGCTGGACTAACTAGAAGATTTTTGGGCAGAAGCAGTTAGTACAGCATGCTATCTGATAAATCGGGGACCTCACACGAGTCTGAATCTCAAAACTCCTTTTGAGATGTGGTCTGGTAAGCCTGCTGACTATTCTATCTTAAGGGCTTTTGGTAGTACTGCTTATTATCATGTGAGTGAGGGTAAGCTTGAGCCTCGAGCTAAAAATGGAGTATTCATGGGTTATGGAGATGGTGTCAAGGGATACCGCATCTGGTCTCCGTCTGAAGGTAGGGTTATTTTAAGCAGGAATGTCGTTTTTGATGAAAATTCTATGGTTAATCCTACTATGAAGTCCGTTGTTATGTCAAATAGTAGTGGTAGTGTTGATAAGCAGGTGGAGCAGAAAGACACTCTTGAAGGGAGTGGACCACAAGAGGAAAGTCAACCACTACAGTCTGAATCCGAATATGTACCATGAGTTTCTTCAATACCAATTCCGAATCAGCAGAGTTTGACCCGTGATCGGTCAATCAGGTCCAATTTTGGTAAGCCTCCGAATAGATTGGGTTTTGAAGATATGGTGGGTTATGCACTAGAAGTTGTTGAGGAGGTGGATCCTGGCCTATCTGAGCCATCCACCTATAAAGAAGCAGTTACATGTCCTGAATCTGCCCAATGGTTTGCTGCCTTGGGAGATGAGATGGAGTCACTTCACAATAATCAGACCTGGGAATTATCCAAGTAGCTTCAAGACAGAAAGATTGTTACTTGTAAGTGGGTCTTCAAGAAAAAGGAAGGAGAAACTGTTGCTGAGGGTATAAGGTATAAGGCTCGTTTGGTAGCTCGTGGGTTCAGTCAGAAAGAGGGGGTAGACTATAATGAAATATTTTCACCAGTGGTCAGACATACTTCCATCAGAGTGTTGCTAGCGATAGTTGCACATCAGAATTTAGAGCTCGAACAGCTAGATGTGAAGACAACTTTTCTACATGGAGAGGTGGAAGAAGAGATATGCATGACTCAGCCAGATGGTTTTCAAGTTTCGGGTAAGGAAGACTATGTTTGCAAGCTGAAGAAGCCCTTATAAGGGCTTAAACAGTCGCTGAGGCAGTGGTATAAAAGATTTGACAGCTACATGTTGCAGATTGGTCACATTAGGAGTCCGTATGATTGTTGTGTGTATCACACAAAGGTGGAGAATGGTTCCTTTATTTATCTGGTCTTATATGTAGATGACATGTTGATAGCTGCAGAGAGTAAGTCTGATGTTCAGAAGTTGAAGGGTCTCCTAACTGCTAAGTTTGACATGAAAGATTTGGGTGCAGCGAGAAAAATTCTAGGAATGGAGATTTATAGAGATAGAAGTAAGAAGAAGCTTTTCTTATCTCAAAAGAGCTACATTCAGAAGGTTCTATCCATATTTAGTATGGCTACTGCAAAGCCTATAGATACTCCTAGTGCTGCAAATGCACATCTATCTGTTGCTTTCTCACCCAAGTCAGTTGAAGAAAGGGATTACATGTCCCGAGTTCCGTACTCTAGTGCAGTAGCTATCTTGATGTATGCTATGGTTTGCACTAGACCTGATTTAGCACAGTCAGTCAGTGTTGTTAGTAGGTTTATGGTTGATCCTGGTAAGGAACATTGGCAAGCTGTGAAGAGAATATTTCGGTACCTTAAGGGTACATCTAATGTTGGTCTCGTTTATGGAGGTGATAGGGAGTGCCTTGTATCAGGGTACTCAGATTCTGATTATGCAGGAGATGTTGATAGCAGAAGATCAATGACTGGTTATGTTTTCACTCTTGGTGGTTCAGTCGTCAGTTGGAAGGCTACATTGATTGTAGCCTACAGTTACTTTGTCTACTACTGAAGCAGAGTACATGGCCTTGACTGCAGCAGCTAAAGAGGGAATCTGGTTGAAATGGCTGATCAGTGATCTGGGTCTACATCAGGAGCAAGCAATTGTATTTTGTGACAGTCTTAGTGCAATTTGCTTGGCTAAAGATCAAGTCCATCATGAGAGGACTAAGTATATAGATGTGAGATATCACTTTCTGAGGAATGAGAAGAGGACTAAGCTGAACAAAGTGGGTACTGCCGATAACCCATCTGATATGTTCACTAAGCCAATGCCTGAAAGCAAGTTCAAACACTGTTTGGACTTGCTAAATATTCGAAGCAACTGATTGCCCAGCTAAGGGCAATTTCTGAGGGGAAGGGAGAAGAGTTTCTGGTACTTCTGGCATCTATGGGGATGCATCTGGTACATCTGTCTGTTTGTGAGAGAATTCAAGTTAAGGTGGAGATTTGTTGGGTATATGCCTTGAATCTGTTAGTCGCCGCTTCAAACAACTATGCGGGGGTTTCTGTCTGGGCCTTATTAGATTAGGTCTAATTTTTATTGTTTTAGGTTAAGAGTATTATATAAACTCTTAACCTCTACCCTAGCAGTCATCATACAATATATCGTTCTGAATCTGTAATCTAGAAAATTCCTCACATTAATAAAACTCTCTCCCTTCTGCGCTGTGGACGTAGCTAACACACCGTTAGTGAACCATGTAAATCTTTGTGTATTATTCTTTATTGTTTGTTTTTATCTTTCTCTGTGCTTCCGCTATAACAGATTGAACAAAGCAAAATGGATTAATTAACTGAGTTCACTGTGCAATTCTTTTGGTTGAAAATCGCAGTCATAGCCTTTAATGTCAATGTATGTTAAATATGGATTGAACAAATCGATCAAAATGGATCAGTAAACTCGGTGCACTTCTTCTGGTTGAAAATAGTAGTCATATGATGTACATAAAATCCTCTCCGCAACTTCTATATTGAGTTATCAAAAAACAACCCATGTGTTGTTTAAAGCAGATGCAAGGTTGTGAAGTGCGTATACTTGACCTTCCTTGTCCCGACCACCACTGGAGAAAGCCCCTAAGGCACTTGACTACTTGAGTGATCAGTAGTGATGTTATTTGTAAGATACGTGAAAGCGACCTTACTGAACCGATACATATTTTTCCTACATTTTATCAAATTATCAAACTAAGCCTATCAAGAAAAATCTGTTTTATTTATTTATAAGAGAACACAATTTTTACAGATTGTTCGAGAACATGATGCATCTGGCAGAGATATTGAGCTGTTTCGACGTCACTTATATAATACAAAAAAGGTGGGCCCTATTGTAAAAGGGCATGAAGGATCATACCTTGTAGACGAACTTGAGATATGTGAAGGGGACTATAAGTTGGTTAAGACATGCATGAGTGCATTCTTCGCCACTCATATGCATACATTTATGTTGACTTCTGGAATAAATGGCTTAGTTTTTGCTGGTACGACATTTTGATATGTATTTTTATAACCTCCCACATCTACAATATAGTGGCCGTGTGGGTTTTGACAGTTTCGTTAATCTGTTATCAGGAATCCAAACTCCAAATTCCGTCAGACAGATTGTTTTTGATGCAGTTGCGTTGAATTACCTTTCCGTCTCTGTTATAGTTGATGCTACAACTGCAAAATTGCCTGAAGTTCATGATGGTTAGAGCAAGAGTTTTATATTTTGCAATTTTCATTTTTTTATGAATAAAGCCCTGATGACAGTTATATATCGCATATAATGATTATGCTGATCCTATTTAGTTTGAGAATCTAAATTTGTGATCACATGTATTAGTTGCCCGCTATCTGATTGTTTACCGGTTTTTTGCATCTAACATGTCTAGCTGTGTGCTTATTTACGGTAAGGAATCCCAGATCTACTTAAGCCAACCAGCCACACGTCGGTTCTAGCAAACTGAGTATCAAATGTTATATAATATATCGACTTAAGCGACATTGGTTTTTGCATCTTACATGTCGAACCCGCCGTTCTTCAAACCACACGAACAACAGGCTAAACTTAATATTTAGCGATCACATAAAGACTACAAATTTAGGTCCTTAATTCTACCCAACCTCTCATTCATTCATTAATAGTGCATGATATAAATCTCACACGTAAAGACAATACAACATCCCATATGATAATATACACGCATATGAATCATACGGAAAAAGAATAAACGTAAACTGATTAATAAATCATACGTTATGAACGAATTACACAAAAACAACTGTTCGTAGCGGGCCAGTCAACCGCCGCCAGCCAACCGGTTATGAACACACCTTCCTATACAAATATGCAAGAAGAACAAATAACATGTGTTCCCAGCCGGTGGACCGGCTGAGGCAACACCCCAACATACAAACACCACCAAAAATGCATTAACTTGTGTTCCTAGTTGGCCAACTAGCTGTCGGCCACCCGACTAGGAAACCTAGCACAATTTTCGCATTTTTACCAACATAATTGCTATTTGTGCTCCCAACCGGCCAATCAACCGGCTAGGGTTGTAAACTTGTTTGCAATCGATTCACTTATCAAAACAAGTAATTAGTAAACCAGCTTGTTTGCAATCGATTCACTTATCAAAACAAGTACTGTAATTAGTAAACCAAAAAAAGTAAAGAAACACCTAAATAGAAGGGTGTGAATTATGTGAGGGGGGAATGATAATTAAGGTCTAGAAGCTAGATGCACAAAAAGTGAGGAGGCCCGGCCCAAGGGGTGTAGAACAGTAGAACCTGCGCAACATGCCCACCAAGTTCAGAGAGACGGCCCTGAAAGAGTGGAAGTGACGCAGCACATACAAAAAGTTGACGCAAAAAAAGAAGCAAGTAGAAATGAAAAAGCAAGGAAAGAGTGAGTAGTGGATGTTAATTGGGAGATAAAAGAAAGAAAGAAAGAAAGAATGCAGCAACCGAAATAAAGTTGAGAAGAAAGCATAAACGAAACAACACAATTTCATCATTAATTTTGCACAAATTCTTATTTGCAACGGCACTATCCGTCGTAAGCTTGTGACGGATACCGTTTTCTCTCACAAAATACCCACTTTTTCTCTCTCTGCAACACTATTTCTGTGGTCCCCTTTCTCCCCTAACCCATTTTATATCTATTTTACCTCACAAAATACCCGTCACAAATAATGACCCGTCACAAATAATGACCCGTCGCAAGCAAGACTTACTATTAATTTTGGATTTTTGGCAGCAAAGTAGTGACTTCAATTTTGTGTGTTTCATTTCTTTTTTTAATTGATATATTAAATATTTATATTTATATTTATTTGGGTGGGGATACTCCCAAAGATAATGAATGATACCAAAGTTTCCAATTGGTTGATTAAAGAAACACCCACATCATGAATCATGAATCATGAATCATGAATCTTTAAATCATGAAATCATGAATCATGAATCATGAATCATGAGTCATAACCATCAACAATGACACCAACAAAAGAACAAACTAACATATCCCAACAATAATTATAATTATTCTATTCTTGTTTCACTTTCTCCCTAAAAAAAATGGGTAACTGTGGTACTAGAGAAGAGTCTGCTGTCGTCTCTCATGCTCAAGGTCAGTTCTTCCCTTTAGATCTACCTCCCTCCCTCCCTCCCCTCCTTTACACCATTAATAATACTTGTATGATTCCATCGCAGTTCAGCAACTTCAAGTCTTAACATCTCTGCAATCAGTAGCAGGTAGCAGTAGTAGTACTAGCAGTAGAAATGTTGGGAAGCATCACTATCGGACTATTTCAGATCTGAGTGACCCCACTTCCACTTCCACGCCTCGAGCTGCCGCTGTCGAAGATTCTAGAAAGAATGTCGGATTGTATACTGATCTTATTGCTTTTACTCTCTATGAACTTGAGACTATTACCAAGAGTTTTCGTTCTGACTACATTCTTGGTGAAGGTGGATTTGGAACTGTTTACAAGGGTTACATTGATGAGAATGTCCGGGTTGGCCTTAAATCTCTTCCTGTTGCTGTTAAAGTTCTTAATAAAGAAGGCCTTCAGGGCCACCGCGAATGGCTTGTATGTACCCCTTTCTACTCATTCTTAATTTCTTACTTCTTCTTCTTCTTTGACTTCCTCTTTTGCTTCTAAAATGTTGAACCAGACGGAGGTCAATTTCCTTGGCCAGCTTAGGCATCCCAATCTCGTCAAGTTAATTGGTTATTGCTGTGAGGATGACCATAGATTGCTGGTTTACGAGTTCATGTTTCGTGGCAGCCTTGAGAATCACTTATTTCGAAGTATGTTGTTTTTCTTATTTCATTCTTTTACACATTTAATCATTTCATTCTTCTTTTAGTACCTCCATCTTTCAAAATATACTCACCACTTGAACCACTGTTATCGTCACTATCATTATTATTAACAGGACCAATCACCTGCCTCTGATTATGGAGTTTAAAACACTTAGGAATGCTGTTGATAGGGTAATGTCACTTAAATAAATACCGAGGACTCTACATTCTTCTACAATCTCACAAACTACTTTAAATGATGGACTATAAGACATTCAACCTACAGAGTTTACTCAATTTTTGTAATTTCCACAACACCGGATACGTTTTAACATTTATATCAACACCACTTATTTGCTAAAGCTCCATTGCTACACATGGTCTTGTGGGAGACATGGTTAATTGACTCAAATTAATTTGATCTAGAATCTTCATTTTTAATAAGCGCCACTCAAGTTTCAATTCGGCGAGCCACAAACTTCCTAATTACCTATGCTATTCAAGTTGCTGAGCCTAATACTATCAGGATCATCGCAGGTAATGATTAAGAGACATGTTTGTCAAATTTGTAGATGGTCGTTGGGTTTGTTTAATTGAAGTGATTAGTAGGTGGATAGGCCCATTAGTAAGGTCTTCTTATCGTCTCTTCTAACAGCAATGCTTATTAAATTTTAAGTCGATAAGCCATTGCCAAGAACTGTGCTCGTTGTGTCTTTTATGAATGCATTTTAGTTCAGCAGGCTTTCACTGTTAATTAAAGCGGGATGGATGAAATGGAAAAGTGCTACGGGGTTTTGTGTGATAAAGGTATGCCCCAAAGATTAAAGGGGAAATTTTATCGTACGGCGATTAGGCCTGCCTTACTTTACGGCTCGGAGTGTTGGGCCGTGAAAAAGTGTCACATTCATAAGATGAGTGTGACAGAGATGCGTATGTTGAGGTGAATGTGTGACCATACAAGGAAACCCCGGTTAAGTAACGAGGTTATTAGGGAGAAGGTAAAAGTGGCCCCAATAGAGGACAAGACGATGGAAAACCGACTAAGATGGTTTGGTCATGTGAGAAGGAGACCTATGGACGCACCGGTTATTAGGTTGGAGACCTGGGGTGCAGAAAAGGTTGATAGGGGTAGAGGTAGACCTAAACAAACTTGGAGAAGAGTGATTGAGCACGATATGAGATTTCTTGGGCTTCAGGAGGGGATGGTGATGGAGAGGGCACTATAGAGGGATATGATACATGTGGACTTCTAGCTTGATGTTTTTATTAAGTTTTTTAAAAACATTTTTTTCTTTTTGGATTTAAACACTTTTTTCCCAAAAACTTTTACATTAAGTTTTACTTCATTTTTCAAAATCACTTTAAGTTTTATTCTTGATTTAATTTTTGGGTTTTTATACATGTGATAAGTTCGATTTAAAATCTATAAAACCCCTTTGCCTTTCATTTTCTGTTTCACTCCACTTCCGTTTTTCCTTTTCTTTCTTTTTTCTCTTGTTGAGATAGGAGTTCACCCATGACGGTTCCAAAGGAGGATTTATGTCAGCCGACCCCAAAGCATTTTGGGACTAAGGCTCTGATGTTGTTGTTATAGATGTCCCATATGCATGAGGGTAACTTTTCCATGACAGATTATAGATGTGACAAATTGAGTTTGCTATTCACTCCCTTATTCCTAATTGCCCAACTATTCTCTTCGAGTTTCATGTTTTTTTCCCCTTATATGTGCTTTAGTAGCTTACTTGTACAGTTGTCATTGAATTAGATGTTCCATATTCAAGGTTAATTTTTTGCTAATTACTTCCCAATTTGTTGTCATTTGCACTTTCATCCGAAACTGTCAATTGGCAAACTCCTCTTTCATGTTTGGGTGTATGTTGTTATTTGCAGTATTTGCACCATCTACGTATCTCTGATGCGGAATTAATTTACCTAAGAGATTATGATTGATGACTTTGCTTATGGAAAATATTGACCAGTAATGTATAGATGACTAATTTCTTTGGCCTTCTGCGGTCAGAAATTAATTATTGAAAATCTGAACAACATTACTCAGGCTGTTATTGCTGTATAATTGCTGCATTTGTATTTCTGTACATTAGCTCAATTTGTTCTCGCTTTTTGTGGGATATGCAGAGGCCGCCATTCCACTGCCTTGGTCAACAAGGATGATGATTGCCCTTGGAGCAGCTAAAGGACTTGCCTTTCTTCACAATGCTGAAAGGCCTGTTATTTATCGTGACTTCAAGACATCTAACATACTTTTGGACTCCGTACGTTCTCGTACCTTGGGTGTTTTATAATTTATACTCCTTCCATCCTGCATTTATTGTCCCCTTTTGACCTTGGTAGTCAGTCAACCAATTTGAGCTTTGATTATTTATTCTCCAAATAAACTTAGACATGAAATGTATAATTTATTTGTAAGAAAAATGTAATTTCACATTATTATTTTTAAAAGGCTTTAACGATTGTATATTTTGAGAAAAAGGGTCAAATCGACAGGGGCCACTTATGTCAAATGTAGACGATAAATTTGAGATCTAAGGAGACGATATATAGGATTCTAGGATAGACTTTAATCCGAAGGGATGTTTCGTGCCAGACACTGGGATAGTGTTAGAAAGAACATCATTTATTATTAAGTGACGTCTACAAAATGAAAATGTTGAACTTGAGTTTGTGTTTGATTTGGTTGCATTGCTTAGTTTGGCATAGACTTGCTTAATGTTTATGTCAGATATCTCTCTGACTTGTTTCTTTGCGTTTGGACCAGTTTCCTAGTAGACTTATTACTCATTATCTTCCCCATCACCCAAACCCCTCTCATATCCCTTCTATGCTTCCACTTACTCAAACCACCCTATCCTCCATCCCACTCAGCCGAGCACCACTACATGCAGGATCTCTGTAACACCCAACCCCAAATTACCGCAAATTCGCCCCTACACAATGAAATGACATATCCCTTCCTGTAGAAAACTTCTCACAACCTGTCGAACACCACTCCTACCCACGGGAACCATCCCCCACCACTGAATCTCTCTCCCTGGCCTTGAGGAAGGATTATTCCGCATTCTTTGTATGGGGTTATAGCCGAGGCTACAAGCAAGCTATTGACATTTTAACCACAGTTAATCTCAACTACAAATTCCAGCAACAAGTAAAAAGAAAACTTACATTTCGTATAGTTATGTGTAGCAGTTTGTTTTTTCTGTAATGTATTATTTTCCTCGGAAGAAATTTTATGAAGAGAAAATAGCCGAGACAAAAGAAACTAACATAAAGAGAAAAAGGTAAAGGAATTAGAAAGATTTTGGGAGCAAGGGAGAGGAAGGCATAACTTTTGACTTTTCGATTTCAATTCTCACAGAAGTAACATGAATGGGAGTACAACCTGTTAGACTATTATATGGATGGGTGACAGTAGAATATAAACACTCAGCTCTTTCATATCAATTACATGCCTTTATTGCCTTCGTTATATGAGAAATTATATGACTGTCAAGTTTGTGCTTCTTTTTTCTCTTCAGGATTACACAGCAAAGCTTTCAGATTTTGGACTTGCAAAAGCTGGACCACAAGGTGATGAAACCCACGTATCAACTCGTGTTATGGGTACCTATGGATATGCTGCACCTGAGTATGTCATGACTGGTATGTATGGCAGTAAAGTCGAGTAATCTTGACAAACAAATATTGCAGTCCTTGTCTTTTAAGAAACGAGGTGGTCTGGGATACAGTAGGTGTTGCATCAATTGAAAATAAGTTGAGGGAAAATCGTTTAAGGTGGTTTGGCCATGTGCGGCGGAGAGCACCTGAGACAGCGTTTAGGAGGATTGAGAAATGGGAATGGGTAATATTGTAAGGGAAAGGGGAAGACTGAAACAATCATGAATAAAGGTTGTTGAAAACGATATGGATGTTGCAGGGATTAGTGAGAATCTGGCAAAAGAGAGGGCATTGCGGAGGCATGTTGAAGATGTAGTTTGAGTTCTGTATCTTTTCTTACTTTTTACCATTTTACTTCAAAAAACAATTTTCTCTGATTTATACTACTTTTTTTTTACAAATCTATTTTGATGCTTTAAGTTTTGGTTTTCACAATTTTATTACCTAGCTTTATTTTCACAACTTGTTTTGTTCGTTCTTTTCAATTGGCTTTGACCATAATCCCATATTGTTGATTCAAGCCTTATCGGATTTGAATGATGATTTAGGTTAGTCCACCCCAAATCATGTTGGGACTAGAGACCCTGATGTTATTATTATCTTTTTTTTTTCCATGATGCCAACTTTAACTGTTAACCATTAATATATGTACAACTTAATTGGTTTCATATTAGATTTTGATTAGTTATCAGTCAAGATTAAAATCAAATGTGGACAATAAAAATTTGGAGTGAGTATCAAATATCATGGGTGCTTAGTTTAGAGATTTGTTTAGTAAAGGCCTGCACTTTAATATGGGTTGACATGACTGCTGTCTAAGCCAATCTTGTAGTATTCTAACTGGCATGTATATTTAATCAGGCCATCTCACAGCCAGGAGCGATGTTTACAGCTTCGGAGTTGTCCTTCTTGAGCTTTTGACCGGAAGAAGGTCTGTTGACAAGACCAGACCAAGCCGAGAGCAAAACTTGGTGGATTGGGCCCGGCCCAAACTCAATGATAAGCGAAAAATCTTGCAAATAATAGACC
This sequence comes from Silene conica, assembly GCA_029255685.2. Taxonomy (NCBI): domain Eukaryota; kingdom Viridiplantae; phylum Streptophyta; class Magnoliopsida; order Caryophyllales; family Caryophyllaceae; genus Silene; species Silene conica. Next base: position 79,370,486 of record CM055318.2, on the reverse strand, counting down.
CTAGATTGGAGAACCAGTATTCAATTCGGGCCGCTCAGAAAGCCTGTAGCTTAGCATACTATTGTCTGAGCCAAAACCCCAAGGCTAGACCCTTAATGAGTGATGTGGTTGAGACCTTGGAACCTTTACAAAGTTCAGGTGATGCTGCATCTGAAATGCCTTCTACGTCCTCATCGCTAACAATGCCCAACTTAAGGCATACACGTGATGGGCAATTCACTGTGAGGGGAATACCACATTACTCAACACATCAGAGGTTTGTCGGCAATGTCAGAGCTGCTGGAAATTGTAGGTCCCCCAATCCGAACTGTTCTCCGAGTGGTCCAGCACCTTGCCGAGTGAGATGACTACTGTTGGTTTCTATACTTGACGTAATGGCTGCCTAACACGCTCCTTAGGTTTTTTGCTCCTTTCCCTGAGTTTTAACTGTTTTGAGTTGGCTGTAGTGAATTCATGCTGGTGTGCTTCTTTAGTATGTTTTCTGTTCATATGCTTTCTTGCAACTTTGTGTCAAATTCCTTAACGTCTTGTTGTAGGTTAATAGTTGGTGGAGTGATATTATCCTTCTTTTGCACTTCCGTAGCCAAACTCCGTATTTTCTTCACTCTTATCTTTCATCTTTACGAACTTTGGTTACATATCTAGTTTGTCGATATTCAGAAGTGATAAGATGGAGAGAACAAGAGTTAGTTCAGGTGGTAAGAGCTCTTTTACTTCAACCATGAAGTTTGGGGTTCAATTCTCATATGCGACATAGTGCGCTCACTTGAAAAAAAAGGTGATATGATGGAGAAACTCGATAAGCGAGACATGTTTTACAAATCAATTAGTTTCCTGTGTGACATGTATTATTCATTTATCTGCCACAATGGAGAGACATGTTGGGTTTATACCAAATTGTAATAATATGGATAAAACTAACCCATTTTGTGGAATTTGACAATACACACTAATTATGTAACCGAAGAGAGAGAAAGTGATGGAAAAAGGCTTAAAAACCCCAAATTAAAAATCTCCAATTTAAAACCCACTTCTCAGGTTGCTTCTTTTGGGTCGCCGACGAGGCTACATAATCTCTTTGTCTCGTTTTCTTGCTTCTCTACGTCGTTGTCGTCAACTCTTCGTCAGTGTCGCCATTTTTTCAAGTCCGTGTTTTGTGTCTGGTTTTTTATATGTTTCTTTCTCTCCATGGGTGGTCCATTCATGGTTGTTTAAAGTCCGTTCCTCCGATCTGTTGCTGTTTGTTGATTGTCGCGGACGGGGCTTGGTGTTTGGTGTGGCGCTGATTGTTGCGGTGGGGGAGTAGTTTGTTTATGAGAAGGGTTTCTTTTGTAGTACTGTTTTGTTTGGGTGGTGATCAATCGTTTCGTTTACGATTGTGGTTATGGCATCACCTTCTGTATATTATGAGTTTCTGAATAATTTCGCTTGTGCCCATGTTAGTGATGAGTTTATGGATTTTTTTATTTATTTTTTGAGATACGAATGAGGGGCGAAGCCCCGAAAACTTAGTTTATATTAGCTATTACACGAGGAACGACTACCCCGAAAATATACTCCCTAAGAATAGACCTTAAACTGCTACTTGGACTATCTAGGAACGTGGGAATATAACTAGAATTCACTCCTTGATTAGCTAGAAAATCTGCTGCTCGATTCGCTTCCCTATACGCATGCTCAAGCTTAATCGTCCATCTTGAATCCTTAAGTAAATCTTTGCACTGTCTCACCAAGAACTTCAATCCGTTGCTTACTAGCTGATCCTCATTGATAATTTGGAAACAAGACTTGTTATCCATATGAATGATAAGCCTCGTAATGTGCATGGAGTTGGGGGTTCGATTCTCATCTGCGACATAGTGCGCTCACTTAAAAAAAAGGTGATATGATGGAGAAACTCGATAAGCGAGACATGTTTTACAAATCAATTAGTTTCCTGTGTGACATGTATTATTCATTTATCCGCCACAATGGAGAGACATGTTGGGTTTATACCAATTGGATAGTGCTAGGGCGACACCGGGTGTTACTGATTTCGGTAACACCCTAATAAAAAAAATAGTAAAAAATAGAAAATAGAAAAGTAAATTTTTGTATTTGCGCCAATTTCGAAAGGGTAGAACCGTAATTCACATATTTATCATATTAATAAAATAAAATATAAATGATAATAATAATTAAAACTAAACAATAAGGTGGTTGATCAAGGGGGTCGACGGTGGTTGGCCGTCAACGCCGCCGGTCAAAGGTTTGACCGCTAGTCTACGGCGGTTGGCGACCATAAGATAATGAACCATCAAAACTAGTGGGGCTTGAACACATAACCTCTAAATTGGGATACACTTGCTAATGTCACTATGCCACATAAATCTTTTGATAAATTTGTATCTCTTTTGATATATATACGTATGTTAAAATTTGAATTAAAACAATATATACTTATAATAGTTATTAAATGTACTTATAATTTATAATCAATGTACCTTTAATATAAAATCAAAATAATACTTACAAAAGTGTATTTGATAAAATTGAACAAAAGATTTTGTATAGTCATAATTTACATAATTATTATAAAATTTACATTTATTATAGGTGGATATTATTTTAACAAAAAAAAAATGTATGCACGTAAAATATCTTTATGTCAAATATACATTATATTTTCATTGGAGGTACATACTATTTTCCTATATGATATGCCATGTATATTTCAATGTTTGTTTCCTTAGAGTATAGATAAGTATATGTTATATTTTGGAAACTATTAAACGGTAAGTAAATCAATTCAAATTTCCAAAAAATATAATATATTCCATAATTCATTAAATTTGTAATTTAATTAATAAAATAATTATCATTACTTTTAAATAATATTCTAATCTAATATTTCAGATTAATTTAAATATATAACTCTAATACAACTAGGTAATCAACTAATACTATGATATTAATCACCCATGTTAGGAGTAAAAGCAATAATAATAGCAACTCGAGTTAGTTACATATAGTTAGTTTATTTATGAAATGTTTATTGTTTTAATTCCATTTTAATTATTCCATTTTAATTGATTTAATTAAACCGATTTTTTTACTAACTGCATCATTATTGTTTATTAACTGTATCATTATTACATTCTAATTATTCCATTTATAGTGATTAATAACCGTAACATTAATTCTTATCTTAATTTATAATGATGAACCCTAATTCGATTGACAAAATCAATTAACTTTCAATTTGGGGAAATTTGATGAACCCTCAATTAGGAAACTTGATGAACCTTAATTTAGAACGAAAAGAAAAAAAGGAAAAAAATGGAAAATAAAAGTTGTTATTGGGTTTCGAACACAAATGCATTAGGAAAGAGGTCTTTTACAAGCAGTCTTGTAACCAAGTAAGCAAGAGTATCAACACATTTATTTGGCAATTAGATATCATTATATTATTTGTGTACTTCATATTATTCGTGTAATTCATCTATTCATTTCTTTAAGATTTAGTTTATCATTTCTTTATTTTTAAAACAAATTATTGTTAGCTTAATTTTAGGAAATATTATGTGTATAAATATCTTTTACTTTTTTTAACATTGATTCTTAAATTCTTCCATTTTGACCATATCCTTTGCATTATATCATATCTTTTCCATTTTATTTATATTTTCATATTTTTTAAACCTTGATTTTTAATTATGAAAAAAAATCACGTTTTATTTTTATACTTTCATATTTCGTTTTATTTATATTTTTATATTTTCCCACGTTTTTTCATTGTACTTTTTATTTATTGAAATAAATAATTACAATATTTTTATTATCTGTTTTTTATTTATATTATTGTTTTTTTCCATAATACAAATCTCGACCTACATGCAAAAAGTATTTTACGAAATTAAGATAGGTATTATAAAAGTATTTTTGCATAATAAGTAGTTTTTCGGTTTAAATGAGAGAAAAATAAATATAAATATTATTATATAAGGAAAGTATAAATAAGTATATATTATATTTTAGTAACTATTAAACGTTATGTAAATCAATTCAAATTTCCAAAAAATATAATATATTCCATAATTCATTAAATTTATAATTTAATTAATAAAATAATTATCAATACTCTTAAATAATATTCTAATCTAATATTTCAGATTTATTTAAATATATAACTCTAATACAACTAGATAATCAACCACTATGATATTAACCACTCATGCATGTGAGTAGGGATGACAATTTGTTCAGTACCGAACCGAAACTGAACCGATCCGATAGAAAATTATCAATCCAAATCCATGGTTTGAAAACCCATGTCCATATCTATTAGTTAGAACCCGAATCCAAATCCACCCAAAAAATATCCGAACCAAATTCACGCCGATCCAATTCATAACCATAACCGACCTGATCCATCTGATCCACTTAAGATCCATCACCGACCCGAAACTGATTCATATCCACCTTTAACCCGATCCAAATTCGATCCATATTTATTTTTTCCCAGATTTAAATCCATTAAAAATGCAAAATCGATCTGAATTCTTTTGACAAGCAAAAAACCAATCTTAATTAATCTTATTCTTTTTCTAAAATAATATATCTATTGTTATTATTATTATTAATAATTAAATTGACTAGATATTGATTTCGTCCAACTCTCAAAGGAGGTCTATACTACATATTTGCATTTTAACTATTAGATTTTTCGAGTGGTTCTATTATACCAATATTTGTTTTTTTTTTTGCGGAGTTATACCAATACTTGTTAGGTGAACCCTATGTCATGTTAACTATTAGAGAAATTTTTGTATTTCATCAATTATATCAATACTTGTTAGGTGAAATATGTCATTTTATTAATAATTTAACTAGATCTTTAAAAAGAATACAAATTCCCAAGTTCGATAATCTCACAATAGCATAATGAATGAAAGATCTCTAACATGATAGATTAATGTGAAGAACCTCATAAATTTACATTAAAGCTCATAAATTTTTCAATAATAAAGCTCATAAACTATTCATAACACTAACGATACTACCAGTACTAAATGCTCAAATTATCTTTTAAGACGAACTAAATTATCTTTTACAATAATAAAGCTCATAAACTATTCATAACACTAACGATACTACAAGTACTAAATCCACTAAATTTCTAGATGTGGGATATATTCTTATCCTAATTTAAATATTACGTAATCATAAAATTAATAATCAACTTTACTATCTAAAATTGGTTTATAAATTTTTTCCTTTATCTCATAATATTTTTTCTTCCTATAATTTTTAGATGTGAGATATATTGTTAATCCTAATTAAAATATTAGGTACTCATAAAATTAATAATCAAATTTTTTATCTTTCTTTCTCGCTTAATATTTACATGTGGAATATATTGTCCATCTTAATTAAAATCAAAAGATGGAGACTATCGCGTCGCTTGAAAAAAAACTCAAATATTTATTTATATATTACTAAAACTTTCTTCGTTCTCCTAATTTGTAGATGTGGGACAATATAATCCTAATTAAAATATAAAAATTAATTAATTAGGTAGTTTAGAAAAGTTGGAGACTACCACGTCGCTTGAAAAAAAAACTCAAATATTTATTTATATATTATTAAAACTTTCTTCGTTCTCCTAATTTGTAGATGGTGGACAATATAATCCTAATTAAAATATAAAAATTATTGATTGATTGATTGATTACTTTTTAATAATAATTATATAAAATAAAAACCAAATGCATCAATTTCATAGGATATTGGACATTTGGGCTAAGGTTGTACTTTCTCTAGAAATAGAGGAGGTCTTCCTCTTTCAAAGAGGATGTAAAAATTAATCCAGATTGAAGAGGATCTCCTCTTTAAGGAGAGAAGGTGCTAGAGGATCCACCATCCTCTTCAATGTGGGTGCTCTAAGGGTAATATTATCCGTAAGACTCATCAAAGTCTTAAGACTATGACACAACAACTTTCCACTAAGGGGACGTTTGGTTAAAGAAAGGTAAAGGGAAAGGAAATAAGAAAGGGTAAGAGGGGGGAAAGGAAAGAGATTACCTAAAACTTAATTGGTTGTTTGGTTACTCTAAAAAAGATAACTAATGGTCCACTCACACCCGTCCTACCATTAACACATAGCACCACAAACAACCACTTATCTACTGGCAGCAGTGATGGTGGTGGAAGTGGCATGGTGGTGGTGGTGTGGTGGAGTGGTGGTGGTGTCATGGCGGTGGTGGCAGTGGTGGGGTGTTATGGCGATGGTGGCGATGGTGGCGACGGTGATGGTCACGGCGGTGATGGTGGTGGGGTGTCATGATGGTGGTGGTCGAGATGTCATGGCGGTGGTGGCGGTGGTCACGACGGTGATGGTGCTGGAGTGTCATGTTAGTGATGGTGGTGGGGGTGTCACGTTGGTGGTGGGGGTGGGGGGGTGTTATGGCAGTGGTAGCGTGGTAGTGGTAGGGGTGGCGGCGGTGGTGGCGGTGGCGTCATGGTGGTGGTTTGGTGGTGGCTATTGTGGTGGTAGTTGTAAGTGTGGTAGTAGGTGAAAAAAAGTGGTTGAAAGGTAACAAGGGTAATGAAGTCTCATACCCTTGGGGGTGGGCGGTAAGAAATTAGAAAGATTGAGGAGTAAGAGAGGGAGTTCAATTCCCTTTGATTGTGTCAAACAAACACCAACAAAGGGTATTAGGGGGCGTTTGGTTGGGGGTTTATAAGAAAGGGAAAGGGAAATAAAGTTACTCATTCCCTTTGTTGATGTTTGTTTGACTCAAACAAAGGGAATGAAACTCTCTTTCTTACCCCTCAATCCATCTAATTCCTTACCCCTAACCCCTTAAGGTATGAGATTTGATTACCCTTGTTACGCTTCAACCATTTTATTCACCTACCACCACGCTTGCAACTACCACCATAATATCCACCACCAAATCACTATCACGACGCCACTGCCACCGCCGCCGCACCACTACCACCGCCACCACCGCCACCACCGTCATGACACCCCCACCACCACCACCGTCGTGACACCCCTACCACCATCATTGCCATGACACCCCACCACCATCACCGTCTTGACCACCGCCACCGCCATGATATCTCTACCACCACCATCGCCACCACCGCCATGACACCATCATCACCGTCGTGACCACCATCGCCACCACCACCACCACTAGCGTGGCCACCACCATCTTCGCCGCCACCATGACACCCCCACCACCACTTTCGCCATGATACCACCGCCACCATGACACCTCCACCAGTACCATCATCGTCGCCAATAGATAAGTGGTTGTTTGTGGTGGCGTGGGTTAGTGCTAGGAGTTAGTGTGAGTGGACCATTAGTTACCTTTCTTGGTGTAACCAAACAACCAAGTAAGTTTTAGGTAATCCCTTTCGAATAATGATATAGCGACACCGGGTGTTACTCAAAGTGAGCGACACCCGGGGTATTATTGTAATTTACTTACGTATTTTGTGTTCCCTCCCTCAACATTCAAATTTTAAATTTATTGGTGGTGAAGGGTAGTTTAGGAAACTAACATTAGTTAATTTTTAATTATAGTCAAAGACGGTTAACACCGGCGGTTTGACCACCGTCAACATTGACCACCGGTGGCCACCGTTTAACACTGGTGGACCGTTGACCATCGGTGATTGGCGGTCAGTGGTTGAAACCAACCCTCAAAGTGAAACTTTAAAAAAAGTTCCTAATGGGACTTGAACCCATAACCTCTTGAGTGAAATACAATTACTATTACCACCATAACATAAATATATTGTTGTGGTTTTAGTATCTCTATTGCTATATACTTCCTCCATTCAAATCCATTCTACCACTTTATTTTTTCACATTTGCCAACGCGTGTTTTACGCGGTAAATATCGTTAGATACCTATTTGTGAAAAATATAAAAATTAGATATTTTTAATGTGCTCGTAAAGACGCATCAAACAAGATCCCACATGAATATATTTTAACTTATACATTAAGCGGAAATCGAAGTTGAATGCTTACTCATGAATAGTGGCTAAAATTGAAAATGGTAGATTGAATTTGAATGGAGGAAGTATATGTCAGCACAATATTGAGTTAAATCAATATATCCCTATAATAATCTTTAAATGTACTTCTAACTTATATTCAAGGTACCCGGTATAAAATCAATATAATTTTCAGTTAGTTAAACGTATTTGATAAAAAATGAACAAAATATTTGATGTACTTATAATTATATAATTATATTACGAAATTACATTTATTACAGGTCATATTATTATAACAACAAAAATTATGTACGTACAATGTATTTTTGGCAAAAGTACATTTTATTTTTAGTGGAGGTGCCCGGCTTCGAACGGGCTACCTTTATTTAGCATTAAAATATATTTTCAATTAACTAAAACTATTTTAAAGTTGCATAACTAATAAATTTACATTAATATATTTTTCTATGAGACGGAATATATCTTAAAATTACAATAAAATAAATTATGAGACGATTTCATTACTCCTGCTATTACTATTTTACTTAAATCGATGGCTTAGCTAATTTTTCATATATACTTTATTTTGTTCTTAGAATTGTTATTTTTATTACATTCGTTATTACTATTGTTAGTTACTTTCATTACTCTCGCTATAATTATTGTTATCGATCTACTTTTATTTATCATTTAAATTTTATTTTCTATGAAATATGATTCGCTAAATTTGGTTAACATATATATTTACAATTTATATCTTGAAATTAAGATCAGAAGTAAAATTATGAGACAAATTATGAGACACGTTCAGCTATCCTGGCCCCTTGATAATATGAGTACTTTCACTACATTCCCTGTTAATACTATTATGTTCACTAATTTTTCGGTTACTGTTGTTTGTAACTCATGCTATTTTTGCGGTTAACTCGTTAGTTCTATCAAACTCATGTATTTAAATAAGTTAATGTTTTCTTAAAAACGAATTGTTAATTTATTTTTTATACTCTTTTCGTTGTTCCCACTGTTACTTTCGCTACATGTATGTGTTGTCACTACTATTACTTTTACTTCTCTCGCCGTCATTATTTTTTTTCTTCCACTACTCCAACATTTATTATTGTTAATTTTACTACCCTTGTTGCTGCTAATATGACTTTCATTACTCGAGTTTCGAGTTGCTATTATTATTGTTGGTTTTACTACTTAGATGGGTGGTTAATATTATAGTAGTTGATTACCTAGTTGTATTAGAGTTATATATTTAAATAAATCTGACATATTAGATTATAATATTATTTAAGAGTAATACTAATTATTTTATTTATTAAATTATAAATTTGAATTTAAGAGTAATACTAATTATTTTATTAATTAAATTATAAATTTAATCAATTATGGAATATATTATATTTTTTGGAAAATTTGAATTGATTAAGTGCATGTTTGGCCTTATTTATGGAAAAGAATTTTTACTTTTGTAAAGGAGTTTTTAGAAAACTAGTTTTTCATAAAACTGTTCATGTTTGGCCAAAACTTTTAAAAAATTATTTTTATCAGTTTTATCGTGTTTGGCCTAATTAGTTTCTATCAATTTTTTTTAGATTTTGACGCTCAAATAACTTAAGAGCAACGTGGAAAGAGAAACAGAAAGTAACAATTTGTTACTTCTGTTTCTAGGTGTTTCTAGGAGCTAGTTTTAGTGCATGTTTGGCCTTGTTTATGGAAAAGAAGTTTTACTTTTGTAAAGGAGTTTTTATAAAACTAGTTCCTGATAAAATTGTTCATGTTTGGCCAAAATTTTTAAAAAACTATTTTTATCAGTTTTATCGTGTTTGGCCTAACTAGTTTCTATCAATTTTTTTTTGGATTTTGGCGCTCAAATAACTTAAGATCAACGTGAAAGGAGAAACAGAAGTAACAATTTGTTACTTCTGTTTCTAGGTGTTTTTAGGGGTCAGTTTTAGAATTTTTGTTTAATAAAAGTAGTTTTTAGTTTTTGAAAAAGTAGTGTTTGACCCAGTTTCTATTTCTTTGGTTGAAAAAACAGTTGAAAAGCAGGGTCAAACACATCTAGAATTTTTGTTTAATAAAATTAGTTTTTAGTTTTTTAAAAAGTAGTGTTTGACCCAACTTCTATTTCTTTGGTTGAAAAAACAGTTGGAAAGCAGGGCCAAACACATACTTACTTACCGTTTAATAGTTTTCAAAACATAACATATACTTATTTATACTCTAAGGAAACTCACAAAATAGAAAAAAAAAAAAAGAAACCTCATAAGTAAAAGATATCGCTCATAAAAGAATATTCCTTTTGCTAAAACAAATTAAAAGAATATTCCTTTTGGCTAAAATAAAATCAACATCTAACAAAATGCTTAAGTTTAAAAACAAAATAAATTAAATATTGAATAAAATAAAAAGTTGTTAAATCAAACATAATGTATATTTGACATAATTATATTTTACGTGCATACATTTTTTTGTTAAAATAATATGACATCTAAAATAAATGTAAATTTTATAATAATTATGTAAAGTATTATATTGATTTTGTGTTCAATTTTTAAAAAATTCACTTTAGCAAGCATTATATTGATTTTATACTAAAGGTACATTGATTATAAATTATAAGTACATTATTTAATAATTATTATAAGTATAAGTGTGCAAAATGTTGTGTTCAAGTTTTAATATATGTATATATCTTAAAAGAGATACAAATTTGTCAAAATAATTTGTGTAGCATAGTGGCATTAGTATGTGTAACTCAATCAAGAGGTCATGTGTTCAAGCCCCACTAACAACATTTTTGATATTTCATTTAATTGTTGATTATCGTACGGTCGCAGACTAGTGGTCAAACCCCCACCTTTGACCGGCGGTGTTGATTATCGTATGGTCGCAGACTAGTGGTCAAACCCCCACCTTTGACCGGCGGCGTTGACGGCCAACCACCGTCGGCCTCCCTTGATCAACCACCTTGATAAATAATTAAATATGTGAATTACGGTTCTACCCTTTCGAGATTGGCGCAAATACGAAAATTTACTTTTCAAATTTCTATTTTTTTAATATTTTTTTATTAGGGTGTTACCGAAATCAGTAACACCCGGTGTCGCCCTAGCACTACCCATCCCTTTCCTTTCCCCCTCTTACTCTTTCTTATTTTCTTTTCCTTTCTCTTTCTCTAACCAAACGCCCCCTTAGTAACTTTGTTTCCCTTTCCCTTTCTTATAGACTCCCAACCAAACGCCCCCTAACTTTTATTATTATTCATTGTTTAGACCAACTTCATATTTACCTCATACTGTATACATTATCCCTCAACCTCAACTCAGAGTCTACTTTTTCACTACGCTTTTCTTATCGAATTTTAGATAAAAAGGAAAATAATAATAGTTTAACACATGGTAGCCAGTGGTTTTCATTTATAAAACGGTGGGGTCAAGACTTTTGTAAACTCTATTTAATGCTTTATCAAGACTTGAGCAGATTATTGAGAATTTTGGTTGAATTTTATCTCAAAACTCGCCAATAATTTTACCCTATTTGAGAGACTAAATAATTTAATTATGTACATAACGTATTTTCCTCTAGTCAATGACAAGATCCACAAATAATTTCCTTCGCCTTCGTCTATATATTAAAATTAAAGATATATAAACGACGAAAACGAAGATACTACTTATCAATAATCAATCAACTAAACAAAATACATCTACATAAATGGTACATGTGTAACGTAAGTGATTATATCAGGTTTGGGAACAGTACCGTCAGCCATGACATATAGAATAGTAGTGTTAGTTTTATAAACGATATAACGATTAATAATTAAAAATGTTAACCAAAATTTATTTATATTTTATACTATATTTATTTTATAATGATAATAGTTTAAAACACGTCCAAAAATTACATGAGTTTGAAGTTTACACATATTTTAAATTCATGAAAAAATGCACGAATTCAGTGTTAAAACATGATAACAAAATTTTTAGATCTACGTATTTTAGTGAATAAGCTTAATATCTATAATGAATTCTTTTAGAGTATTATTTTAAAGGAGTACTCTAAAATCTACTTAACACAGTTTTATAATTCATTTATTTTGTTAACTTTTTGTATATCTCATTTTTAAAATTGAAAACTAAAACAATACTACTTATTAAATTTTTTTTTTGAAAACTACTCCCTTCGATCCAGACAAAAGGTAACGGTTGTTTTTTGACACTATTCATGGTTGATATTACCGTTAATTTATAAGACAAAATATAGTCATGTCTCATGTGGGATCTTATTTGATTTATCGTCATGAATCCTATAAGAATATTTTTATAATTTTTGATAATTGGTAACTAAAGATATTCACGTTATAAAACGTGCCTCGACAACTGTGATAAAGCAATCGTTACCTTTTGTCCGGATCGGAGGTAGTATTTATTATTAAAAACATACTCAAATTTAGTAATATCTCGAAAATTTGCTATTATGATGGTCAAAATGTTAGAGCTATCAAAATGTTAGAGCTAAAAACTTGTAAAATAATATAATAACGTTATTTGTTTTACCATTTTTTTTATCATTTATATTTTCATTGCCTAATAATATTTTTGTTCATCTTTTTATTTTATTTTTTTATTATTGGTAAACCACGTGGACTATTGGGAAAATTCTGCATTTTCATATTGTATTATTTATGCAATATAAATGAAATTGAGGATGATGGTTCATTGAAATTTTGTATTGATTATTCGGAGAAATTCAATTAACAAAGTTGGTTTTTCATAAATTAATTCCATATTTTTATGGCGGGTCCTATATTTATTTAAAAATAAAAAATAAAATAAAATGGATGTGATGACGTGGACGCACGAAATGTATTTGTATTAATATAGATAAGATAATATAACGGTACAAAAATTCTCACTAAAATGGACACTATTGATAATAAACTAGTTTTTGAACCCGTGCACTGCACGGGTGACAATGAAAAGTTTTATTAAAAGTAAAAATTTATATACTTTTTTGGACTTAGTAAACAACTAAATTTTAGAAAATATAGTCTTCTCGATACATTTTTGATAATTTTTATGTTGCTTAACTCGATTTGAATTACTCTACTTGTTTTCCGTCGATTTTTAATTTATAAGAGATGAAATCTAAAAAATGGATATAAAATTATTGTAGATTTCATAACTTATTTAATTACGAAATTTATCATATTACCCCTCTCCAATTATTGTAGATTTCATAACTTATTAAAAGTTTTATTAAAAGTTCTTATCTAAATTATTTACCCTCTCCAATTCTCTCCCACCCATCATCACATGGGCATCTGCACTTCTGCAGCATCCGTCTGACCAACAATCGCAGTGTTGACCCCCCAACATCTCACACCAGGATGTTTTGGTAATTGTACCCCTATCTCAACAGTCCCCCGACTAACCATTATTCCGCGAACCATTTCGTATGTCCTCCAACTACGTACCATATGTAGTCGTTTACTTTATTATGTAGTCATTGGCCTATTCTCTTTAAACTCAAACTATGCCTCAAATTATTTCAAATCACGCGAGAATTGTTCAAAAAACCCCGTTTTCATCACTTTATTTTTAATATTGGACTTACTCTACCATTATTCAATGAGCATGTTAGTGATTAAAACATTTCCATGAAAAGTTCTTATGAGTACTATCCATTAGTTAGATAGTACAATATATTAAATGAATTAAACCTTCCCATCTAATAAAGATAGATATAATTACAGTATTTATATATATATATCCAATTTTCTACATCTATCTATAAAATCATCAATAATGCATAGGGTAAAATGAATATATAATAGTCTAAATCAAAGAAAAAATATTCCCAGGAGGGATCAACAAATGTATGCAAGTTTTTAATGAACATAAATTCATGTAAGGCGATCTGAAGAAGTGAATTAACAAACTACAATAAAACATATACAATCTGCTTAAATATAAGATAACAATTGACAAATACAAATAATTGAATACATAAATTGTAGTAGAGCTTATACAATATGCTTAAAAGTAGGATAGCGAATTGAAATTATAGTTAAATATAAGAGCATATTAGAGAAAAAAATTGATTATTTTTCTATAATCCAAAAGTTTATATTAGAACTATAGAGAACGAATAACTATTAAATCAGAAAATTCATGTAACTTACATTTAACAAATTCGAAAATGATAGTAGGCGGGTCATTTATCTTTATGATCATGAAAACTTCTATTCTACAATGTGATTATATAATGTCATACTATAAAAATAACAAATATATTTTTATAAATCAAGAAAACTAAAGTTGTTTTTTAGGGAAACTTATTAAAGATGCACTATATAGTTACTATAAAGTTAATTTATTCCATTATTAATTTAAGGAGAAGATTAAATATATAAGGAAATATTATTATTTGACTTTTATGAGGAAATATTTAAAAAGATATGTCAGTGAAAATGGAGAGTATATCAATTTTGAATTGAAAACGGTATCCAACTGGATTATTAATATAAAAAGTTTTACTGTGTATTTTCGGAAAGAATGTTTGAGAAAGATATACATGGCCTAGATTTAAGGCGAGAATTAAGGTTAATATTATTATTGAAATTAACATGTTTCTTATTTCCCGATTATGTCGAAAATTAAGGAAAAAACTAAGGTTAATATTGCTAATACATGGAATATTATATCACAAGTTGAATTTTCTGATTGGTAAGGTGGTGTCCAAATTATAAACGAAATACTATAATATGGTCGATATTTAGTCTTCATAATTGCTTATAAACTGAATAAAGATATGGTCGATATTTTGTATACGTATATTGCAATATTTTGTCTACGTATAATTGTTTCTAAATATATAACATATGTTTTTCTAAAATAGTATACCATATTTTTCGTCATTTAACTATGGCAATTAGTATAATTATTTACACATGATTTGCTTAATTAAGTTATTTGAGGAAAAATAATAATTCCACATGATTTTAATTATACTAATTGTTAATTATTAGCCACCGTAATTGTAAATCGTAATTTTATAATAAAATAATTATAATTATAGCTAGTATTAATATTAATTAGTTAGAATATTTTTTTTAAAGGATATGATGAATAATAAATGTAACTGATTGATAACCTATAAAAAGCAAGTATTTAAAATCAACGTTACACCATTTTCAAAAAATTAAACTTTTTATGTGATACATATCTAATTACCTTATATTTGCCTAAATTTAGCACTACATTTAAGATACTACAAAAATTACTCAAAAAACGACAAAAAACTCACTTTTTACGTGATTGGCTCAAAATAATATTTCAAAAGATACTATTCCGTATTAATGTTCCACTTATTTCGCCTATAATATCTCACATTAATATACCCGAGATTCTATAATCTACACTTTATATGACAATATTAGGCAAATATTTGTTTGTAATACACGATTTGAAAATAAATTGACTTACTAATAATAAATTGACTGGCAAATACACAATTCCATAATAAACTTAGTGATACACGATTCCATAATAGACAAATATAACTGCCTATTTAATACACTTTTCTGTATTAATGCTCCACGTATTTCGCCTATATAATATAGCATTAATACATTCGGAAATGACACGTGGCGTTCGAATAAGGTGTGACACGCGGCGTTCGAATAAGGTTTGACACGTGGCGACGTATGGTGAAGATGGTATTTGCTTTAATATAATATATGATTAAAGGCGGATAATGTCTTCCTCACGATATACCAGTGTGAATTACGTGGTAATTAAATGGAGCACTCACTTACCCTTCCATTTGTAATGTTGTGAGAGCATTATCCGTCTTCAGCTTGTAACATATAATATCTATATTCAATAAGAAAACTAATGACAGTAAGTCTTAATTTTAAAATAGATTAAATAGTACTCCATATTGTATTAACTATTATATGGAGATAATAGAAATAAAATTTTTGAGAAATATAAAAATATAGTTGCTTTTTTATGAACAACATTTACTTTTTTATATACTTTTTTTTCATTATGTTACCAAACACTACCCTTTCTTTCAACCAAATAACCAATTTTTGACCTCTTTTTATTCTCCTCAAACTTAATCAAATTTCATTCAAAATTTCCAATTATGAATGTTAATTTTCATATTGAACAAAAATTTACCAATTCTATGACTAAATTATAGCAATTTTTGGTGGACTTATTAAATTCATTAATTTTATCTTTATTTAGGATTTAACCGACGTTTATTGGATCAATTGAAAAATTATCGTACACTATTGGATAGTGAAAGAAGAAACTTATAATGAAAATTGAAGACGAAAACCGCTTAAGTGGACGTTTCCCTTACATGCTCTCCTACGAGAGCAGCAACTTCCACTCATTCTTCAAATCAATAAACTTGCTAGGTTTCGGCGTTCGACCGATTTCACTAACAAAATATAAAAAGTTAAAACAATTTTTTACTTCTCGAGGAATTTTGATAGAACTGAAAAAAGTGTTAAAATAAAAAACATAAAATGATAATTCATGTACATAATTCAGTAAATGATGTACATAAACATAAATGAGCACTACGCTATAAAAAGTGTGTTTCAACCGGTTAGTAAAAACCATGTCTCCAGATATTTTGTACTTCATACAATAATGAATGGTATATACTGTATAATTAAATTAGTAATAAGTGAAGGCCGAGTGTCCCAAGAAGGAGACTAAAACGAATAAAATCCAGCTCCGGATTATGTGTTACTTAATCTTCCTTGTCTGGTCGGTTGCTTCGACTCTCTATACTGCGTTGTCAATGAGCTTAGAGTTATGACTTGCCTTCCAAGTCGCCCATTTGTGAGTTGGTGTCGGCTTTCACAATAACAAATAAATAAATAAATAAAATAACTTTAGAATTTATTTTGATTGAGGGATTTGAAAGAAAGGTTGAGAAGAGATTTTAATTGTTGAACAAATTATTGTTTGATTAGTAAATTTAAGGTGGAGGGAGGTGTTTGTAGAAAAGGAGAATTGGAGAAATCTGAAGAAAAAATCACCTCATTCATTTTACCTTCTTTTCATTTCCCTCCTCTAATTTCTTACTTTCCAAACAAATACTTGAGAGTTTTAAAGTCTAGAAATAATGATTTATTTTTTAAAGAAAGAAGCAATGATTTGGTTTTTTTTTTCCTTTTTTTCTTTTTTTTTTTATATTTTTGGCGGTAGCAAAAGAATAAGGACTCACACCATAGCCTTACCGGCGATAGTATGAGCGATCCTATTCAGATTTGGTTTGCTGGATTCTGATTGTTGCGTTTTGTATGTATGGTGTACGTATGATTACCGTGAATTGTATGTATGTTTGTGTTATTTTCGTGTCTTAACAAAGTAACCAGATAAAAGGTAATCATCACTCTCCCCTTGCAAGGTTCAAACTTGGAACACACAACCAATCTAGCAAGGATGATTTGAAGACTAAACTCGCAAGTCTAACCTATGAAAGCTCACAAAAAAGAAACTTTATTTATTCTGAAAATAACTTGATTGTAATAACAAGACAATCAACCCTTTATATAGGGCTGCAAATCCCTCCTTGACTGGAATTCTAAAGGCACCTTAATTATCTTAACACAAACCTAAACTAAGAAGGAAACAACTTTCCTAATTAGACTAAGAATCTATATAAATAACTCCCCTAAGATTAGAAAGCTACAATTCTACTACGATTAGAAAACATCTAACTTTCCTAATTTTATTAAACATTTAAATTCCTACACGAGTTAGGATTTCTTACTCCTCACACGGCCTAGATGGCGTGTCTAAGAGCAACTCCAATGGTTTTATTTAAGGACCTGCTTACAAATACCGTAAATTATCAAACGGTATGCTTACCATTGGATTACAAAAAATACGTGTTGCTTATAAGCGGGTGAGCTTTGTCAAGCTACATAGCTTGACAATTAAAATTAATAAAATAAATAAATAAAAACCAACAAAATAATTTAATTATAATATTTATTTGTTAGTGGGTCTTTTTAAGCTACATTTATTGTAGGTTACCATTAAAACATATTGTAGCTTGAAAGATTTTTTGCTTGGAAAATATATGGAGCAAAGCAAGCTATAAAGTTTTGTAGCTTGCCATTGGAGTTGCTCTAAAGAGGTTCCTTGACTTTTCCAATGTTGCCTTCCCACGCGAGATTCAACACAGTATTCGAGCCAATATTGAACCCTCGCACCAATTGAATCACATTTCTACTAAGGAAAAGTTCACGTGCTTGCTCCGAGTATGCTTCCGTATCACAATGTAAAGAGTGAAAAATTGAGAACTTTAATGCCAAAGTTTGAAGTATTTTCCCGTTACTGCCAAAATAGAAAAACAAATAAATTTATGCAAATAACATAAAGTATATCATTATTAAACATGAAGTGATATATAAATCAAGGACAACCATTAAAAAAGTGAATATATAAAGGAAAGTAATGAAGTAAGTCAATGATGAGTTACACAAAAGTAGAAAATGGGTGAAATCTATGATAAGATTGATAAGAAAAATTTCAATTGAATGAGAGAGGGAAGATAGGGCAAGGATATAATTGTAAAAATCGTATATAAAAGAGAAAAATTCATATGTGAAAAAGCATGTCTCTTATTTTATTTACACGTTTACAAAATTCAAATTTGTCATTTACTCCCTCTGTCTCGTTGATATGTTTACACTTTTCTTATTTTGAGAGGGAAAAATAAAGGAAGTGTAAACCTATGACTGAGACGGAGGAAGTATGTATTAAAAATCTCAAAACAAATGAGAGTAAAAGCTAAATGCACCAAATTGGTAATTCTATTTCTAGCTCTCAAACTACTTTTACACTCGTGCACAACGCAAAATACACGGGTTGCTTTTAAAATTCCTATTCTAAACTATGTTAAATAATAGGAAGTATAATTGTTGTACTGGATGTGATAGTGTCAAGTGTCAACTATGAATATTAGTTACGGTGTGCAATTAATATCAAACTAGTTTTAAACCCGTGTAAATTGCACGGGGTTGCTTTTTAAAATTTTGTTATTAGAAAAATGTAATAAATAATGATCATCTTTAATTAAGATTTTTAAATTGTATTATAAAAAATTATTATGTTTTGATTAGTCATTTGTTGGTATAATTATTATCTACTACAAAGATTATGAGTGTAGTTTGGATCATGTACTTATGTACACGAATACTATTATAAGACAGTTTTACAATAAAATTATGTTAGATCGACTTATATATTTGGGTAGTTATTGAGTCGTTTTCACGTGAAACAATTTTTTTCTTTTAATACATATAAACATTTCATTCATTTTCATCTAGACAACTTTAAAAAATAAGGGTTAACCAAATTTTTTTAACAATTATGATTACTGTTACTCGATATTCCGTACTACTCCTATGAAGTATAGTTATTCAATTTATCATTGTCTGTCACAAGTTTGCGACGGGTTAATTAATACCCAAGAAAGGAGATAAGACAAAAGTTAAGTACCTAGGGATTAATATTTCGTTTTGTCTTATTTACCAATATGAGTAATATTTGACCCGTCGCAAACTTGTGACGGATATACCCGCCAGAAGGGAGACTTGCTGTCAGTTTATATTACTCCATACTAGTTTTAACCCGTGCAATATTTGCACGGGTATGCATTTTAAACAATGTTTTAATAAAATGATGATTAAGTTTGTAAACAATATCTAAGAATTTTAATTTCAAATATAAATTACACTTGTAATTAAGAGATTGTAAATGACGCATTTAAAATACATAATGCATTAGCCGTTAAGTATCAATTTTGTGTGAACAATATTTCAGGAAAATAATTAAATAAAAATTTACTCTCAATACTAAATATATTCGTTGTCTGCATTAAAATAATTTTGCTCATTTTTATATGTTTTATTCATATTTTAACACTAACTTATTTTTTTACTAACATGTCAACCAAAAATTAACCAATTGGGTTATAAAAGGTCTTGTTTAAGATGATTATATCTATTTTAAGGATAAAATGGGTTAACTACCACCCACTTGCATAGATGAGACAAATATTTCATTATTCTCAATACATTCCACTTCTGTCCTATGAATAATACTTGATCCATCGAATTTGCTCGTTTTAAATGAGAATTTGTAAAGGTCTTACGCGTCTTAACTCTGAAAAAAAATTGCTCTTTAATTTAAAGCTTCATTTGTATATACTGGAAAAAAAATCTACAAACATGTGATTTTTGTATTTGCTTTAGTTATTTAATGCGCCCATAATTTAGTTTATAATTTTTTCATTGTTATTAATTTTTGATTTTTTATTGATTAATATATTGGATATATTAATTATCAATTATAAGTTACGGTAATTGATTATTGGAGTAACTAATATACAAATTGATGTGTTTAAAAATATTGTTTTATCATGAAATTAGGAAAAAATGTTGCTCTCAATTTATTCACTTTATCATTATTCATTAATGTATGTTTGCGTAAAAACATAAACGTAAACATTTACTTTTTTTTTTTTTTTTTTTTTTTGTTTCAACGAAGCGCGCACTTAGTCGCATTACAATAGGGGAGGGGGATTCGATCCAGGGACCTATTGTCCACAATACCTCTGTCTTAACCACTAGACTAAGACATCCTCGGTTAAACATTTACTTATATAAAAATAAAATATAGAGGTTTTTGAGAAATAAATCCAAAAACATTACGGTGGGTCCCACATTTATATATATTTTTTTAAAAAAAAGGTTGAATATGATGATGTGGGTTAATGAGGATGGGTTAAATGTTTTTGTATTAATATAGATAAGATTTGTAGTTTTAAAGTGTGTTGGGTTATTTTAATAGTATACATATATATGTGTTCGGTATTCCGTATTAGATTATTTTTAATTTTGTGAACAAATTGATATTGTGTTGCTAATACTTTAGCAAACATATATCTTATGTGTTGTATTGGAATTGGAATCAATACATATAATAATAAGAAACTTAAATCCTATTAATGAATGTAGGTATAAAAAAAATAGGTTTGTCTTATTAACCCCTAAAAATGAAGAGTAAATCGCATTTTTTGAAAATGTTTTTGACTTTTATAGAGCGGTGATTTGAGTCTTTGACTAATTTTATCTTTCATAAAAAAGATTGTATGATGTTGTCCTGACTTAGCTTGTCTATACTAAAACCGGCACGGGATATGGGTAGGTCAAAATAGGTTAAGTCGGTCAGGCATGATGGGCGTAAAATTGAAATGTGCAGGGTAAAGAGATAGGGGGGGGGGGGGGGGGTGTCGAGACGGGGTGTAGGACGGGCGAAGTTGAAGTTGGTTGACGCGAACACAACCGTAATTTTAGAGAAAATGGGTGAGGTTGGGCTAGGCAGGGGGCACGTGGAAGGGGCTAGAAAAAGAGGCGAGGGAAGTAGGGCGGGGACTGAGGTTTGACGAGCCTATCGTCACGAGATGATTACTTTAATCCTTTGAATCAAATTCGTGTACTACTTGACTTGCGATCCCGTTGCAAGCCAAGTCAAGCAAGACCCTTGAGATGTGTTAGGCTATGCCTTAGACACTTAGCAAGTAAAGTGAAACTTAAGAACAAGAAGGCTTTACAAGAATGCTTATAAATGAGTTTGTGTGAATGTTTTTTGGATGGATTGCAAATGATGCCCCTTACCCCTGATAAGGGTAAAGTCGTCACCCTAAATCAAAGTAATCCTTAGAATACTACTAACTAATAGCTAGCGGTAAGAAATGTATCGAATCCACAGGGAGACGGTAATAAATTGTTTGCTAAAGTAAATAAGTCTTATGGTAACAATTGGGTTGTTTAGTTGTTTTTGTTTTCTAATGAACTAAATGCAAAATAAGTAAATAAAGATGTAAACAAGTATTAGGAAAGATCTAGGGATCAAGTTCACATAGGCAATTATCCGGGGGAATGGGATTTAACTAATTTAATTGGGCAAAATTATTATTTAAGATCATATGTCCGGTCGGTATTCATATAATCTTTAGATCTAAACCTAACATGCGGTCGCTATAATTAGGTCAGTCTATTCAATTGTTGTGGCCTATCTTAGTCTTAGTCTACGGTCGGATCTAAGACTAATTTGCGAGACTAATTAACTAATCCTGGCCAGTAATTAATTAATTAGGTTTAAAACAACAATAGAACAATAATAAAAAGCAGTTTAACAATTAAACACCATTAAAGTTTGATTCCCCCTTCTAATTACCTAGATCCCTTTTCACCCTAGACAAGTAAATTAGCTACGCATGGCTTGGGATCTAACTACAACGGTATTGATTGAAAACATAATTGATAAAACAATAAACTAAGAACAAGAATAATTGAAGAACAATAAAGTAGAGATTATGATTAAGTACCATAAATAGGAGAACAAGATCCGAAGGCAATTGCTAAATAATAATCTAGAGAGCTACTAGTAATAATTAGGGTTTTTGAATAATAAAAGTGTATCTAACAATAGGCTACGATGCCTTTATTTATAGTAAACTACTAAACAATTTATGGAAACTCGGGGTAAATTAAAGCACTCGATCGAGCACTCAAGGCACTCGATCGAGCACTCAAGGCACTCGATCGAGCACTCAAGGCACTCGATCGAGTGTTGGTGGCACTCGATCGAGTGCTCTCAGCGCGTAATTTCTGCTTCGCGCACTGAATTTCAAACGGTCGTCATTTCTTCGTTACTTGTCCGAATCAAGTGATTTTTGTGGCGTTGAAAAGCTAAGAGGATGGGCTTTCACCTCCAGTTCGAATCACCTGATTATCATTTGTAGAACTCGAGATATGGCTCTCCAAAGTAGGTACTAGTTATATGGAGCTCTTCTTTGTGCTTGCCTTCGATAATCTCCTTAGCTCTTCCTTCCTAGATCCTCGTGCCATGCTACGTGTGTTCATTCATGTCGGGTCCGCGGTGCTCCAATCCATCTTTTGCTCCATAAATGCATCAATCCTGCATTAAACACCGAAAGGCGGAAGTATCGACATTCTAATATAAATAGCATATAAATGACACAATTTAGCACAAGAATCATCTCAAAACAACTAAAGGGGAGACATAAAAGTGTATACAAATATGACTCATCAACCCCTATTTATAGTTTTATACTACTCCTATGGAATTCTTTAGATGCAGAACCTTTTGGAATGCTCTGGATACCACAACCCCAGAAACTTCCAGAATGTTTCAGACACTACTAGACTTTATACCATATACATGAATGTTCTAGTACCTACTAGAACATCCTAGACCCTTTCAGACAATTCTAGTATGTTCAAGAATAATCTAAAACAATCTAGAAGACCACACTAGTCTAGAATATTTTAGATACCTCTCGAATACTCTAGATTACTTTACACTATTCTAGAATATTCTAGACTCGTATAGAATATTCTAATTAACTCTACTATATTGTAGAAACTTCTGTTGGAGTAGGAGGTTGCTCCAAACTTCAAGTAAGAACCTTTGTCCCACATTGGTAGAATAGTGGGGGGGGGGGGGGGGGGTTCCTACTTTATATATGAAAGCATGTTATCTAGTGTTAACTAGATAATAGTGGAGAGGCCCAAGTCTCCCCACGCGCGCGCCGCCGTCCGTCCGGGTTCGGTTCGTGTTCGTGACACGTGCGCGGTGTGGTGGGGCTATATTTTTGCTCCGAGTCCAAACTAAGTCCTCGGATTCTAGCTGTTAGAATTCTGGTCGTTGGGAATTTATTCATCATAAAATCATACTTAATTTCCAGATTTATTACAATTTATTTTGTGCTTTTAATTGTCATAATTTCTATGATTTTATGACTGTTGGAGCCTCTCTATAATCCTATAAATTTCAGTCTTTCCCAAGCATTTTTTCACAATCAGAAATACTACAACAACACTTCTCCTTCATCTCTATACATATAATTCCGGTTACTTGAGAGCAGTTCCCACTTCCGTCTGTGGAGTGCACCATTGTGCGGAAGGAGACGTTAACCCTCGAATCGGTGACCACGGAACCCAAGGAGCACCTGTGTGGGGGTCTTACTGATTTAGGGCAGTGTCCTACACGGCGTCTCGATTAAGGTTTATTCTGATCAGTTTGTTCTTATTCTTTCAACTTCTAAATCAGTAATTGAACTTTCTGATCTCTGTTATATTTTCTGTTTCTATATTTTTTCACAATGACAAATCCATCTACTAATTCTGACAACTCTAATGTCAACCGAGAAATTGTTACTGCCAATCCCAGTCCTAATAATTCTGTTAACCATTTCAATATGCAACACAAAATCGTTCCAGACCTCTCAAAAATGGAACTCTTAGATGGTAAAAATTATAAAAGATGGTCTGAAAAAATTCTGTTCTATTTTTCTCAATATGAAATAGACTATGTTTTATTTCAAGAATCACAATCTGAGGAGTCTAGTTCATCTGAAACTGTCAAACCCGACAACAAAATTGCAAAAGATAACAGAACTGTTAGAGGTGTCATGTTACACTATATGATTGATAGTCTTTTTGATATCTATTGCAAAACTAAAACTGCAAAGGGAATTTGGGATGCTTTGGAAACCAAATACGGGTCTGATGATTTTGGCACTAAGAAGTATGCGGTAGCAAGGTGGTTAAAATTTGAGATTAAGGATGGGAAACCAATTATGGATCAAATTCATGAGTACGAAAATATGGTTTCTGAAATTCTTGGAGAAGGGATGGTGTTATGTGAGTATATGCAGGCTAATGCTCTTATTGAGAAGTTGCCTTCTCCTAGTTGGGATGAGTATAAGAAGCATTTGAGGCATAAGAAGAAGGATATGAAGTTGCAGGAACTAATTGGTCATATCAAGATCGAGGATGCAACAAGGAGTCAGGATCGTGCCAGGACTAATGCTACTAACACTGTTAAAGCTAATGTTGTTGAGTACAGGAATAATACAGGTACAAACAAGAGGAGCTATGACCAGTACAAGAAGCCACAAAATTCTGACAACACAAATAAGGTGATGACAGGAAACTGTTGGTGGTGTGACAAGCCTGGACATCCAGCTTTCAGATGCAACGCTAAGAAAGCATATGAGTTGAACCAACAAAAGCATGGAAACCGCAATATTGCACATGGGCAGAAATTCCAAAAGAAAAATAACAATCAACGTGGTGGTTACAAAAATAACAACTTCAACAAACCACAAGCTAATGTCGTTGAAGGTTCAAGTGAGGGTGACGATATAATTGCAGCAATGGTGTCTGAAATTAATCTGGTTGGAAACTTGGTGGAATGGATTGTTGATACAGGAGCTACACGCCATATTTGCACCAACAAGGATCTTTACAAGGAGATTAAAGATGTTGATGAAAAAGAGGTCGTGTATGTCGGAAATTCCAGCAAAGTTCCAGTCCTCGGCATTGGCAAGGTGCACCTGAAACTCACTTCTGGCAAAACTTTAGCTCTTGATAATGTGCTCTATGTGCCTGATATGCGTAGGAATTTAATTTCTGGTGCTTTACTTAATAAGGCTGGTCTTAAACTCACTTTTGAATCTGATAAGTTAGTCATGTCTAAGAATGGTCAGTTTGTTGGCAAAGGTTTTTGTAATGGTGGTCTTTTTGTTCTTGATGTTGAAATGAATGCATCTACTTCTTCTGCTTACATCGTTGAGTCCATTGACATTTAGCATTCTAAACTTGGACATGTTAACACTAAATCCATTAAACGCATGAAAACAATGAACTTATTGCCTAATCTGATTTCTTATGACATGGATAAATGTCAAGTATGCGTGGAAGCAAAGCACTCTAAGAAACCTTTTAAGGAAGTGACCAAAAGACAAACTGAGTTGTTAGAACTTATTCACACCGACTTGGCTGATTATAAAAGTTGTGAGAGTAAAGGTGGTAAGAGATATTATATGACCTTTGTGGATGATTGTTTTAGATATACCAAAGTTTATCTTTTGAGGAATAAAAGTGAAGCTGAAAACATGTTTCTGATTTATAAAGCTGAGGTTGAGAATCAACTAGATAGGAAGATTAAACGAGTAAGGTCTGATCATGGTGGAGAATATAAATCTGATTTTTTGGTGGAATATTGTCAGAAAAATGGTATTATACATGAGTTTTCAGCCCCTTATACTCCAGAACAGAATGGTATAGCCGAGAGGAAAAATCGAACTTTAAAGGATATGATGAGTGCCATGTTATTATCTTCTGGGTTATCCGATTTTATGTGGGGGGAAGCTATTTTATCTGCATGTCATGTTTTAAACCGTGTACCTCATAAGAAACTTGATGTAACACCTTATGAGATTTGGAAGGGTTATCCACCTAATTTGAGGTTTTTAAAGGTTTGGGGATGTTTAGCCAAAGTTGCCTTACCTGCGTTTAAAAGAGACAAAATAGGACCTAAAACCGTTGATTCTATCTTTGTGGGTTATGCTACCAATAGTGCAGCCTATAGGTTCATGACTAAGGATGTAGGTTCGGGGTTTTATGGTTCTATCATTGAGTCTAGAGACGCTGTTTTCTTTGAGGACATCTTTCCTTTGAAACCTTCTTTGGAATCTGTTTCTTCTTTAGATGTCTCTTCCCATGAGGATAATGTTGGTAATCCTTCACTCCATCTTGATATATCTAGTGAACAACCTTTTGAGCCTAGAAGGAGTAAGAGACCGAGAGTTGAGAAATCCTTTGGGCCTGATTTTGTTACAGAGGGAGATCTAGATGATGAGTTAGTTGGAATGTATATTGTGGAGGATGACCCTAAGACCTATGATGAGGCTATGAGATCGGTTGATGCTGCTTTGTGGAAAGAGGCTATTGACAGTGAGATTGAGTCTATAATGTCTAACCACACTTGGGAAATTGTTGATTTACCTCGTGGTTGTAAGCCTATAGGATGTAAATGGGTGTTCAGGAAGAAACTCAAAGCTGATGGGACTATCGATAAATTTAAAGCCATGTTGGTGGCTAAGGGTTTCACTCAGAAGTCTGGATTAGACTATTTTGACACCTATTCTCCGGTCACTAAGATTGCTTCCATTAGAGTGATGTTTGCTATTGCTTCCATGTATAACTTGCTTGTGCATCAGATGGATGTGAAAACTGCGTTTTTAAATGGTGATCTCGATGAAGAGATTTATATGGATCAACCTGATGGTTTTATGGTGCCTGGTCAAGAACATAAAGTTTGTAAACTTGTTAAATCATTGTATGGACTTAAACAGGCACCGAAACAATGGTATGAAAAGTTTCATAGTGTGATTGTTTCTCTTGGTTTTAAAACCAGTGATGCGGATACATGTATCTATATGAAGTCTAATGCCAGTGGTAGTGTTATAATAACTCTCTATGTTGATGATTTGCTAATCTTTGGGACATCATTAGATGTTATTAATTCTACCAAGAACATGCTTAAATCATCTTTTGAAATGAAGGACATGGGTGAGGTTGATGTCATTCTTGGCTTAAGAGTTTTGAAGACTAGTAAGGGGTTTTGTCTTAGTCAGGCTCATTATGTTGAGAAAATTTTAAAGAAGTTTGGTTATTTTGATATTGAGCCTGCTAGGACACCTTTCGATGCTAGTTTACACTTAAAGAAGAATTTATCTGATAGTGTGGATCAATCTGGTTATGCAAAGATTCTTGGTAGTGTCATGTATCTTATGTGTTCATCCCGTCCCGATATTGCTTATTGTGTTGGAAGATTGAGTAGATATACTCATAATCCTGGTCATGATCATTGGGGTGCTTTGGTCCGTTTGCTTAGATATTGAAAAGGTACTGCTGATTTTGGTTTATCTTATTGTGGTTATCCTCCTATCTTAGAAGGATATTGTGATGCTAACTGGATCTCGGAGAGTAATGATATACACTCTACCAGTGGCTATGTTTTCACTTTAGCAGGAGCAGCAGTGTCTTGGAGATCATCCAAGCAAACATGTATTGCGAGATCAACAATGGAATCTGAATTTATAGCTCTCGCGCGAATTGGCTGGTCGAGAAGCTGAATGGTTGAGAAGTATGGTAGCGGACATTCCTCTTTGGCCCAAGCCCGTGCCATCCGTTCCACTACATTGTGACTCGCAAGCTGCCATTCATGTAGCCAAGAATAAGGCTTACAATGGCAAGAGTAGACATATACGACTGAGGCATAATATTGTTTGTAACTTGATCAAGTTTGGGGTTATTTCCTTGGATTATGTAAGGTCGGAAAGTAATATTGCCGATCCTTTGACAAAAGCTTTAAACAGGAAACTAGTTTCAGAAACTGCTAAAAAGATGGGATTGAGCCCACCTACGTAGTGCTTCAACGATGGATACCCAATCTGGTAAATCAGATTCAATGTGGTCAAACGAAATCGTCGAGCATTGCTTGTATGTTATATATTATAAAGAATAAAGGATGTTATTCAGTTTATCCCTTTTTAGCAGGTTTAATTACTACTGTGTAAGGTTGGACAGGTGGTAGTCCTTAATGAGTTCCATACCTCAAAGGTTTGAGTGGTGTGTGTAGTACACACTTGATGGACTCACCTACGTGATTGTGGAGTGTTGGCCACCTCCTGTGAGATTAGATGTGGGCTAATTCTCTAATGCAATCATGAGACAGGGTTTGGGCCATATGTTACTCGAGGGAACTGTTCTCATTTCTTCTTATTGTCAGGTTCAAGACAATGTTCACCTGATCACATTTTTTCCTTCTTTTTCCTTAGTCTTCTTTTGTTAAACTTAAGTTTGGACCAAGTGGGGGATTGTTGGAGTAGGAGGTTGCTCCAAACTTCAAGTAAGAACCTTTGTCCCACATTGGTAGAATAGTGGGGGGTTCCTACTTTATATATGAAAGCATGTTATCTAGTGTTAACTAGATAATAGTGGAGAGGCCCAAGTCTCCCCACGCGCGCGCCGCCGTCCGTCCGGTTCGGTTCGGTTCGGTTCGTGACACGTGCACGTTGTGGTGGGGCTATATTTTTGCTCCGAGTCCAAACTACGTCCTCGGATTCTAGCTGTTAGAATTCTGGTCGTTGGGAATTTATTCATCATAAAATCATACTTAATTTCCAGATTTATTACAATTTATTTTGTGCTTTTAATTGTCCTAATTTCTATGATTTTATGACTGTTGGAGCCTCTCTATAATCCTATAAATTTCAGTCTTTCCCAAGCATTTTTTCACAATCAGAAATACTACAACAACACTTCTCCTTCATCTCTATACATATAATTCCGGTTACTTGAGAGCAGTTCCCACTTCCGTCTGTGGAGTGCACCATTGTGCGGAAGGAGACGTTAACCCTCGAATCGGTGACCACGGAACCCAAGGAGCACCTGTGTGGGGGTCTTACTGATTTAGGGCAGTGTCCTACACGGCGTCTCGATTAAGGTTTATTCTGATCAGTTTGTTCTTATTCTTTCAACTTCTAGATAGTTCCAGATACTTCTCAAATCTTCTAGATTCTTTCTTTAAGCTTAATCCATTAAAGCGGTTAAGCTTTAAACTGCGCTCATCATATGAACCTCGGTTGAATGGGAAGCCAACCGTGACACTATGTACAAGTAAGTTGTAAGTTGTAAGTATGCATTCAACTAAGATCAGATGAGCATGTGCAGAGGATCTTCCATTGTATTACGTTGCATGTATATAATATATATATGGTGAAGTATAAGACAAGTTGTTCTACATTTGGCAAACCACAATAAGCTGTCATCAACTCCTATGAGATCCTATTTTGATCTTCATTATTAATTCATTAAGTCCTTATTAGCTTGTTGCTATATGATCCATGCATTATTTGATAATATAATCTTGAATCTTTTAATTTAATTATTAATCCCTTTATATAATATATATATATATATATATATATATATATATATATATATATATATATATATATATATATATATATATATATATATCCTAGCTAGCTAGCTCATTCCATATATGTAAAGCCAAGTTTCATTTTTTCAATGTTAAAATTGACAAATAATTTAGAGGCCGAGGGAATGAAAGTTGAAAAGCCTGCAAAGTGCAAAGCAAAAAGCTAGCACTTGGTTGGCAGCTAAGGTTTGAATAATTCAATATTATTATTAAATTAAGATCAGATGGGGGATGATAATGAAATAGGCAGCATAAGTAGTAGTAGTAGGAGGAGCATCCCAGGGGGAAGTTTGAGAGCAGGAGATGATGTGTTTGGAAGCAGAAGGGCGGATGAGAGAGAAGAGGAAGAGGAAGAGGAGCTGCGGTGGGCGGCTATCGAGCGACTGCCCACGTTTCAAAGGATGAGGAAAGCGGTGTTGAAAAGGGTGGCTCAAGATGGTAATATAATTACTAATCAAATTGATGTTACCAATTTAGGAACATCACAAAGGAAGCTCTTACTTGACAGTATACTCAAACTTGTTCATCACGATAATCAAACCTTTCTTCGAAGCCTTAGACAACGCATTGACCAGTATTTTTCTTTTATTTCCTATTTAATTTTATTTTTTATATTAACAACTTGATGATAGTGACATGCATGTTATATATCCTTGATTACACGGAGTACTACTCAATACTATGGCGCTGTTTGGTAAACAGCGGATTGATATTAGCAGGAGCAGATTGTAAAAGCAGATTTGACCAGCAGAATTTGTTGGCAGTTTTGACTAGCATATTCAATTAGCAGAATTTGTCAGAGGTGTTTGGTAATTAGCAGAATTAAATTAGCAGATTATCTCAATCATGTGTCAAATGACAAAAAAGGACATGAATAAATTATCGAGTAATATTTGTCAAAAATAGGTCTGATATTTTTTGAAGGGTAAAAAGATAATTTTTTAATTTTGCCAATATACTCTTTGAATATGCTGGGGGAGCAGCATATTCCAAAAGAGCATATTGAAACCCATTCTACTCTTCCAATATGCTGTTTACCAAACAGTTCAAATAGCATATTGTTTGGTCAAACCTATTAATTGCCTCAATATGCTAATTTTTTTGCAATATGCTGTTTACCAAACGGCGCCTATGAAAAATAACATTATATGAAATAAGAGAAATAATCCATATGCAACAACACTGCAATTTGTTACTCTACTTGTTTAAATTAAAACAGATAATAATTCGTATTTTCTTCAAACAAATAAATGCCAATGTGTTTTTCTTTAAAAGTCAAATATTATATGTCTGTTTTATTTATTTATTTGTTTGTTTACGGTAATTACAATCTTCCTTATAAAAATTAAAAATAATAAATAAATATCGAGATGGATGAAATAAAATACTTCGTAGGTAAGTTCCTATATTAGGCTGACCGCAAAGAGAGCCAAGGTAAGGGCGTGCTTTATTTGAATAACGGAGAAATGGAACATAAATGGAGACTATAATTTAATACAGAAATGATGAAAATGAGGTGAGGCAAAATAGCGAAAGCCAGTCCATATCATTCCATCCTTAAAGACATAGGTCTATTACGGGCCATTAACTAGAGCGGATCAAATAGCCCAGATCTTCACCCAAATTGCTTCCATATTTCCGTTAACTTCAAGATTACTTGCTATTTGCTATTTCTATCATTCTATACTATATCGTAGTTATTGAGAGATCGACTCTATAATAAATAAAAAAATAATTTGTTAGTCAATATAAATTATTGTTCATTATTCATATCACAATTAAACTCGACAAAATTGACACAATTCAAATAACCGACATGAATAATTCGACCGGTTCCCAACCCCAAACCTGAATTGACCCACTAACTATAATCCGATTCGAATCTCTATTGTTGTAATTATTATGACTGAAACATTTGATAAGAGTTGAGCCGGAAATAACCGGAACCAACGAGGCCCGACTTGACCAAAGCCAGCTAACCTGAAATCGAGTCGAACCTAATCCGGAGACTTACAGGCTTACAGCTATGCGGTGACCCACTTCAGCAAACCTGTCACTCGTTAGGCGAGCCTTGTACAGTTCCTTGGGTCGCGGGAGTGAATGAGAAGAAGAAGAAGAATCTTTGAAAGGGAAGATGAATAAACCTTGGAACACAAATAAATCCTTACTTGTACTCCGTATTAGTTAGTTATCTGTTTTAAATAAGATGTTATTCAATTAATTAATTTTGTGAAGTTCCAGAAAAGTACGGTGAAGTTAAGAGAATTAATTATGAATATGAATGAAGGGTCTTAAGTGAAAAGTATAAAAGTTTATACCCTTATTTGGAAACAAATGGAAAGCTTGAACCGGTCATAAATAAATGCAATTATTGTGATATTTCCCATAATTATTATTATCTTAATTAATCAAATTGAATTTTAATATCTTATTTGATTTAGTTATCTTCATCTGAATTGAATTGAATTGAATTGAATTTTGAAGAATATGATATGTAAATGTATGTTTACAGTGTGGGAATTGAGATTCCACAAATTGAAGTTCGATATGAGCATCTTAGAGTGGAGGGGGAAGTACATGTTGGAAGTCGGGCACTTCCCACATTGTTTAACTCCACTATCAATTATGTAGAGGTAATCTTTTACTGTATTTCTTTTTCATTTACCAATCTAACCTGCTTCTGTTTTTACTAATATTACTATTACCTTCTTCATTTACTTCTTACTTACTGTATTTCTAAATATATAAATAATGTAAATCCACCCCTCATCATCATCATCATCATCATCATTATATATTTATATATGTACATATTGTGTGTGTTAAATGGGTCATACGATATTACATTTTACATGTAGGGTTTGATGTAAATGTTTAGAATATATGAAAGCATTTTCATATAAGTATTAAGAATTTTGTTGTCAAGATGATCACTCTATATAAAGCACAAGTGTTGAATGAGTTGAATCATATACAAATTTTATATCGCCGGAGCGGAGGCATAGGGTTTTAAAAGATGTAATAAAGTGGAGAGAGAAATAAGAAAGACAGAATGTCAGAATTGAAAGTGAATATGCAAGAATGATGGCAGGCAATTCTTGGAAAGCTAGGAGTAGCAGCAGCAGCAAAGAAGAAGAGTGTGAAGATACTTGAAGATGTGAGTGGAATTCTGAGTCCTTCCAGGTATTTTTTGCATTCCACTTCTTCCTAACCCTGCTATTTCTGCTCAAAACCTAAACCTATATTTAAATGTAAACGTAAATGTCACCAATATGTTATAGATACAATATACTCATATAGACATATAGTAGTAGCTATTTTATAAGTAATAAGAGCGGTCGAGACAAGGTTTCCAGTGTTACCGCTCCTTGCAGCAATTTAGCTACGACTTTTCTTAGTAATGTAAACTAGTATTCTAATCCTTATGTTCAAATACGGTGCTTCTATTCTTCCTTCCTTCATGTCTTACTTTTCAGGATGACGTTACTTTTGGGGCCTCCAGGAGCAGGAAAAACTACCTTCTTATTGGCACTCGCAGGGAGGCTCCATAAATCTTTAAAGGTGCTTTCTCTTCCTCAACTTACTACTACTCCTTAAACTTTACACAACTTAGCTCTAACTCATTCACTTAAAATGCCGACTTCATAAATCACAGATGATACCATAAACTTTCTTTCATATCAGTATATCTTGTTATTCCACAACTTCAATCAAACCAAGGGACCAAGGGATCATTTATTTTCAGAGTACACCTTCATGCGAAACAGATTGACGGGAAGATAACTTTAAGAAACTTGGAGTACCGATTCTAGAAAAGAATAATCTTCAAGTTTTCTGCTACAATCATTCTCATAATTGCTACTTGGCTGGCTATAACAGATTCACGGAAAGATAACTTACTGTGGCCATGACCTAACTGAATTTGTTCCCCAGAGGACCTGTGCATATATTAGTCAGGACGATCTTCATAATGGAGAAATGACTGTAAGAGAGACATTAGATTTCTCAGGCCGATGTTTAGGGGTTGGGAATCGCTACGAGATGTTGGCAGAGTTGTCCAGGCGAGAAAAGCAAGCAGGAATAAAGCCAGACCCTGATATTGATGCCTTCATGAAGGCCATAGCCATGCCAGGCCAAGAAACAAGTTTGGTTACTGATTACATCCTCAAGGTTTATCATCCACTTTTTTTTTTTCTACATTTATATATTATATGGCAAATGGTTAATCTCTTGCCAACTTAACTAGCATTGACTTCCTTAAAATGCATCTTTTAATATTTTGACAGTTACTGGGATTGGATATATGTCCTGATATCATTGTTGGTGATGAAATGAGAAGGGGTATCTCCGGAGGGCAAAAGAAGCGTGTAACTACTGGTATTTTTCATTGAATTCACTTTCCTTTTGCCACATTAAGCATGTAACAGATCAAGCATTAAGCATATGCATATGTCAACTAATGTAGCTGTTAAACTCATTTAAAAGCGGGGGCTGGAAATTGTTAGTTTCTACACTGTCATTTACGCTCTCTCAACCAAAAAAACATATATACAAATATGAAAAGATTTGACAGTATTTCATTTGACTATGCATGCAGGTGAAATGCTGGTTGGACCTGCTAAAGTGCTGTTAATGGATGAGATTTCTACAGGGTTGGATAGTTCAACTACTTTTCTAATATGCAAGTACATGAGGCAAATGGTTCATATAATGGATGTAACAATGATCATCTCTCTCCTACAACCAGCTCCGGAGACATTTGAACTTTTCGATGACGTCATTCTTCTATCAGAAGGCCAAATTGTTTATCAAGGCCCACGGGTGGATGTGCTTGAATTCTTTGAATACATGGGTTTTATTTGTCCTGATAGAAAAGGAGTAGCTGACTTTCTTCAAGAAGTGACTTCTAAGAAAGATCAGGAACAATATTGGTGTGCGAAGGACCAACCTTACAGATACGTATCAGTCCCTGAATTTACTCAGGCTTTCAAATCTTTTCAAACGGGAGAAAGGCTCGCTTCAAAACTCCGCATTCCTTTCAATAAATCCCAAATTCACCCAGCTACGTTAGTGAAACAGAAGTATGGTATATCCAGTTGGGAGTTACTTAAGGCCTGTTTCTCAAGGGAATGGTTGCTAATGAAGCGCAACTCTTTTGTATATGTCTTTAAGACTACCCAAATAACCATCATGTCACTAATCACGATGACTGTATTCCTCAGGACCACAATGCATCATAAAACAGTCGCAGATGGTGGAAAATTTTTTGGAGCTCTGTTTTTTAGTCTTATAAATGTGATGTTTAATGGGATGGCAGAACTTGCTATGACCGTTCTTCGTCTCCCGGTTTTCTATAAACAGAGGGATTTCCTATTTTATCCTGCTTGGGCTTATGCAATTCCAGTTTGGGTCCTCCGGATACCATTGTCACTGATGGAATCAGCAATATGGACTATTCTTACGTATTACACTATTGGCTATGCCCCGGCTGCAAGTAGGTGAGACTTCGAATTTACTCCTGACATTATTCATATGACAATATATTCACGTCTTAGATATGGCGTTTATCTTTACTCTTTGGTGATATGTCATTTCACTAGGTTTTTCTGTCAATGGCTAGCATTCTTCTGTATCCATCAGATGGCATTATCTCTCTTTCGGTTCCTTGGTGCGGCAGGAAGGACCATGGTTGTTGCCAACAATGTTGGTATCTTTGCATTGCTATTATTTTTTGTTCTGGGTGGTTTCATCATTGCTAAGGGTATGCTTCTTATGTCTTCTTTTCCTTCAATATTTCACCAGCATATGCGAGCTAGTCTAGATGTTCAAGTCATTTAGTGTGGGTACTCACGATGTGGGTTCAAAACTCTTCAATATCAAAATTGCCCTTTGACGGAAATATTGCATCAAGTCTTGAAATGTTTCATATGTGATCATCGTGCATTTAAATACCATTCATATTACCTTTTTGATACATTGAATTTGTGTAGGTGACATTGGACCCTGGATGATATGGGGGTACTATCTTTCACCAATGATGTATGGACAAAATGCTATAGTGATAAATGAGTTTCTTGATGAACGTTGGAGTACTGTAAGTCCATGTCTGCCTTTTCCTTTCTTCTTCCTGCACCTTGGACATTTTCTGTTTAACAAAAAATAATATGGAAGCCTAAAGTCCCACAATAAGATGGAAGCAGTTGACATGAATCATCTCTTGACACCGTCAACGACCTACTTATGAAAACATAACACAAAGTAAATAGACTATCTAAAAAATAACCGTATGAAAATCATAAAACTGAAAAACTTCTAGTCTTAAAGAGATTTATTAGATAAAAATAAATAAATAAATAAATAATTGCAGAGAATAGAGAAAATCAAATTAACTGAAAAGAAAAAGTCATTCAAATAATGAAAATGACTAGTTTAAGTTAGCTATATTTCTACATTCTACTGCAGCCTAATACAGACAAGAGAATTCATGAATCTACGGTTGGTAAAGCCCTCCTTGCATCAAGAGGCTTCTTTAGACAACAATATTGGTTTTGGATCTGCATTGGAGCTCTGTTGGGGTTTTCTCTTGTCTTCAACTTGCTGTACATTTTATCATTGACATACCTTAATCGTAAGAACCTGTCTTCTACTTGTCTTTTGGCTTCAAACTTGAAGTGTACACGAGAGCTAACAATCATTTGTCCTTTTCTTTATTCGTTTTCAGCTTTTCATGATTCAAAATCATCAGTACTGGATGATGATGATGATGATGAAACAAAAAAGCCGCAGGCTGTTTCTTTTGAGGAAGGAGTTAATGGCGTCGCAATGGTCAAAATAAGTCATTTAGGGAACAAAAGTTCAACTGTGGCATCTGGTAGAGGAATGGTTTTGCCCTTCCAGCCTCTTTCACTTGCTTTCAACAACATCAACTACTATGTCGATATGCCTGCTGTAAGTCCTGCATCTTGTACGTTTTGCTTTCCAATAATACGACGACTAATTTTAGAATCCTTCCATCTCATTTAAAATGGCCCTAGTAGACCAAGAATTGAAGAACCAGAGATAATCATCGACTTTTAATCAAGAATACTGTAGAAATGAAGGTTCTTAATTTCTTAGTGTACTTATATAAACTCTTAAGATTTACGATCATGTGAGAAACTCTAGCTCGTTGAAAACGGTGAGAACCTCTTTTCAACTTTAGACTGGAAACAAATCAAGGGTCCCAATTGACCCTAAATCTAACATCAAAATAATGTGCAATATAATGTATCTCCTCCCCAAACGTTGAAATGCTGCCAACACTATTGGAGATCCAGCAGTCACTTTGCTGGAGCATCTCATTGATGGCCTCCCTTTGGCTGCCTCACCCAGTCATTGGTACAACATCATCGACCTTCCTTCTCGCGCATTGCCGCGCATTGCCGCTCATAAACTCTCGTTTCCGCTCAACGTGGCTGTCTTTCAGCATCATTGTGACTTGTGAGCCACCAGTACCTTCAACATGTGATACGAATCAAGCAACAAAAGACTTAACTTAAGACCTATTAAACAATTCTTGAATTGAAGCTCGAAACGCGTCGAACCATAATTGAAATGACGATTGTAAACGCGACAATCAGATTTGCAACAAAGAACAAGTTTTTATATTGCCCTAAACTTTGCAGAAGATATTTATCAAAGTTACAAGCATAAGAATTATCAAAGTCTAAACATAAGAATTATCAAAGTCTAAACCACAACTACCAAGTGATTCAACTAGATATTTATTTGTAAGATAAGATCTTATTTTGGCTTGTAGGAGGCCGGGTAGGACGGCCCAACATTAGTGCTACAATTCAGCCCAAGGTGGTCCAAGTGAGCATGGTTATGAAGCGAGATCGATATAAGCCCAAGTAGAAATTATCGTCGTTCTCCTTCGAGCTTACTGCTAATGTGTCACGGTCCGATGCTTTTGCCGGATCGTGGTGCGCACCCTTGCCCGACTCTAGGGCAAGAATGCAAGAACAAGGGTCTCGTACTAGTGAGGGATCGCCCAATAGCACGTATCTCGGGTCTCGGGGTGTGCGTCGGGAATCCTAGTCACGATTATCAACGTTCGGCACACGAATGCAATAAAAGTAAGCAATACGATTATTGAAAGCAATAAGAAAGCATAAACAAGCTTAATGATGAGAAGCGGTATTTGATTGACTAGCACCTCTCATAGAGGCAAATTTGATATTCTAGTCTGGTAGCAGTGAACATTGATGTTGCAGAATAACGATACGTCTAAACTCCTAAAAACGTATCTTAAACTAAAAACGAGACTCCAAGATTTCAACACGCAGGAAGTAGTCTTAGAGCACTAAATGATACAAAAAACTAGAAATGAAAATACAAAAGCGAAATAAGAAATCTACGGGCTCGAAGTGAAAGGACCGCGCGCGCAAATTATTGGCTATGAGGCTAGATTTGCGGCTAAAATATGCGGATCCTTACATTCTCCCCCACTTAATCTGTTGTCGCCCTCGGCAACATAAAAATCTCGAACGGGGCTTTAGTGAGACATCCTTGGTGAGCTGTGGCCGTCCATGCTATGTTGAAGTTTGACTTTCTCTCCAATCCGGCTCGTAGATAGTCTACGGTCCACATCATGATCGGATTCCACGTCCCGTCAAAGATAGAGTGTAACTCCTTGACAGTGAGACCTCCAAACATCATGTCCTCCAATTTAATCACTCGCCCGGGGTCATTTTTGAAAGTCTCTCTGTCCTCGGTGCTCGATGCTTTCTCAACCAGACCTTCACCTTGTTCATCTCCACTTCAGTACCTGCGTTCAAGGGAAAGTGAGTTCTCTAGGATTAATTTCGACGCGGCCCCCTGATGGTACGAGGCCTTCTCACTTGGGTCTCGCGACCCTCATTGTCTACCTCCCTGGGAGGTGGTAAACTCTTGTTCCTCCTCCTAGGCCACTTAGCAGCGTAGTTAGCCCGGGTCTTGCTTGCCTTTGGTTCAGCTGAACCTTTGGCCTTTTTCTCGGTTGGCCCTTCTCGTATCGGCGTTGGTATCACCTCTCACAGAGGCAAATTTGATATTTCTAGTTTGGTAGCAGTGAACATTGATGTTGCAGATTAACGATACGTTTTCTAAACTCCTAAAAACGTATCTTAAACTAAAAACGAGACTCCAAGATTTCAACACGCAGGAAGTAGTCTTAGAGTACTAAATGATACAAAAAACTAGAAATGAAAATACAAAAGCGAAATAAGAAATCTACGGGCTCGAAGTGAAAGGACCGCGCGCGCAAATTATTGGCTATGAGGCTAGATTTGCGGCTAAAATATGCGGATCCTTACATTCTCCCCCACCTAATCTGTTGTCGCCCTCGGCAACATAAAAATCTTGAACGGGGCTTTAGTGAGATATCCTCCCTGGGTCTCACCTTGTTCATCTCCCCTTGATGGTACGAGGCCTTCTCACTTGGGTCTCGCGACCCTCATTGTCTACCTCCCTGGGAGGTGGTAAATTCTTGTTCCTCCTCCTAGGCCACTTAGCAGCGTAGTTAGCCTAGGTCTTGCTTGCCTTTGGTTCAGCTGAACCTTTGGCCTTTCTCTCGGTTGGCCCTCCTCGTATCGGCGTTGGTATCACCCTCATTGCCGAAATACGATGGTCCCCTTTGTCCTCGTCCGCATCTACGGTCTTCACTACAAAAGACCCCATCAATAGCATTGATCCATCACTCGACTTCAACATCATTGATGCTCTCTGAAAGAACTGCATCCCGAGTACTAACTTGAAGTCATCCAACGTAACGATAGTGAAGTCGAGCTGTCCCGCCTATTCACCTACTTGGACCGCGGTCTTCTTAGCCACTCCTTGGATACGTCTCGCCTTCCCATTAACAGGCTTCAAGCAGCTGTTAACGTCGCTCAGAACCAATCCCAGTCGTTGGCTTCTTCTTTCGTCACTAGGTTGTGAGTGGCTCCCGAGTCGATCATTGCTCGTGCCTTCCTCCCATTCACCTTCAAATCCACGTACATGAGCCCCGAGGATTTCTTTGCGTGGGTTTCATCCAGCCTTCGCATCGCACCTATCCTTTGGAGAGAGCCCATTCGTGGTTGCTCCTCCTCGTCGCTCGACTCTTCTTCATACTCTTGATAATAGTCGGCCACTGCCTTATCAAGGCGTTCTTGAGCTCCCTTCGGCATGTTACGTAGCATCGCGCTGAACTGTGCCTTGTTGGGACACTCAGCCATCTTATGGGGACCTTTACACACAAAACACGCAAACGGCTTCTTCGTTGTGGACGTAGCCGAATTTCCCACCTTTGAAGACGAGCTTGTGGGCGAGTTTCCGTTACTCCTCGATCGAGCTTGACTCCCCTGTGTGTAGAACCGACTACTCCCAACTGAAACTGAACTGGCTTGCGGCTTCTTTTCATTGGTCCCATGAGACGAACCAGTATTCTCCTTTGGTGTCGCATCTCGAGGTGCCTCTCCTTCCCCGTGGAAGTCGAGAAGTCGTTCCGCGGCAAATATTGTTGAAGACAGCGTCTTTGGATTTTGCCTCATTACCTCTTGTTGAGCCCACCTCTTCAATCCATCAATGAACTCGAATGTTCCGTCCGTCTCGGTCATCTCGGTAATCTCGAGCATGCAAGCAAAGAATTCCCTCACATAATCTCGGATGGATTTGGTGTGCTTCACCTCCTTCAGCTTCTTCCGAGCAACAAATTCAGTGTTCTCGGGATAGAAGTGATCCTTCAAAATCCTCTTGAAGTCGGCCACGACGTCACCGTGATCGTGCCCGCTTGCATTTCCTTGTATCTAGCCCTCCACCACATCTTGGCATTATCCGTCAAGTACATGCTGGCTGTGTCGACCTTCCCCGCCTCATCGAGCCCACTTACTCGGAAGTATTGCTCTATGTCGAAGACAAAGTTGTCGACAACTTTTGAATCCCTCGCCCCATCGTAGGTACGAGGTTGAGGCGCTTTCACCCTACGGTCCCTGAAAGTTTTCTGTCATTGGCCACGGCTTTCATGAGCATGGCACAATTATTCTCAAGCGCCTCGATCTTTCGGTGGAGGTGAGTAATTTTTTCCCCTCGATCTTCGGGAATTGCATTAGCGATCGCTAGGATCCGGGTCTTCATCCCGACCACCGCCGACTCACGGCCACTAACCGCCTTTTCCAACTCCTCGAGGCTCTCTCCCATTCGGATCACGATGCCCTCGAATTTCGGAAGTTTATTATCAAACGCATCTTCGAGGTAGCACATCCGCTCCTCCATCGTCTTGCCCATTTTCTCGATAACGATGAACAAATGCGGCAAGCAGAAACCCGTCCGAAAACCGGGCTCTGATACCAAATGTCACGGTCCGGTACTTTTGCCGGATCGTGGTGCGCACCCTTGCCCGATTCTATGGCAAGAATGCAAGCAACAAGGGTCTCGTAGTAGTGAGGGATCGCCCACTAGCACGTATCTCGGGCCTCGGGGTGTGTGTCGGGAATCCTAGTCACGATTATCAACGTCCGGCACACGAATGCAATAAAAGTAAGCAATACGATTATTGAAAGCAATAAGAAAACATAAACAAGCTTAATGATGAGAAGCGGTATTTGATTGACTAGCACCTCCCATAGAGGCAAAAATGATATTTCTAGTCTGGTAGCAGTGAAAATTGATGTTGCAGAATAGCGATACGTTTTCTAAACTCCTAAAAACGTATCTTAAACTAAAAACGAGACTTCAAGATTTCAACACGCAGGAAGTAGTCTTGGAGTACTAAATGATACAAAAAAACTAGAAATGAAAATACAAAAGCGAAATAACAAATCTACGGGCTCGAAGGGAAATGACCGCGCGCGCAAATTATTGGCTATGAGGCTAGATTTGCGGCTAATATATGCAGATCCTTACACAATGCTTCATCCAATTCTAGTCGCATCAACATGCGATCTCTTAACCTACCCGACGAAATATTGCCACACCTAATTTTGGCAACATCCCTCTCTTTACTCATGCTTCTTTTTTTCTTCTTAAATTCGAAACTAAATCTCAGTTTTATACAATATTATTTTATCAATAATTTTTGCATTTCCAGTTAGGCCATAGACTCATTACTCTTTGATTTTGAATTATGAGAGTAAAAACCAAACGGCTGTCTAAAGGGGTTTCACTTCTTTCTATTTTGAAGTATCGGTCCTTCAATGTAGCTCTCGCCTCTTGAAACAATATTCATTTTGGGTCATTTAGAAATAGCATGTTCACGTTCTTAACACATGGGTCGTATCATCCCCTCCCCCTTGGAAAAGAATTTACCTCAATTCAGCTAGGCCAGCGTTATCCAAGTAAGGAGAGAAATCTCCAATGTTGGATGTAGCGTGCACTCCATAATTACTGGGAAGTTCAACCTTATAAGTATTATTGTTGACTCGACCCACGATTTTGTAAGGACCTTCTGCTCTATGCATGAGCTTGTTGTTTAGTTAGCTT
This sequence comes from Silene conica, assembly GCA_029255685.2. Lineage (NCBI taxonomy): Eukaryota > Viridiplantae > Streptophyta > Magnoliopsida > Caryophyllales > Caryophyllaceae > Silene > Silene conica. Next base: position 79,328,071 of record CM055318.2, on the reverse strand, counting down.
GGGAATTGCTCTTTTCTTAAATGCACCCAAACCAGGTCTCCAACCTCGAACACTCTTGGCTTCTTTTTTGCTAGACTTGCATTTTTAGGTTGCATTCACGTCCTCAATTCTGTCACTGTAACACGCCAAGAGTATAAGAGGAAAGTTGTCCCACATGGGGAAAAATATGAGATTGTGTGGAGATTTGCCCCACATCGGCAGAATGTGAGGCTTGTGATAGCTTTATAGAAGCTTCCACCTATGACTTAGTAACAAGGCCTTATGCTTTTGGGCTTAAGTGGGGATAATTAACGGGCCCAAAAGTGCACACACATCTCATTGGGTTTGTGTTACAACGGCGGCGGGTCGGGTTGTTACTGTCACGGACTTGCTCATGTTGTTTCAACATAGCCTTCAACTTACACTCGACATCATTATGGATCAATTCTTCTTTAGGCAATGTGTCTTGCTCACAAGGCCACGCAACAACGTCCCCATGGTTCTATTTGTGACTTTGGTCTGCTTGAGGATGGTGAGAGGTACGAAACAATAACTTTGTAGCCACTTCCTTCCACCAAAGTATTCCAAAAGTAGCTCAAAAACTTGGAATCCCGATCCGTCACTCAAAAACTTAGACTCCCAATTCTACACAATGGTTTTTGGAATACCACGTAGTCTCGCGATTTTCTGATAGTACAAATCAACAACATTTGAAACATCGTCGGTCTTATGGCAAGCAACAAAATGAGCCATATTTGAGAAACAATCAACCACCACCATGATAACATCCTTACCACGTTGAGTTTGTGGCAAAGCGACAATAAAATCCATGGAAACATCGTCCCACGGTCTTGTCAGAACTAGTAATGGAGACATGGGTTTAAGCACAATCCGTTGCCTCTTGTCCCTCAACTCATGCTCATTGCTCATCCTATACATTTCAATCAAATTGTCATGGTTGTCCCAATAGAATATGACAACCATCCATGGGTATAACGTCATATAGTACCTCATCGACGTATACAGGCTTAGCTTGTTTCGATTCCTAATGTTGTTGCCATCGTCCAACCAATGCAACGTATACGGTCGGGTGTGTTGTGTTAGTAGACTGCACCCCCTATCGTTCACTCGACATTTGGTATGGAACAATTGATTTCCCTTGCTCCGAATCATTAGGCAAGGTCTTTACTTTGTAAGGTTTACAAGACTAGATTTGTGTCGTAAATAGGTGTCTCATAACCCTCTACTATCTCATTTTTCATCCTCACATTTGTTTGGGTTAAAAAGGTAATTCATTTGTTCTTCGTCGACGCACAACTCATCCTCCTCACACTCAATAGCTTCCCTTAAGGCCACAACTCGTTTGTTTGGGAACGTATTTTGATAATGTAAGAAGCTTTGGCATTTAAAACAACGGACCTTGAATAGGTTGGTTTCTTTGACCGAGCGCTTAGGGTTCGGGTTTGGTGGTGTCGTGGTCATGCTAGGACTCCTAAAGGTAGTGTCAAATTTAAAAGTTATTTCGGGTTTGGTCCATGCCTTACTCTTTCCCGTATCTGAACTTGAACCTCCTCTGTATTTAGCCTTTCCTTGTGACTCCACTTTCAAACAAAGACCACAGAGAGTATCAAAGTCGGAATAGGGGTATAACTCAACGATTAGCAATGTTATAATTTATTACCCGCAAAAACCGAGACAATTTTTGCTCTTCTACTTCCTCCAATTCGCCCATCAAAGATAAACTTTCAAACTTGTCGATATATTCATCGACACACTTAATTTTCCTTGTTTCAAGTCAGCAATCTTATGATATGTAGCTAATATATGGGTCGTTGACACATACCTTTTTACCGAGTTTACGTTTCACGGACTCCCAAGACACAATCTTTGCTTTTCCCGCGCGCACCCTCTTAGCTTGCATTGCTTCGAACCATAGGACTGAGATTTAGTTTACAATTTAACTAACTAATGTTTTTGTGTGTATCTAAAGGGTTCTCACTAGATCCTAACCCTAAACTCTAATGCATAAGTATTATTTTACTCAAAATAAGCCAATTATTTTGGAAATATAGGAATATGGCCAACACAAATGAAACCGAGAGAGCATCAAAAGCCAGCAACTGAGTGAAATGGTGAAAATACTATGTTTTTTTTTCAGGAAATGAAAAGCCAAGGTTATGAAGATGATCGTCTTCAACTGCTTCAAGGTGTTAGTGGTGCTTTTAGGCCTGGAATATTAACTGCACTTATGGGTGTAAGTGGAGCTGGGAAAACCACTCTGATGGATGTATTGGCTGGAAGAAAAACAGGTGGCTACATTGATGGTAGTATCAGCATTTCTGGTTATTCAAAGAACCAGGCAACGTTTGCTCGGATTAGTGGTTATTGTGAACAAAATGATATTCATTCACCACATGTCACTGTTTATGAATCTCTTGTGTACTCTGCATGGCTTCGTCTTTCTCCAGATGTCGATGCAAACACACGAAAGGTTAATTTGCTATACGCCTTATTTGACAGTCACATGCTTAATTATTTTGGCACTTGATAATCTTTTCCAAATGATAGATGTTTATTGAAGAAGTGATGGAGCTCATTGAGCTTAATCCAATAAGCGATGCTCTGGTTGGGCTTCCTGGTGTGAATGGCCTTTCAACAGAACAGAGAAAAAGATTGACAATTGCTGTAGAATTGGTTGCCAATCCTTCTATAGTATTTATGGACGAACCAACATCTGGGCTCGATGCTAGAGCTGCTGCCATTGTTATGCGTACAGTGAGAAACACAGTGGACACTGGAAGAACTGTGGTCTGCACAATTCACCAGCCAAGTATACATATTTTTGAGGCTTTCGATGAGGTACATGTTTAAAATACATTGTTTGCTTATGTGTGTTGATGAATAAACTTGCTTATTTCCATTATTGATGGATAATGGGATTATGTCTTTGGTTTCTGCAGCTCCTATTGATGAAGAGAGGTGGGCAAGTTATTTATGTTGGACCCCTGGGTCATCACTCCCAAAAGCTTGTTGAATACTTTCAAGTAAGTAGTTGATTCACTTGCAATGATTGATGTTCCTCGGTGAATGGTAATGGCTTGAACCTTGTGGTCACTTGCAGGGCATTGCAGGAGTGCCTAGGATCAAGGATGGTTATAATCCTGCCACTTGGATGCTTGATGTTACTACGCCACAAGTTGAGTCTCAGCTAGATGTAGATTTTGCAGATGTTTATGCAAGATCATCACTCTACCAGTACGTAAAGCTTTAGTAACAAAATAGCAATTTTTGTTTTAGTTTAGTGACAATACTTAATCATGCTCTGAGAATACTGAGAAACTCTTATGCTACACATTACAGGAGGAATCAAGAGCTGATTAGAGAACTTAGCACTCCAGCCAATGGTTCTATTGATCTTTACTTCCCAAGTGAATACTCCCAGCCCTTCCTAGTTCAGTTTAAGGCTTGTTTCTGGAAGCAGTATTGGTCTTATTGGCGGAATCCTGAATACAATGTTGTTAGATTCCTTATAACCATAGCCACTGGCATTCTGTTTGGCGTTATATTTTGGCAAAAAGGTGGTAAAACGTAAGTGCTCATTATCCCTTAGATTCCGCCTTCCTACATAATAATTCAAAATTAATTATTAATTATTATTTTGTCAACAGGTCCAAAGAACAAGATGTGATGAATCTTTTAGGAGCCATGTATTCTGCTGTTCTGTTCCTAGGAGCCACTAACGCTGCAGCTGTCCAACCGGTAGTTTCCATTGAGAGGACAGTTTTTTACCGTGAAAAAGCAGCAGGAATGTATTCAGCTTTGCCTTATGCGTTAGCTCAGGTAGAGGAAGTATCTTGTAATATTGACGTGTTTCATATACTTGTAGAGTTGTAGTCTTAATATCCTTATAAATGTCAGTCTTAATATCCTTATAAATGTCATTATTGTGCAGGTGGGTGTTGAAGCAATCTACAATGTCATTCAAACACTTGTCTATGTCCTGCTCCTTTACTCTATGATAGGATTTGAGTGGAAAATTGGAAAATTCCTTTACTTCTACTACTTCATATTGACGTGTTTCATATACTTCACAATGTATGGAATGATGCTTGTTTCTCTGACTCCGGGTCATCAATTTGGGGCCATTTTGATGAGTTTCTTCCTTAGCTTGTGGAATCTATTTGCTGGTTTCCTAATTCCAAGACCGGTATGTCAAATGTCACTCACTTACAAATTTACACAGTTTATCTACTCCATTGATCAAGATATATATAGTTCCTAAACTGTTGGAGTTGGTTTTGCAGCAAATACCAATATGGTGGCGGTGGTACTATTGGGGTTCCCCAGTTGCATGGACATTATATGGGCTAGTGACTTCACAAGTTGGCGATAATAACACAGAAATACAGATACCTGGAGCTACCAATCAGTCTGTCAAGGAATTCTTGAAAGATTACTTGGGTTATGACTATGACTTCCTCCCTGTTGTTGCTGTAGCTCATTTGGGATGGCTTCTCCTTTTCTCAGCTGTCTTTGCTTATGGCATTAAGTTCCTCAACTTCCAAAACAGATGACTTCCTTTTTTTCTAGAACAACTTAACTGTGTCGTATCTTCCAGAATCGAACTCTACATCAATTGGTTTCAAGGCATGAAATGTTCCCAACTGGATTTTGTAGAATATGATCAAATGTATACGGATAAATTAAATTGTGTAATTACTGAAATTGGAGATGAAACAAGTTTTAGTCTATTTCTCTTTGATTCAACTATACAATTCTAACAACCACAAACATAATGAATGTTTACATTTATATAGTCTTCTGTTAGGGTCCGACTCCTTTAATTTTAGATTAGAAAAGATGCATATTTGAAGGGAAAAAATAATAATGGTACTCTTTATTTAAAGAAGTGGAGAATTTTATTTATTTATTAAACCAACAACCACAATATAGTTGTCGTGTTGCTATGTGGGTGAAACTTAAAAATTCATCATTTTTTTTTAAAATGATGGCCCACCCTATCTCAATGTTCTAGTAACAAATTATTTTACAAAAAATGGCCCATACCCATTCATGTGATTTACACGAACCGACTAGGCTAGGCTCATCGTGTGATTTACACGAACTGGCATGACCAATTCGTGTTTTTCACAGGAATGAGTTCATTTTCCAAGTTTTGTTTACCATTGTGTTCATCTAAAAAGTTAAGCGATTTGAAAAAAAATCGTCAAAATTAGATACTCGGGGAATAATCATAGAGTGTTTGAAACTTTTTCCGTTTGTAATCGTTATTTTTGTTTTACCTTTAATTGTTTTTAGTTATTATTAATTATCGTTTAATCGTTTAATATCATACGAAAATTAATTAACATCACTAATATAAGTAAAGAACAAAAAGTGATATGTAGGGTTTTGATGAACGATTTTTAAAATAATGCTAAAAAATAAAATATTTATCGTTTTGGGTTGGTTTTGAAAATATTTGTCGAAATTGGCGTGTCTATGTATACAATTTTATTTTTTTTTACAGTTGATCGACCCACTTTCTCTTCAAGGTTTACTTGTATGCTACCTTCATGGTTAATTTCCATGCCTACAATTACTTGAAACCTTTGAAACACCTATTCTTACCTTTCAACATCATTATCACCGACTCCAATTTCGGCTTTTGCTTAATTTTTTCCATTATTAAACAACCATTATCATCAACCACCATCAACACGACCACAATCTCACCACGAGTCTCACTCCCTCTCTTTTGACCATACCTTCCATGGATGCTCTCCTTTCATATCACCATGAGCTCCCGTCGGGCCTGCTCAACTCCTTGGGGTTGTGGTTCTCTGATCTACTCGTATCCTATCTACCATCGATGTTGAGAAGAGAGAAGATGACGACGACGGTCACGAGGATGTTGAGGTGTGAAGTTGCGGTTAATCTGGTTTCGTTTGCGGTGATAGCGGCGCAAAGGTAGTGTTTGCGGTATGTGTTCCGATCAACCATGACAGGATGGATGAGGAGTAAGGGAATTTCTGAGTGTTGCTTGCTTTTGCGAGCTTGATTTGCCAGGAACCCTGACCCCTGAGTCGATTTTTTTTGCTTCTTCATATGACTGATATCTTCTGAATTAGTGGCAGTTCATTATCCATGTGACGACACTAGTACAAATTATGTTTCAGCGAAGAGTCCGTCGCAATTTTACTCGATGCAACTTGCCAAAATCTATCACAGACCGCAATGATAATGGTTGTTTAATAATGGAAGAAATTAAGCAAAAGACCGAAATTGAATCGGACATGATGATGTTGAAATGAAAAAAATAGATGTTTGAAAGGATTGAAAATGAGCAAGATATGTAAACGTATGAATTTCATTCAAATGGTTGTTTCCTTGCAGAGGTTTACAATGCTATATATACTTGGTATTGCATCATATAAACAAGAAAGAATATACACCAAACATGGAAAAATATAAAAAGTGTACATAAATTGATAAGTTTCCTTGCGTGGGAAATATTATGGCCGTGATTCTGATTGTGCCAACGGATCTCTTTGACTGAGATTGTAACGGCTAGTTGTTCAATATAAAGCTTGGAGAGAAGGTGGGTCATTAGTAGGGGCGGATTTGGTAGGCAAGTGCCACCCCCCAACATAAAAATAAGAGTAATTATTGTATATAAATTTCACAAAAATGGGTTGGGCTTAGTGGTTAAAAGTGGTTATGTGTTAGAAGTTTGGTGAGTTTAGAGGTTCAAATCCCACTAGAGGGTATTTTTTAAAAAAAATTTGCTTCATTTCATCAAACTTCACCTTTTTTTTCTACTAATTACGGAAAGAAAAAATTTTTGCCCCCCAAACCCGAAATCCTAGATCCGCCACTGGTCATTAGTGTAGAAAAAAAATTGTATATATAGACACGCCAACTACAATGGCGTGTCTCTTAATATTTTTTAATTTATTATTAATTTAACGGTAAACACGCTAACTCAAATGGCGTGTTTATCCCGTGTTTCAGGTCCGTATTTTCTGAGCCTACGTGGACACCATTTTGACAAATATTTTCAAAACCAACCCAAAATGATAAATATTTTATTTTTGGCATTATTTTAAAAAATCGTTCGGTTTTGATTTGAGTTTTTGGTAAATTTACCCTTTTATATGTTCGTTTTTTTACAAATAATCCATAAGGGGGTTATTTACAAAAAAAAAACTCTTTTGATTTTGTTAATTTTTAAAGTGAGTTTTTTAAATTTTGAAGCGCAAAAGTGGTGATTAACCCCCATAATTTTGAACAATTGTAAGATTAAGCCCCATAAGTTTCAAATGTAGTGATTAGGCCCCATAACTTTGAGTAAAAGTGAAATTGAATCCAATTTTTTGATATCCAACCAAAATTGCACCCAAAAAACCAATTTCATTCATTTATTCAATTTATCAATACAATAAAAGTTGTTATAAATTTATAAATTGTATGAAATTTATTACACATTTTGGGGAAAAAGTAATATTTGAATGAATTACATAAAATTTAGAATTTATAAAGTAATTTCATACGTGTATCAATTATATTAAAACTAGTTAAAAAATTTTAAAACATCCTATATAAAAACTATGTTAGTTAATAAATTATTTAAATTAATGTAAAATATTCAAAATTATTTAATGTACAATGAATATAAATATAAAATTATTAATGATATATTTTATGTTAAAATTAAAAAATATGGTTGGATTTCACTTTTTGTCAAAGTTACAGGGCCTAATTGCTACATTTGTAACTTATGGGGCTTAATTTCACAATTGTCGAAAGTTATAGGGATTTAGAAATGACAAAAAATAAGATAATAAGGTAAATATATTAGGGGTGGAATGAGTAAAGTATGATAGAATATAGCAAAGCGTTTGAAAATGGTGGAGAGGTTTTTCATGGGTGGTGAGAGAAGCTCCAGTTCTGACACGGAGGGGATAACACTGATTTCTGGGCCTCCATCGTGGTACGCATACTCAACTTAATTCATCTTCAAGGTTGAGATTTGTTTATAATTTGATTCTCATCTTTGTATTGGGCATTTGGCAGTGGGAAGACATCGCTGCTATTTCAGTACGCCTTCAACATCCTTACTCGTTACCTCAATGGTTACATAGTCTTTCTCTGCGACTACCGCCGTTTCCACGCCAATCCTCCTTTTCTTTCCCAGGGACTTGATCCTGCCTCGTCGAATATCTTTCACCGCATTCAAATCAGGTAACCTTTTTCTCCTCCATCGTACTCCTCCCGGACTAAAATATAAGTACTTAATTGTTAATTACCGATTAAAAAGGTACATTGATAAGTTTGATGATGAAGCCCTCAAAAAATATTTTGCTGCCTTCCATCTCCTTATTCCGTCTCCTCTTGCTGTTATTATTGACGATTTCGGACATTTCTTCCTTGATAGGTATTTCATCCTCCGTTTCTCAACCTATTTTTACTCCAATTCATCAATTGCTAACCTAACTAATTTATTTATGGGTGCATATTAACCCAATTTAACTTGATTGTTTATGGGTGCTAGATGCCCCATAGTTCACGGTTCATATGTTTGTTTTGCTTTTTATTTTTTGTTTTCTTGGTTTTCCTCACCATTTACCTGATGTAGAATAATCACGAGTTTCAATGTGTTAAGAGTAAATTTGCAGCGGAATAAATTTTTATGTGTTTTATGGTTAAATTGGGACGAAAAGATGAAGGATATGAAATAAGAAATTCGGGACAACTCACAACTAGCACTCAACCTCTTGACTGAATGTGGATTATCTCACCTTCGTAAGAACGAAATAATAAATCTAACAACTCGCAAGAACGAAATAAGAAAACAAGAAATACTTGCATTAATTCTCAAAACTAACTTACTGAAATAACAAGACAATCAACCCTTTATATAGGGTTGTAAATCTCTCCCGAGGTAGAATTCTAAAGCCTAAACTAAGAAAGAAACAACTTTCCTTATTAGACTAAGATTCTAATAACTAACTCCCTTGATTAGGAAGTTATAATCCTACCAGCATTAGGAAATATCTAACTTTCCTAATTTTATTAGAGAACAATAATTAAACCAATAATTAATATCTAATCCAACGCGAACTAGGAAAGCTTCATCATCACGTCATTTTTTCGTACCCGCGTAAGAGTTGGACAGCTCTAACTTAAAACGATCATATCTCTTTCGTTACTTAACCAAATGAAGCGTGTGACCACTCCTTCAAAAGCTTACATCATGTACTTTCATCTCCAACAGAAATCACACCGAAAATCAGCCATCATTTCTGAGATATTGAGCTTTTAAGTCATCTGAATGTATACCCATGTCCGTCCTACATCATTACCATTCACCAAGTTTCCTATAGGTATATAATTCACGAGTTTTGTGACTTTATGTGTTATAGAATGCAGGAAATAGTCCTATTAACAAAGAATATCTCGAGTTTTCTATACAATTGATCAATTAGAGAGAATTGGGGAAGATTGAGATTGTATTAGAATTGTGTAAAAATGATGGATGAATTAAGTAACAGGAAATTAGCTATTTATATCAGCTAATTTGTAACTAATTCCAGCTCATAACTAACTAACTAACTAACTTCCAGCTATCTCCTAACAACTTTTGGCGCCAAAACCCAATTCTGTTGAATCTGTTACAAACTGTAACATATCTTCCTCCTTCAAAAGAGACTTGTCCTCAAGTCTCAAGCTTCATCAAGACTCAACTCTTGTTGCTCAAAATTGTCTGCATACTCCCAAGTAGCATCATGAATAGGAAATCCCAGCCAATGGACTAAGTACTAAGTAATTCTGCCTTGTCACTACCCTCCTCTCCAGTAATGCAGGTTGTAGATCTTGATTTGTTGATAACCCTCTCATCCATTCTGGTATATGAATTGCATTAGGCAAAACACCCATGAATTTCTTGACTTGGAAAACATGAAAGACTTTATGAATTTTAACAGTTTCAGGCAAATCCAATTTATATGGAACCTTGCCCACAGTATCCTTGACTTGAAAGGGTCCATATTATTTGGGTGAGAGCTTCTCATTTCCCCTTTGTTGAACTGAACAGCTTCAACCATACCTAGTCCCCTATTTGAAAGTCCCCTATTTGAAACACCCTTTCTGACCTCCCTTTATCTGCGTGCACATTCATCCTCATGTGCTTTTGGCTAGCTACTGTGTGAGTGTAGTTATCATAGCCTCCCTCCGTTGCATAGTCCTATGCATAGTCCTATCCACAACCTCCACGGATTCTCCAGACAAGTAGATGGATTGGTAGTGGTTGATTGTACACTGCCTCATATGGAGTTAAATGAGTAGCAGAATGATAAGTAGTAATGTACCACCATTCGGCCAAAGGTAACCACATAAGCCAATCCTTGGGCCTTTCTCCACACATACACCTTAAGTAGGACTCAATGCACCTCTGTGACCATCAGACTCTTGGGTCTGGGGTAGGGTAAGCAGAAGATATCATCAACTCAGAGCCTTGAATCTGAAAGAGGGCTTACTGGTAAAGATAACTCTATCACTGACTATACTCCCTTGCCATCCATGAAGTCTAAAAACATTATCCAAGTAGGCTTGGGCAACTTCTAGTGCTGTAAAAGGATGAGTCAGAGCCATAAAATGAGCATACTTGCTCATCCTGTCAACTACAACAAAGATGACTTCCCTACCTTGGGATTTAGTTAATCTTGTAATAAAATCCATTGAAATGTCAACCACACCTTAGAAGGGATTGGTAAAGGTTGAAGTAACCCTGGATAGGCTGCATGATCATACTTATTAGCCTTGCAGGGTTGTGCAATTTCTGACAAAGTGACTGCTATCCTTAGTCATTCCTTTCCAAAAAAACAAGGATTTGACCCTTCTAGTAGTGGCATCTCTACCCGAATGGCCACTCTGTGGTGCACCATGAAGCCACGTAAGTATTTTCTCCCTGACTCATGCACAGGACCCACCACAATCTTCCCTTTCTCTTTAATGAGGCCATCAATTAGCTCGTAAGCCGGAATAGCAGCAGGATCTGTTAGGAGTTGAGTTTTAATCTGATGTAAGAAGGGGTCCGACTCATAACTTCCATGAATTAATTCAGATAAATATAGATCTAGATCAGAGCACCAGATAAGGCTAGGCATATCAATTCACTTCCAGTTAACCTAGGCAAGGCATCAACACCTAGCTCTATATTGAATCTCATTATCAAATCCCATCAATTTAGGGGGTGTTTGGTTTGGTGGATTGGAATGGAATGGAGTGGATTCTAGACATCCTAGTGTTTGGTTGAGACATTTTGGAATAGATTTAAAATCCACCGGGATTCTCATTCCACCCCAACCCCCTAGAATCCCATACCCACGTCCTCCCCATGGATTCAAACTCCATTCCTTTATGTTTATTTTTCTAATGAACCAAACATGTTTTGAAAGGTATGGAGTTGGAACCTCATACCACTATGGTTTCTCATTCCAATCCATTCCATTCCTAAAGAGTGAACCAAACGACCCCTTAGATAACCAGAATTGTTGAAAGGGGGTTGAAATCTTTTGTTGTAAGAGCCATTTTAAGCTTTTCTGATCAATTTTAATCATAAACTTCTAACGAGTAAGGTATTGTTTCCATTTTTGCACAACAAAAACAATTGCCAATCGCTCCTTTTCATACACAGACAACTTCTGCCATTTAGGACTGAGAGTTTTGCTTATGAAGGCTAAGGGCGAGCAACTCCAATTCCACCATTAGATGCATCAGTTTCAACTTCAAATGTTATGTTGAAATCTAGAAGACCTAGGACAGGGGCACTCGTTAATGCAGATTTGAGAGTCTGAAAGGCTTCCCCAACACTAGAATTCCATTTAAATTCCCCTTTCCTCAACAATTGTGTCAATGGATAGCAAATACTTGCATAACCTTGTAGTATCCTGCTAACCCAGAAAACTTCTTAATTCTTTTTCTTAAATCTTTGACATTTTGAGGCTCAGGCCAATTTGCCACAGCTGTTATCTTGGCTTGGCTGGGTCTATTTTCACTCCCTTTCCACTTATGAAGTGACCCAAATATTCAACTTTAGGAATAGCAAATGCACATTTACTACTCTTGACATATAATTGGTGTTGTCTCATTAAATCAGACACTGCTTTCAAATGAGACCAATGATCTGTGAAACAAGGGCTATAGATGAGTATGTCATCAGAGAAGACTAGGACATACTTCCTCAAAAGTGGTTTAAAAATAGAATTCATCCAATTCTAAAAAGATGCAGGTGCATTTGTCAAACCAAAGGGCATAACAAGAAATTCATAATGCCCCACATGAGTTTTGAAAGCTGTTTTAAACACATCACCTTCGTAAGCCCTTAATTGATGATATGCTGCTCTTAAATCCAACTTAGTGAACACTTGAGATCCAACCAATTCATCAATAAGTTCATCTACAACAGGAATAGGGAACTTATCCTTTACTATAGTCCACACATAATCTCCATGAGCCATCTTTTTTTCCTACTAACACCTGGAGAAGCGAAAGGACTTCAGCTGAATGATACCTTGGTCCAGCATTTCCTGAACCAATTTTTCAATAATATCCCTCTGCCTCAATGGATACCTATATGGCGTGATATTAACTAGTTGAGCCTCTGATATTAAGGGAATTCGATGGTCATAGACTCTCTTTTGAGGTGGTAAGACGGTAGATTCCTCAAAAAGGCCTGAATATTGACTCAACAGCTGCTTTAATTCTATAGGATAGTCACTGATATTCTTTATTTCATTAGAATTACAGAGTATATTAGGTGACTCACCCCTTTTGCTGTCAATTTGCAAGAAACACAATTGGGCAGCTGTGTTCAACATCTTGCAAGATGGCCCTCCTGTAAGTGTTTTGATTTTCTGAGGGGCTAAACCTCTCAACACATGCTTCCTTTTGTTATAAGAGAACTCCATCTTCAACTTTTTAAAGTCCCAGCTTACAGTCCTTAATTTACTCAACCATTGGATGCCTAGGACCATGTCACACCCCCCTAATGGTATAATCAATACATCAGTGTCAAAGTGGGTGTTCTGCAACTGCCAAGAGAACTTCCTACTCATGAGTTGACTGGGAAACTGACTCCCATCTACCACTGTGACAACTTGAGGTTCAATAGTCTCCAATTTATAGCCCAATTTTACAGCCATCTCGTAATTCAAGAAGTTATGAGTACTTACTGAATCTATCAAAATGTGGATATGTTTCTTACCCACATAACATGTTACCCTCATTGTTTAAAACCCAGTAATCGGGCATAATATACCACAAGCTACCTTTCTTGCACTACAATTCCCCTAGAGCATTGACTATTGACTGATATATAAGGGTCTGAACCAACCACATCATACCCACCAACAGGCTCCTCAACTTCCTCCTCTTCTTGACTGATATCCAAGAGTTCCTTATCCTCACCTCCCACAATTTCTATTGCAAACTACTGAGTACCCTTAAATTTGCAATTATGCTCCCTAGAAAAGGGTCCATTACAGAAATAACAACAGTAGATGAGTCTTGGTAACAGACAATAATTCCTCCTGCAATCTAGCATATTCAACAGTAGATGCAAGGGTTTGGGGTTTAAATGCTCGAACAAATGGTTTAACAAAAGGTTTTTCAATGAAACTGTCAAGAAAGTGATCTGGTAATAAGGGATTACGAGATTACGCCGCAACATTAACCCTCTCAGATTTTCAAAAGAATCCAAGTAATTATCAATTGGAGTAATTTGATGTAATTTGTTAAATTCCTCAACAACTGTTAGACCCCAAAAATAATATTTTTGACCCGAAATCAAGAAGAAAGATTGACGAGTTGGCATATCCCCCACCACAAGTTGGAAAGCCGACAACATAGGGGGAAAACATCTACAAGCGCGGGAAGGGTAATAGAAAAAGAGGGATGCGTGCTCGACAAGACCCAAGGAGACTCCCAAAATGGATTAAAAAAACAAAGGACCGCTGGATAAAGGAAGAAGGAAAAGAAAGCCAAAAGAGTTGGGATCTGACCGTTGGACACTGGCTTGATCCAACGGTCCATAGGGAGAATTGTAGTATAAATAAGCGGAGGAATCCGACATAATATGTATGCAAAATAGAGAGAATAGCTTATCTCACTAGAAATTCATACTTCACTTGTAAAAACCTCGACATTTAGGCCGAGTTTTCTTGTAGATTTGGTGGAATACTGATTCCCCCGCGGTTTTTCCCACTTGGGTTTCCCGCGTCATCAAAAACCTCTTGTCTTACATTTTTCTCCTGCACGTCCATCTTCCTAAAAACCACGGCAAACACCAATTAATAATCTAAGGATCATTATAACCTCCAAAATCAACATTTGGTATTTTTTGACCAAAATATTTTGGCGCCCACCGTGGGGCTATAGTGATCAATTTACCTAAAACCAGTCCACAAAAAGAAACCACAAACATGTCAGGAACAACTTCTCAAACCACCACCTCACCAGCAATAGCCACCACCAGCGCCAGCAACGTCCCTACGTCAGTTGGAACCCTCCGCAAAAAGCTTCTCCTCCTCGGCCAGTTTCCACTCCAGATGCTTGCCCTCCTTGAACTCCCTCAGGCACTCGATCCTGGGAGGCCAGTGGGTGTAAGGGACGACATTGGATAGAGTCCCGGAGAGAGTATCTTTCCTCTGCACAAGAGCCGCCACCTCGGTAGCCAGGGCACCCTTCTCCTCCCTTAGTTTATCCATTTCAGGAACCAGCGCATGTTTCTCCTCCCGCAGCTTGTTCGCCTCCTCCAGTGCGGCAACAACCTTGCCCTCAAGCCCTTTCAGCTTAGCCAGAGCAGCCTTCAACTCCTCCTCCGTCCGAGCTTTACCGGCTCTCTCCACATCCAACTCCGCCCTAAGCGACCGCAACTCCTGATCCGCGGGAGCCAATCGATGGCGTTCAATGAGTATCATCTGGAGAACCTGCAAGAAATAGGGAGATCAGGGAACCCCTAGTCGAAACCAAAAAACCACCAAGCACGCTTACCGCAAAGGAATGCTCAGTAGCGTGCTCCAATACGGCTGTGGTAGGATGCTGGCTCAGCACCCTTTCCGGACCAGGAAGCAACATGCGATCCAGAAAAGGCCAAGACTCCTCACCCGAGTTGGCCCCAAAATCCTTAGGCATCCTTATTACGTCCTCTGTGATATCCTCCATCACAAAGGAGGAGACTTGTTACGGGTGCGGGAGGAACCCGCGGGAGGTTGCATGGAGGCCAGAGGAGGAACAGTCAGAGGGACAGAGCAGGAGGAAGATGGGAGAACAGGTTTTTAGGAGGCAGGCTGATACGAATTCTTGAGCAAAAAAATCGTCCGCGGAAGCTTGTAGAATAGTTGAGAACAATTAAGAACAAAACATCCTGTTTTGATGTGAATATGAATGATCTTGATAAAACAATGGTGAATTACTCCCTAGACCTATAGTTGAGAACAATCGTCCGCGGAAGCTGGTAGAATAGTTGAGAACAATCGTCCGCGGAAGCTTGTAGAAAGATATTTGTTCGACCTAGACCTATAGGTAAAACAATGGTGAATTACTCCCTAGACATATAGTTTGTAATTCTTGCTATTACTTGAAACGCGACAAATAATAACGGCTTGGATCAACACTCGATGAGTCCGGAAATTATAAGAACACTTATAACTGAAAAACTTGTTTATTAATAATCTGAATTGTTGAATAAATCTGGCGGAGATGCTCTATTTATAGTAGAGCAACACGCCTCCTACTCGGTCTAAACAACCGTCCTACAATCTGATTCCACATCGGAATCCCTACTTAGATCCTAATTTGATCTTTATTAAATAAATATCTAACTAATTCAGGTTGTAACTAACTCCAACAACCTTTTAATAACTAACTACTTGTAACAACCTAGCTTATAACTAACTTGTAACAAACTAATAACTAACTAATTAAATTGTAACAAACTTATCACAACTAACTTGTAACAACTTTGTAACAACCTAACTACTTTAAGAAACTAATTTTTATTCTAACTAATTTATTATAACATCTATAACTAACTAATAAATAAACTAAATAATAATCCCCAAAACAGATTTGGAGCATCCGAGTATTTACTCGGTCCTTGGGCCACCGTGCTCTTCTCTTCCATGGTGGTTCGTCCACCAAGCCTCGAACCACCCTTCATAATTTAGCACACCCGTAATTACCTCGTTGGGCCAAGATTGTTGTAACCACCACTTCTTAACTCGAGCACAAAACAGCCCTTGTCTTAGCTTATTCCCGCACCTACCAATCTAACATCCCAACTTCGAATCCCACGAACATCCATGTGAACGTGCCCCTACCATAATCGGATCACAGGCTCGGATTCCGCAATTTCATTTTTCCTTTTCAAGGGGGCTTTTGCAGCAGCCGCCTGGGCTTTCTTCTTGCACATAGCCATCATCATAGCAGGGGTAACTGAGCAGATTCTGCAGCCAGAGAGATCAAGTTAAAGCCAGGAGCATCCACAAGGAAGGATAAAAGCAGTCAGAGGGAAGGGAGGAAATACCTGAAGATATCTCCTCCTCTGAGCAATAACCGAGCAAGACGTTGAAGGAGCGTTTAGGAGGGTTCGGGCTAAAGAGCTTTGAATGGAAGCTTCCTCGTCGGGATTAGGAGTTACTTTGGGCAACTCTGCACAACAAAAGTAGTAAGAAGGTTGATGAGCTATATTTTGGTCATGTTTTCCATTGTTTATTCTTCATTTTTGGTCCCGATTCGACCTCGTTTGGCAGCCGGTCCACCGGCTGGTGATACCTGTGCATATTGAAAAAAGTGAAGAAAATCCAGAATGATCAAACAAGCCCCCAGCCGGTGCCCGACCGGCAGCCGGCCGGTCGGCTGAAGATCATAGCACAAGTTGAAGAAAAGAAGAAAAAGTTTCAGAAGTTTACATTTGGACTCTTAGCCGGTCCCAGACCGGCAGCCGGTGGACCGGCTGAGACTCATATTTCAGTTTTTCGCACACTATATAAACCGGCACTTAGTCTATTATTTGATACGCAACTTTTGAGATATTTTCAGTCATATTTTAGGGTTTTTACTGTTCCATTGAGATTACTTAGCCATCAAAACTCTCTTAAAAACTTGAATCCTTTCTTAGATTTTACTTTAATCTTTTAGTTCTTGTTAATCATTCCTTAGCCCTAGAAGATCCATAGTTTACATTTGTAGTTTTGGGTGTATTTTGAAGATATTTGAGAGAATTCTTCATTTGTATCCAAGTTCTTCACTTTAATGCAAGCAGTGGTATAATTTTCCTTTCTCTTGTTTAGTATTTTCATTTGTTTACATTTATCTCAAGTTATTTTTAATCTATTGCTTCTTTTTATCATTTCCCATAATGTTTATCATCTATGCTTCAATTGTTTACATGCTTGCCTTAGTTATGTGAGAGTAGTTCCCCTACTAGGGTTAGGGGCGTGCTTTGGTTTGTTGGTAGTTATGAATCTTGTTTAGGGTTAGGATTTGGTTCTCTTCTTTGCTAGGTTTTCATTTGTGCATGTTATATGTTTGATGAAATGTCTCAACGACGGTTGGACATGATTCTTATTGTTGTTGGTCTTTGACGATGGTCTAGGGCTTTCATGAACATGTATGTATGTTAAGTTAACCTTGTTTGTAGCGAGAGCTAGGATAGGGTTCGACTTTAGGTGAGTCAAATCGATAGACGAGACAAACCTAGACCTAGTATAATAGAGACCTTAGACCCTCTTGCATGATTCGTTACCAACCTACCTTAGTACCCCGACACCCTAGTATCTTTTATTCATCGATTCAATCTTAATATATTTGCTTTAATTTACCTTTAGTTGTTAGTCATTTCAAAACCAAACTATTACCCTCGACTCAAGCTTTAATTAGAACGTAACTAATCAATTTCCCCACCATCTTCGTGTTCGACCCCGAACCAAATACTACTTTTCTTCGGGTTTAAAAATCTTGTTTGATGACCGGTAGTGACGGCAAATTCCGGGCTCATCAAAATGGCGTCGTTGCCGGGATGGTGCTAGAAATTGTTTAGTTTAGTTTTAGTTTTAGCTTTTGTTAGTTGTGCTTTCTTTGTTTTAATCAAAGCTTTGTTAGTTAAGTGTAGAGTGGTTGATATTTTGCTCACCCTAGTGCCTAAAAACACTAGGACGACTAATTTTGTGCCAAGTTTTATGCCTAGGGGTGATTCTAATTCTTTTTTGTCGACTTTCGAACCGGAAAGGCTTTTCCGAGCCTTAAGGAGGAGGACTATAGCGAGAGTGAGAATAGCTTCCCACGCATCTACTAGCCACAACAACCCATCTACATCTCCCGAACCACAAAGCCCAAATCAAAGCATTCCCAAGCCCGACCTCCGAAAACTTTGACAACCCATTCTACCAATCACCACCACCCTCACCTCACATTCCAAACCACCCACAAATTCCCATAATGGCCGCCCTTAGAGATCACAATCGGCCAAACCACAATGATACAACAAACCCAATTAATTTTGGCACTCTTGTGCCCCAAAACTCCGAGATTCACCCTTCTCAAATGAGCTCTATTGAGAAGAATGCTTTTAGTGGAGCTTCTCATGAAGATGCTCACGGACATTTGAGAAAGTTTAAGGGCAAAGTTGCCATGATCAAGAAGACGGGGGTGCCGGAAGAAACTTTGAGGTTAATGCTCTTCCCCTACTCATTGACGGACAAGGCGGATAGGTGGTTGAACATTCATCCCCTAATATCTTTACTACTTGGGATGACTTAGCCACGGCTTTTCTCGCTAAGTACTATCCATCTTCGAAGACCGCAATGCTCCGTAATGAAATCACCCAATTTCAACAGGATGAGGGTGAAAGCTTGGGAGAGGCATGGGATAGATACCAAGATTTGTTTGCTCGGTGTCCTCATCACGGGATACCCACGTGGTATACAACTCAAACCTTCTTTCAAACTCTTCTCCCACGCACCAAGGAGATGGTGAATGCGTCCGCGGGGGTAGTTTTAACCACCTCCCAAACGAAGATGGGACCGAGCTTACAAGAAAATAGTGGATTCCGAGGAGAACTATGGTACAAGAGGGAATTCATTGAGAATAAGTAGTAAATACCCCAATGAGCATCTCTCCAACTCCAAAGCAAATGAAGAAACAAATGCCAAAATTGATTTGTTGACTAAAAAGTTGGAGGAGTTAACAAAGGCGTCTTCAAGCAAAGAGACTAAGGGAAATACTCCGGGAATGTACCAAGTGCATAATGTTGTTGCTTGTGACTTGTGTGGAGGAAGTAGACATACGTTCGATGTATGTGCCAATAATTCTTATGAGGGAAATGGGAGTGAAGAGGAGTCGTATGCCGTCCAAGCATTCAACAACTCTAGGAGTCAAAACACTTTCAACCCAAATCAAACCCCTTCAAGTTCACCATGTCAAGAAGGACCGAAAGAAGATCAAAATCGAGACATGACCCGATGGTGGAACAAGAAGTGCAAAATGTTCTTGATAGCAACTATATTGGTCCGGATCCGAGCTTCCCGGCCTCCAATTCGCTACTATCCAACAAAAAGGTAACTTTACTTATTTCAAGCATCGCCCCCTCCATCCGACTAGGTTTATTGATAGGGCTGGTTTGAGGGAGTTAGGGATTGAAAGGATCACTGAGGCTCTTTTTTATGGTTTGGGGATGAAAACCTTGTACGATACTAGACCGGTTCACACCTCTCCCCGATTGACTTGGGAGTTTTTGAGCTCCCTTGTGGTTACAAAAAACCGGAGTTTAGGGAAAGTGGTCTTCTTAGAGTTTCGTCTCATGAACAAGGAACACCGCCTTACTTTGGAGAACTTTGCTTTAATTTTTGGTCTCAATGGAAAATTGCCGATTAAACCTCCGGAGGGATTTGATACGGAGGCTATTTGAACAGCCATCACCGGTTTAGTGAGTGATAGAACAAAAAAGAAACCGGCTAATAGGGTGCATTTGGCACCGATTAGGATATGACACCGGTTCATGGGGTGGACCGTCTTTTCTCGGGATGAGCCTCATAATTTCACTACGGCGAAGCTTGAGATCTAAGGGTGCTATTTGGTCAAGGGGCCGAAACTTAACATTGCCCACCATATGGCACTTCATTTGAGTAGGTTGGCAACCCAACCTCAGCTTACCACCCCTATTTGTGTTGGCGGGATGGTCACTTTGATAGCCGAAGACCTTTGTCAGAGGCATTTTACGGTGGACTATATACAGGGTGAGAACGTGTTATCTCGCCGGTACTTGCAGGACACTACAAAACAATGCGTCATTTGCGACGGGATCGTCCGTCGCAAATAGGGTGAAATCATCATTTGACCAGTTGGGCGCATACCCTATTTGCGACGGACGATCCCGTCGCAAATGACGCATTGTTTTGTAGTGTCCTGCAAGTACCGGCGAGATAACACGTTCTCACCCTGTATATAGTCCACCGTAAAATGCCTCTGACAAAGGTCTTCGGCTATCAAAGTGACCATCCCGCCGGTGGACCGGCTGCCGGTTGGGAGTCCTTTTCCTAGAATCTGCCCAAAATACGATTTCTTCAATTTACGAAAATTGGCTAAGTATGGGAGTGGGTCACCAGCCGGCCTACCGGCCGCCGATTGGTGACCGGCTGAGACACCAACTCTGAATTCCTGTAACATTTACTCATTTCTCGTCCAAAAGTCAAGTCAAGGTCCCCAGCCGGCCTACCGGCTGCCGGCTGGGAACCGGCTGGGAGGGCCTGGAGAGGTTTCTTCGTCCCCGCCACAATACCTACAAAATGTGAATCAAATAGGAATAGTCGAGGTAACGGGCATAAAAACGAGCAAAGGCGCGCAAAACGAGGTCGAATCGGGACCGAAAATGAAGAAAAAGCAATGAAAATTATGACCAAAATAGAGCTTATCAATCGCCTAAACCAGTCTTAATCATTGGGTTTAGACGGGAAGAGGATACATTGTTCTCCACCCCCGTGGCCTGAAGAGTAAATTGGCCATGGCCGAGGGGGCGGATGGCGAATATGTGAGCAAGATCGCCCAGGGAGATGCCAAGATCATAAAATTCATTCAGAGTTCAGGATGCGCCATGCATAAGGGTTAATTTGCCATAAAGGAAGGTAAGTAAAATGAAGGAAAGCCTGAATGAGCTTTGGGAAAGGAAACCTTAACCCCAGTGAGAAGGGATCGAGGTAAAAGCATGTCCAACCGGGACGATCAAAATCGGCCATCTGACCGCCTACAGGGACATGCATAACTACACCATCATCTAGATGAAATAGTTTCCTCGCAGCAGCCGCATCAACAGGGCCAACAACGGAGTCACAAGAGTGAAGCGCGAAGAGTACGGATTGGGAAGGAAAAAAATCTTCTGCCATGGAGATTGGAAAAGGAAATGCAAAAGAGGAACAAGCGGTTACCAAATGACCCCTTTAATATTGTCATCTACACTGGGGCTTCCAAATGACCCCTTTAATAATTTGTCTAAACTTTTGAAACAATTCCTTGATTGGGCAATTGTTTACATAGTGAGGTCCTCGACAGATGAAGCAACCTCTCCTCGGCATAATATTGTCATCTACACTGGGGCTTCCAAATGACCCCTTTAATAATTTGTCTTTCGGCCTCCGCAATCCTTGGTGTGAGGTTGAACCTTCCGTAAGTCTGTTCGCTGTGGAACATCTCGTCCTTCCTGTAACTTTGATTACTTTAACGGTCGATAGACTATAGGTCTTCCTCTTCTGTGTTTGACAAGGCACTAGAGGAATCTTTATCCGGCCTTCAAGGTTGACGGCCTTCTTCCCAAATGTAACTGGCGCAGCGCTACGAATAAAAGTTAATCCCAAAACACAGTCGTGATCGTCCATCGTCACGACAATAAAATCTACCGTTGTACTATACCCTCCTATTCGGATAGGTATCTTGTGAGCGACCCCATGGATTGGTAGCGCCAATGAGTTCACGGCCTTCAAGAAACCGTGTTCAGCATCATACTTGATTCCCAATCGACGGGCTTCCATTATCGTCACGTAATTGTGGGATGCTCCACTGTCAAGCAGCAATACAGTGGGATTGCCCGATACAAAGCCTTCAACAAACACCAATTCCTCGGATTGAACGGTAACTTCCTCGGATGGGCTGTGGAAAGCGGGTGAAGGCGTCGGCCTCATTATCCCGACGTCTCCCCGAGACTCGCCCCAACATGTTCCTCTCCTTGAGAGGACAGTCGGCATATCCCCCACCGCAAGATGAAAAGCAGACAACATAGGAGGAAGCATCTGCAAGCGCGGTGTCACGGGGTGATTTCTCGGGATGGGAAATGTCCGTGCGCCACTCGTGCCAAGACACTCGACTTGGTACAAGTCAGGCTCTCAAAGCGAATATCACTCGAGAACAAATGCAGAGTAGAAAGCAAAGTACAAGAATGCAGCGGAATATTTGTATATTGAATATCTTACAAAGATTCGTACAATGCTTGAGTATAGAAGGAATAAGATTACAATATTTGAAGGAAAAGAGTGTAAGGGTTTTATTATAATTCGTGAGGAATTATAATATATTACAATGTGTGAATATAAGGAAAATACAAGTGTTGGAATCTATTGAAATATGAGTGAAATATTGAATTACAGAATATGTGGAAATGAGGCCTAATGCCCTCTATTTATAGTTCCTAAATGGTGATGCTTGGATGAACAAGTGCGTCTTCATTCCTCTTCGAAATAACGTCCAAATGGTGTGTATTTGATGAAGGGGTGTGATCCTCGTTCCTCTTCATAAATGGCGGCATCATCATGGGCGAAGGGGAACCTTCGTTCCTCTTGGATGTGGCGGCAAAGGGTGGAGGCCGAACCATTGTTCCTCCTTGTGGAATTGGCGCCAAAATGGAATAAGGTAAGGGGGATGTATCTTGTGGAAAGGATAAGGAATATTCCTTATCCTTTAGGAATGGATTTAAGTAAGGGGGATGTATGGTAGTTTTTGAGGTTAAGTATGTGGACAAGGAATTTTGTACATGGCATATACTTCCTACGAGCCACCATAAGCATCCTGAGGCGGTCACGTAAGCTTGAAATAAGCGAACCGTGACAGCGGGAAGGGTAATAGAAGAACAGGGATGCGTGCTCAACAAGACCCAAGGAGACTCCCAAAATGGATAAAAAAACAAAGGACCGCAGGGTAAAGGAAGAAGGAAAAGAAAGCCAAAAGAGTTGGGATCTGACCGTTGGACACTGGCTTGATCCAACGGTCCATAGGGAGAATTGTAGTATAAATAAGAGGAGGAATCCGACATAATATGTATGCAAAATAGAGAGAATAGCTTATCTCACTAGAAATTAATACTTCACTTGTAAAAACCTCGGCATTCAGGCCGAGTTTTCTAGTAGATTTGGTGGAATACCGATTCCCCCGCGGTTTTTTCTCACTCAGGTTTCCCGCGTCAACAAAAACCTCTTGTCTTACATTTTTCTCCTGCACATCCATCTTCCTAAAAACCACGGCAAACACCAAATAATTGTCTAAGGATCATTAGAACCCCAAATCCGACATTTGGTATTTTTTTACCAAAACAACATTTCTTGCAATTTCCTCCTTAAATCTAGCACATAAATCCACAATAAAATCATCGCATTGTATATGTGGTCGGACAGCAAGATAACTATTGAACCACATTTCAGCTCTTCCTATCACGTGCATACTAGCTAAATCAACTCTTTGATTATCAAGGATTTTGCACAAGGTAAAGTATTTTAGACATTTCTTCATCCAAATTCTAGGGTTTGTACCATCAAAAGAAGGAAATTCAATTTTAGGTGTAAATTTGAGTGAATTTCTCATACCTTGCTGAAGAGTGAATTTGTGTAAATTTTAGGTGTGAATTTGTGTAAATTTGAGTGAATTTCTCATACCATCAACATCATGATTATTCTGTTTAGATCATTTTGACCCTTATTTTTCTCCTGTTCCTTAAGCATCTTCATAATTTCCCCCAAAACAGCTGCTCCAAAGATTGCTCCAAAGTTGCAATTCTGTCTTCCATTGCCTTTTTATGAGTTACAGTTGCCAGTTTTTAGAAAGAATTTGAAGGTTTTTTGTTCTTCTACAATTGCGGAAGCAAATAACAAAGGATCAAGAGGCTGATACCAATGTTATAGAATGCAGAAATAGTCCTATTAACAAAGGATATCTCGAGTTTTCTATACAATTGATCAATTAGAGAGAATTGGGGAAGATTGAGATTGTATTAGAATTGTGTAAAAATGATGGATGAATTACAGTAACAGGAAATTATCTATTTATATCAGCTAATTTCTGACTAATTCTAGCTCATAACTAACTAACTGCCAGCTATCTCCTAACAACTTTTGGCGCCAAAACCCAATTCCGTTGAATCTGTTACAAACTGTAGCATTATGGTTGGTGTTTGAGCGGGAGAGGAAAGTTAGGATGGGACATGGGGTGGAGGATTGTATTTGATGGTGGTGGGGTGGGTGGTACTAGATGTAAAATTGTCAGAAAAATTAAATTGGGTTGGAGTGAACCAGAAAAGTTTGATGTCCAAAAACTGCTCAGCAACAGTCGGGCAAGTGGGGAATGTTGGAGTGAACCAGAAAAGTTTGAGTAGAGCCAAATCTAAGTGTTGGCTAGGTAAGTGTCCGGTAGTAAGAGGGGTCATAGTAAGAGGAGTCGTTCTGAAGACCATCCCCATGGGGGTAGTGAAGGCAGGGCTCCAATTGGTAGAAAAAACCCCCCACAACCCCTTGGAGTTACCCTGCACTTGGAAAAAGAAGTAGAAAAAGGAATACGTAAAATGAACGATAGGAGCTCTATTCGTGTGGACTCCTCGTACAGTTAATTTGGTGTTATGGGCTAGCTTAACTTGTGATTTACCCCCAAATGACCTTTTCTTAGCATTAGGATCCAAATGGCCCGGATTACAATATGGTCAGTCCCTTTTCTAATTAATTAAAATTAACTTCTACTCCCTTTTTCCCATCCATTTCACTACATTATTCGAAATTTCCCTCACAGATTTGCGCAAATGTAGTGAGAAATGAACTGAATGGAGGAAGTAATATCTTCTTTGCTTTTGATGTCCACCAGCAAGTGCCAACAGAGGTATGATAATGCTCGTGGAAGGGACTTGGCCATGGTTCGAGTGTTAGCCCTTTGTCAGAGTGCGATCCTCCATGCTAAGTAGGTTCCTCTGGGTATGCCTTCCGCCTTCTAATTGCATCTTCGGTTCCTTCATGTTTAACTTTGTTCATCTGTTTCCATCTTTTTAGTAAGACTGTATCTTGCAAGCTCTTCCTCTCTGATACGCACCATGGAGACTCGCCTAGGCTCTTCATTTACAAGAGATGGCTTTCATCAATCTTCACTGTCCAATGTATCTTACTTGCTTCCTTATTCTTACTTGTATGGTCTGCTATCGTTGCATTCATCGAGTCACTATGATTGTCTGGTTTGCTATTGTTGCTTCAAAATCTGATTTGCATATCATGGTCTCATTTTCTCCTGAAGGTGATGGATCAGGTTCTTTCCTTCTGAGAAATACTGTCTCCGCTAATGAGAAAGGCAAAAGAATCAAGAGTGCAAGATACTCTATAGCTCTTCACTACCTAGTTTTGGAGGGATTTGTGGAGGACGAACAGCTGATTTAGGACTTGCTTGCCTTGTGATATAGATAGAGAAAGAACAAAACATCAGCCATCTCGAATGCCTTGTGCAAGGTCCTGCTATGAGTACTCTGCAACCCACATAACCGGTGTTGTGAAGACTCTAGATTATACAGAGGAGAGCTACTCTGAGACGAATCCGGTACTCTGTATGTAGCTGTATAGTGGCCTGTGCGGCCGCAAACTTAAGTAGGCCAAAATCAGCAACCCTGTGCATAAAGTTTATGCCTGAAATAGTTATTGTCCGTTAGTTTTACAGTGCTTATATTTTCTGCGAATGTCGTCATTTTTTTTTGTCATCTTCATGTTTTTTATTTACATCTTAACTCAATCATCTCCTTCTTTATTCATCTTCAACAGCTACTATTTTCATTTCCATACACCAACTTTATTGCTTAACAGCTACTCAAATCACGTTTCTTCAAAAAGCGAAGCAATAATAAAAACACCAATTTTATAGATATTATTGAAATAAAAATAAAAAATTCCAAAGCCCTTCAAAAAATCATTTTTATATAAAACGTGCTTTTTCACATACGGATTTTACTCTTTTACATGCGATTTTTACCATACTACCCTTGTCTTTTTCTATCATTCATTCCATTAATTTTAATTTTCTCTCTTCCTTCATCCTTAAACCAACTACTTCGTTCACCGCCTCTCCGTCATTAACTATGTACATTGCCATCATCTCATGATCGTTCAAACAGCCGCCCCCTCCCCTGCGCAGACGTCCAACCGCCACCCTCTCCCCCTCACTCTGTAAAAAATAAAAACTAAAAAAAAAAAAATCACATGAGTATAAGATAACAAGAATTCATTTGACAAGTCTCATTCAACAAATTTACATTTCATTCGGAATAAGCGTGTAAAAGTGATTTCTAGTAGTTTATAGGGTCTAGAATCGAATAAGATACCTCGTTATACAATTTCGGACGCGTGGTATAAAACTGGCCGCTCCGACCACCCGAAACGGCACGAATTGAAGTATATAATACACGTTTTTTAGGCCTCAAAGCTCCCGAAACAAAAAAAGTCCGAAAAACGCACGTACGATTAATCGAGTCACAAAAAGAGGGTACAAAAAGTTTCAAAAACATCGGATGACATTTGACGTTATCGGTATGCTATAAACCTGTTTCAGCCGAAAATCGAATAACCGTGTAAAATTGATTTATAGTAGTTTATAGGGGCTAGAATCGAATGAGATACCTGAAAAAAACTGGCTGAAAAAAAACTGGCCGCTCTGACCACCTGAAACTGCTCGAATTGAAGTGTATAATACACGTTCTTTTAGCCTCTGATCTTCCGGAACAAAAATGTCCGAAAATCGCACAGATGGTTAGACGAGTTATATAAAGCGAGCACAAAAAATTTCAAAAACATCGGATGACATTTGACGTTAACGGTATGCCATAAACCAGTTCGGCCGAAAATCGGATAACCGTGTAAAATTAATTTCAAGTGTTTTATTGGGTCTAGAATCGAATAACATCCCTTATGATGCGATTTCGGACACGGGGTATAAAAACGGGTTGGAAAAAAACCGCTCCGACCACCCGAAACGGCACGAATTGAAATGTATACACGTTTTTTAGACCTCTGAGCTCCCGGAACCAAAACGTCAGAAAATCGCACGAATGATTAATCGAGTCAGATAAAACGGGCACAACAAATTTCAAAAACATTGGATGACATTTGACGTTACCGGTATGCTATAGACCAGTTTTGGCCGAAAATCGAATAAACGTGTAAAAGTTATTTATAGTAGTTTATAACGTCAAGAATCGACTAAGGTACCTCGTGATTCAATTTCGGATACGTGGTATAAAAATAGGCTGAAAAAAACTTGTCGCTCCGACCACCCGAAACGGCTCGAATTGAAGTATATAAATATATAATACACGTTTTTTGGCCTCTGAACTTTCGGAAAAAAAATTGTCCGAAAATCGCACAGATGGTTAGACGAGTCAGATAAAGCGGGCATTAAAAATATCAAAAACATCGGATGACATTTGACGTTACCGGAATGCTATAGACCAGTTTCGGCCGAAATCGTAACCGTGTAAAAGTGATTTATAGTAGTAGTTTATAGAGTCTAAAATCGAATAAGATACCCCGTGATACAATTTCGAACACGTGGTATAAAAACAGGCTGAAAAAAACTGGCCGCTCCGACCACCCGAAACAGCTCGAATTGAAGTGTATAACACACGTTTTTTAGGCCTCTGAACTTCCGGAACAAAAAAAGTTTGAAAATCGCACGGATGGTTAATCGAGTCAGATAAAGCGGGCACAAAAAAATATCAAAAACATCGGATGACATTTGACGTTACAGGAATGTTATTAACCAGTTTCGGCCAAAAATCGTATAACCGTGTAAAAATGATTTATAGTAGTTATAGGGTCTAGAATCGAATAAGATATCTCGTGATGCGATTTCGGATACGTGGTATATATACAGGCTGAAAAAAAACATGTCGCTCCGACCACACGAAACGGCTCGAATTGAAGTGTATAATACACGTTTTTTTGGCCTCTGATCTTCTGGAACAAAAATGTCCGAAAATCGAACGGATGCTTAACCGAGTCAGATAAAGCGGACACAAAAAATCTCAAAAACATCCAATGAAATTTGACGTTACCGGTATGCCATAAACCAGTTCGGCCGAAAATCGGATAACCGTGTAAAATTAATTTCAAGTAGTTTATAGATAGGGTCTAGAATCGAATAACACCCCTCATGATGCGATTTCGGACACGGGGTATAAAAACGGGCTGGAATAAAAAAACCGATCCGACCACCCGAAACGGCACGAATTGAAGTGTATAATACACGTTTTTTAGACCTCTGAGCTCCTGGAACAAAAATGTTAGAAAATCGCACGGATGATTAATCGAGTCAGATAAAACGGGCACAAAAAATTTCAAAATCATCGGATGACATTTGACCCTACCGGTATGTTATAGGCCAGTTTTGGCCGAAAATCGGATAAACATGTAAAAGTGTTTTATAGTAGTTTATAACGTCTAGAATCGAATAAGGTACCTCGTGATTCAATTTCGGATACGTGGTATAAAGTTAGGCTAAAATAACCTTGTCGCTCCGAAAACCCGAAACAGCTCGAATTGAAGTGTGTAATACACGTTTTTTAGGCCTCAGAGCTCCCGAAACAAAAATATCCGAAAAACGCACATATGATTAATCGAGTCACAAAACGAGGGTACAAAAAATTTCAAAAACATCGGATGACATTTGACGTTACCGGTATGCTATAAACCAGTTTCAGCAGAAAATCGAATAACCGTGTAAAAGTGATTTATAATAGTTTATAGGGGCTAGAATCGAATGAGATACCTTGTGATGCGATTCGGACCCGTGGTATAAAAACTGGCTGAAAAAAAACTGGTCGCTCCGACCACCCGAAACAGCTCGAATTGAAGTGTATAATACACGTTTTTTTGGCCTCTGATCTTCCGGAACAAAAATGTCAGAAAATCGCACGGATGATTAATCGAGTCAGATAAAGCGGGCACAAAAAATTTCAAAAACATCGGATGAAAATCGAATAAACGTTACCGGTATCCTATAGACCATTTTTGGCCGAAAATCGAATAAACGTGTAAAAGTGATTTATACTTCCTCCATTTTTATATAATGTACCCATTTTATTAAAATACTACACTCATATATTCAACAAATGGGAACATTATATAAAAACGGAGGATAGTAGTAGTTTATAACGTCAAGAATCGAATAAGGTACCTCGTGATTCAATTTCGGATACGTGGTATAAAAATAGGCTGAAAAAAACTTGTCGCTCCGACCACTCGAAACGGCTCGAATTGAAGTGTATAATACACGTTTTTTGGCCTCTGAACTTTCTGAAAAAAATTGTCCGAAAATCGCAAAGATGGTTAATCGAGTCAGATAAAGCGGGCACAAAAAAATATCAAAAACATCGGATGACATTTGACGTTACAGGAAAGCAATAGACCAGTTTCGGTCGAAAATCGTATAACCGTGTAAAAGTGATTTATAGTAGTTATAGGGTCTAGAATCGAATAAGATACCTGGTGAGGCGATTTCGGACACGTGATATATATACAGGCTGAAGAAAAACATGTCGCTCCGACCACACGAAACGGCTCGAATTGAAGTGTATAATACACGTTTTTTGGCCTCTGAGCTTCCGGAACAAAAAAGTCCGAAAATCGCACGGATGCTTAACCGAGTCAGATAAAACGGGTACAAAAAATATCAAAAACATCGGATGAAATTTGACGTTACCGATATGCCATAAACCAGTTCGACGGAAAATCGGATAACCGTATAAAAGTCATTTCGGATAGTTTATAGGGTGTAGAATCGAATAACATCCCTCAAGATGCGATTTCGAACACGGGGTATAAAAACGGAGTGGAAAAAAATTGACCGCTCAGACCACCCGAAACGGCACGAATTGAAGTGTATAATAATACACGTTTTTTAGACCTCCGAGCTCTCGGAATAAAAATGTCCGAAAATCTCACTGATGGTTAATATAGTCAGATAAAACGGGCACAAAAATATCAAAAACATCGGATAACATTTGACGTTACCGGTATGCTATAGACAAGTTTTGGCCGAAAATCGGATAAACGTGTAAAAGTGATTTATAGTAGTTTATAACGTCTACAATCGAATAATATACCTCGTGATGCGATTTCAGATACGTGGTATTAAAACAGGCTTGTCGCTCCGACCACCCGAAACGGCCCGAATTAAAGTGTATAATACACGTTTTTTGGCCTCTGAACTTCCGGAAAAAAACTTCCGAAAATCGCACAGGTGGTTAATCGAGTCAGATAAAGCGGGCACAAAAAATATCAAAAACATCGGATGACATTGGACGTTACCGGAATGCTATAGACCAGTTTCGGCCGAAAATCGTAACCGTGTAAAAGTGATTTATAGTAGTAGTTTATAGAGTCTAAAATCGAATAAGATACTCCGTGATACGATTTCGGACATGTGGTATAAAAACAGGCTGAAAAAACTGGCCGCTCCGACCACCCGAAACAGCTCGAATTGAAGTGTATAACACAAGTTTTTTTGGTCTCTGAGCTTCTGAAACAAAAATGTCCGAGAATCGCACGGATGCTTAACCGAGTCAGATAAAGCGGGCACAAAAATATCAAAAACATTGGATGACATTTGACGTTACCGGTATGCCATAAACCAGTTCGGCGAAAATCGGATAACCGTATAAAAGTCATTTCTATTAGTTTATAGGGTCTAGAATCGAATAACATCCCTCATGATGCGATTTCGGACACGGGGAATAAAAACGGGTTGGAAAAAAAATGACCGCTCTGACCACCCGAAACGGCACGAATTGAAGTGTATAATACACGTTTTTACAAAAATGTCCAAAAATCGCACGGATGGTTAATCAAGTCAGATAAAACGGGCACAAAAAATTTCAAAAACACCGGATGACATATGACGTTAACGGTATGCTATAAACCAGTTTTTGCCGAAAATCGGATAACCGTGTAAAAGTGATTTATAGTAGTTTATAACATCTAGAATCGAATAAGATATCTCGTGATGCGATTTCGAATACGTGGTATGGAAACGGGCTGGAAAAACTTGCCGCTCCGACCACCCGAAACGGCTCGAAATAAAGTGTATAATACACGTTTTTTAGGATTCTGAACTTCCGGATCAAAAAAAGTCCGAAAATCGCACGTATGGTTGATCGAGTCAGATAAAGCAGGCACAAAAAAATATCAAAAACACCGGATGACATTTGAGGTGACAGGAATGCTATAGACCAATTTCGGCCGAAAATCGTATAACCGTGTAAAAGTGGTTTATAGTAGTTATAGGGTCTAGAATCGAATAAGATACCTCGTGATGCGATTTCGGACACTTGGTATATATACAGGCTGAAGTGTGTAATACACGTTTTTAAGACCTCTGAGCTTCCGGAACAAAAATGTCAGAAAATCGCACGGGTGATTAATCGAGTCAGATAAAATGGGCACAAATCATTTCAAAAACATCGGATGACATTTGACGTTACCGGTATGCTATAGACCAGTTTTGGCCGAAAATCGGATAAACGTGTAAAATGATTTATAATAGTTTATAACGTCTAGAATCGAATATGGTACCTCGTGATTCAATTTCGGATACGTGGCATAAAAATAGGCTGAAAAAAACTTGTCGCTTTGACCGCCCAAAATGGCTCGAATTGAAGTATATAATATACGTTTTTTTGCCTCTGAACTTTCGGAAAAAATGTCCGAAAAACGAACAGATGGTTAATCGAGTCAGATAAAGCGGGCACAAAAAATTTCAAAAACATCGGATGACATTTGACGTTACAGGAATGCTATAGACCAGTTTCGGCCGAAATCGTAACCGTGTAAAACTGATTTATAGTAGTAGTTTATAGAGTCTAAAATCGATTAAGATACCCCGTGATACGATTTCGGACACGTGGTACTAAAACAGGCTGGAAAAAACTGACCGCTCCGACCACCCGAAACACCGGATGACATTTGACGTTAACGGTATGCTAAATACCAGTTTTGGCCGAAATTCGGATAACCGTGTAAAAGTGATTTATAGTAGTTTATAACGTCTAAAATCGAATAAGATATCTCGTGATGCGATTTCGGATACGCGGTATGAAAAAAGGCTGAAAAAAACTTGCCGCTCCGACCACCCGAAACAGCTCGATTTGAAGTGTATATAACACGTTTTTTAGACATCTGAACTTCCGGAACAAAAAAAGTACGAAAATCGCACGGATGGTTAATCGAGTCAGATAAAGCGGACGCAAAAATATATCAAAACATCGGATGATATTTGACGTTACAGGAATGCTATAGACCAATTTCGGCCGAAAATCGTATAACCGTGTATAAGTGATTTATAGTAGTTATAGGGTCTAGAATCGAATAAGATACCTCGTGATGCGATTTCGGACACGTGGTATATATACAGGCTGAAAAAAAACGTCGCTCCGACCACACGAAACGGCTCGAATTGAAGTGTAAAATACACGTTTTTTGGCCTCTGAGCTTCCGGAACAAAAATGTCCGAAAATCGCACAGATGCTTAACCGAGTCAGATAAAGCGGACACAAAAAATCGTATATTCGTATAAAAGTAATTTCTAGTAGTTTATAGGGTCTAGAATCGAATAACATCCCTCCTGATACGATTTCGGACACGTGGTATAAAAATAGCCTTGAAAAAAATTAACCGCTCCAACCGCCCGAAACGGTTCGAATTGAAGTGTATAATACACGTTTTTTAAAACTTTGAGCTCCCGGAACAAAAATGTCCAAAAATTGCATGAATGGTTAATCGAGTCAGATAAAACGGGCACAAAAAATTTCAAAAACATCGGATGACATTTGACGTTACAGAATGCTATAGACCAGTTTCGGCCAAAAATCGTATAACCGTGTAAAAGTGATTTACGGTAGTTTATAGGGTCTATAAACAAATAAGATAACTCGGGATGCGATTTCGGACACGTGGTATAAAAATAGGTTGAAAAAAACTTGTCTCCCCGACCACCTGAAACGGCTCGAATTGAAGTGTATAATACACTTCAATTTCAAAATAGGTTGAAAAATAGGTCGGAAAAACATAGGTTGAAGTGTATAAAAATAGGTTGAAAAATTTCAAAAACATCGGATGACATTTGGCGTTACCGGTATATGTCATTAACCAGTTTCGTCCGAAAATCGAATAACTGTGTAAAAGTAATTTCTAGTAGTTTATAGGATCTAGAATCAAATAACATCCATCATGATACGATTTCGGACACGTGGTATAAAAATAGCCTGGAAAAAAATTAGCCGCTCCGACCACCCGAAACGGCACGAATTGAAGTGTATAATACACGTTTTTTAGACCTCTGAGCTCCCGGAACAAAAATGTCCGAAAATCGCACGGATGATTAATCGAGTAAGATAAAACAGGCACACAAAATTTCAAAAACATCGGATGACATTTGACGTTACCGGTATGCTATAGACCAGTTTTGGCCGAAAATCGAATAAACGTGTAAAAGTGATTTATAGTAGTTTATAACGTCTAGAATCGAATAAGGTACCTCGTGATTCAATTTCGGTTAAGTGGAACGTGGTATAAAAATAGGCTGAAAAAAACTTGTCGCTCCGACCACTCGAAACGGCTCGAATTGAAGTGTATAATACACGTTTTTTGGCCTCTGAACTTCCGGAAAAAAAAATGTCCGAAAATCGCACAGATGGTTAATCGAGTCAGATAAAGCGGGCACAAAAAATACCAAAAATATCGGATGACATTTGACGTTACCGGAATGCTATAGACCAGTTTCGACCAAAAATCGTAACCGTGTAAAAGTGATTTATAGTAATAGTTTATAGGCTCGAGAATCGAATAAGATACCTCGTGATGCGATTTCGGACACGTGATATAAAACAGGCTGAAAAAAACTGGCCGATCCGACCACCCGAAACAGCTCGAATTGAAGGGTATAATACACGTTTTTTTAGCCTCTGAGCTTCCGGAACAAAAATGACCGAAAATCGCACGGATGCTTAATTGAGTCAGATAAAGTGGGCACAAAAAATATTCAAAACATCGGATAATATTTGACGTTACCGGTATGCCATAAACCAGTTCAGCCGAAAATCGGATAACCGTATAAAAGTCATTTCTAGTTGTTTATGGGGTCTACATCGAATAACATCCCTGATGATGCGATTTTGGACACGGGGTATAAGAACGGGCTGGAAAAAAAATGACCGCTCTGACTACCCGAAACGGCTCGAATTGAAATGTAATACACGTTTTTTGGCCTCTGAACTTCAGGAACAAAAATGTCCGAAAATCGCACGGATGATTAATCGAGTCAGATAAAGCGGGCACAAAAAATTTCAAAAACATCGGATGACATTTGACGTTACCGGTATGTCATTAACCAGTTTCGGCAGAAAATCGGATAGCCGTGTAAAAGGTACTTCTAGTAGTTTATAGGGTCTAGAATCGAATAACATCTCTCATGATACGATTTCGGACACGTGGTATAAAAACAGCCTGGAAAAAATAAACCGCTCTGACCACCCGAAACAGCACGAATTGAAGTGTATAATACACGTTTCTTAGACCTCTGAGCTCCCGGAACAAAAATGTCCGAAAATCGCACGGATGGTTAACCGAGTTAGATAAAGTCGGCACGAAAATTTCAAAAGCATCGGATGACATTTGACGGTATTGTTATGCTATAAACCAGTTTCGGCCGAAAATCGAATAAACGTGTAGAAGTAATTTCTAGTACTTTATAGGGTCTAGAATCGAATATGATACCTCGTGATGCGATTTCGGACACGTGATATAAAAACAGGCTGAAAAAAACTTCCCGCTCGAACCACCCGAAACGGCTCGAATTGAAGTGTATAATACGCGTTTTTTGGCCTCTAAACTTCCGAAACAAAAATGTTTGAAAATCGCACGGATGATTAATCGAGTTAGATAAAGCGGGAACAAAAAATTTCAAAAACATCGGATGATATTTGACGTTACTGGTATGCCATAAACCAGTTTCGGCCGAAAATCGGATAGCCGTGTAAAAGAAATTTATAGTAGTTTATAGGGTCTAGAATCGAATAACATCCCTTATGATACGATTTCGGACACGTGGTATAAAAACAGCCTGGAAAAAAATTAACCGCTCCGACCAACCGAAACGGCACGAATTGAAGTGTATAATGCACGTTTTTTAGGTCTCTAAGCTCCCGGAACAAAAATGTCCAAAAATCGCTCGAATGATTAATCGAGTCAGATAAAACGGGCACAAAAAATTTCAAAAA
This sequence comes from Silene conica, assembly GCA_029255685.2. NCBI lineage: Eukaryota > Viridiplantae > Streptophyta > Magnoliopsida > Caryophyllales > Caryophyllaceae > Silene > Silene conica. The sequence continues at coordinate 79,292,487 of CM055318.2, read as the reverse complement.
CATCGGATGAAATTTGACGTTACCGGAATGCTATAAACCAGTTTGGACCGAAAATCGTATAACTGTGTAAAAGTGATTAAAGGTAGTTTGTAGGGTCTAGAATCGAATAAGATACCTCGTGATGCGATTTCTGACACGTGATATAAAAACTGGCTGAAAAAAACTTGCCGCTCCGACCACCCGAAACGGCTCGAATTGAAGTGTATAATACACGTTTTTCGACCTCTGAGCTTCCTGAACAAAAATGTTCGAAAATTGCACGGATGGTTAATCGAGTCAGATAATGCGGGAACAAAAAATTTCAAAAACATCGGACGACATTTGACGTTACCTGTATGCCATAAACCAGTTTCGGCCGAAAATCGGATAACCGTGTAAAATTAATTTCAAGTGGTTTATAGGGTCTAGAATCGAATAACATCCCTCATGATGTGATTTCGGACACGGGGTATAAAAACGGGTTGGAAAAAAACCGCTCCGACCACCCGAAACGGCACGAATTGAAATGTATAATACACGTTTTTTAGACCTCTGAGCTCCCGGAATAAAAATGTCAGAAAATCGCACGGATGATGAATCGAGTCAGATAAAACGGGCACACAAAATTTCAAACACATCGGATGACATTTGACGTTACCGGTATGCTATAGACCAGTTTTGGCCGAAAATCGAATAAACGTGTAAAAGTGATTTATAGTAGTTTATAACGTCTAGAATCGAATAAGGTACCTCGTGATTCAATTTCGGTTACGTGGAACATGGTTTAAAAATAGGCTGAAAAAAACTTGTCGCTCCGACCACCCGAAACGGCTTGAATTGAAGTGTATAATACACGTTTTTTGGCCTCTGAACTTTCGAAACAAAAATGTCCGAAAATCGCACGGATGATTAATCGAGTCAGATAAAGCGGGCACAAAAAATTTCAAAAACATCGGATGACATTTGGCGTTACCGGTATGCCATAAACCAGGTTCGGCCGAAAATCGGATAACTGTGTAAAACTAATTTTTAGTAGTTATAGGGTATAGAATCGAATAAGATAACTCGTGATGCGATTTTAGACTTGTGGTTTAAAAACACAATGAAAAAAACTGGTCACTCCGACCACCCGGAACAGCTCGAATTGAAGTGTATAATACACGTTTTTTTGGCCTCTGAGCTTCCAGAACAAAAATGTCTGAAAATCGCACGGATGGTTAACCGAGTTAGATAAAGCCGGCATAAAAAATTTCAAAAACATCGGATGACATTTGACTTTACCGGTATGCTATAAAACAGTTTCGGCCGAAAATCGGATAACTGAGTAGAAGTAATTTCTAGTACTTTATAGGGTCTACAATCGAATAAAATATCTCGTGATGCGATTTCGAACACGTGGTATAAAAATAAGCTGAAAAAAACTTGTCGCTCCGACCTCCCGAAACGGCTCGAATTGAAGTGTATAATACACGTTTTTTGGCCTCTGAACTTTCGGAACAAAAATGTCCGAAAATCGCACGGATGATTAATCGAGTCAGATAATGTGGGTACAAAAAATTTCAAAAAATTGGATGACATTTGGCGTTACCGGTATGCCATAAACCAGGTTCGGCCGAAAATCGGATAAATGTGTAAAACTAAATTTTAGTAGTTTATAGGGTCTAGAATCGAATAATATACCTCTTGATGCGATTTTAGACATGTGGTATAAAAACAGAATGAAAAAAACTGGTCGCTCCGACCAACCGGAACAGCTCAAATTGAAGTGTATAATACACATTTTTTTGGCCTCTGAGCTTCCGGAACAAAAATGTCTGAAAATCACACGGATGGTTAACCGAGTTTGATAAAGTCGGGCATAAAAAATTTTAAAAACATCAGATGTCATTTGACTTTACCGGTATGCTATAAACAAGTTTCGGCCGAAAATCGGATAACCGTGTAGAAGTAATTTCTAGTACTTTATAGGGTCTACAATCAAATAAGATATCTCGTGATGCGATTTCGAACACGTGGTATAAAAACAAGCTGAAAAAAAATACTGTTCCGACCACCCGAAATGGTTCGAGTTGAAGTGTATAATACACGTTGTTTGGCCTTTGAACTTCCGGAACAAAAATGTCCGAAAATCGCACAGATGATTAATCGAGTCAGATAAAGCGGGTACAAAAAAATTCAAAAACATCGGATGACATTTGATGTAACACCCCCATTTATTCAAGAGCCTTTAGCAAGACATTCTCGAATAAATAGAGCTGTTACCAATCTCGGAAAGTCCGAGGTAGTGAATAACAAAGTAAAACAATACAAAGTACTTTATATAAAACCGATAGAATTTAAACTTTAATGTTACAGAGATTACATGTAAGAATAAAAGTACAACTGACCGCTACTCTATATGTGATGTAGATCTAAGTCGGTCCCAAGTCCGCATCTCTCATTCCCGTCCCTGCTCCTAGCTCAACTTTCTCTTCCCTGTAGAATCTACTCCCCATTCCGAATCATTGTAGGTGTCACACGAATACACATGGTCAACCACGAGGTTGAGTAGAAGAAAGGTAAACAAGCAAACATTATTATAAATAGAAATTCAATCATCCCCACTCCGAATCACAAGACCCATTAACTCCGCACCGATCACAAGGCCCATTAACTCCGCACCGATCACATGGCCCATTAACTCCGCACCGATCACAAGGCCCATTAAATCTGCACCGATCACAAGGCCCATTAACTCTGCACCGATCACATGGCCCATTTCTCATCACCTCATATCGTATCGCAGAATATATAATCACATATCACAATATACCAATCAAATATTAATATAAAATAATCATGGTTATCATCAAATAACAACAGAGTAATCATTAGTATATACACCGTATTTTCCCTACCTCAACTTGCAGAAAGACAGTCAATAGCTCCAAAAGATGTTCCCCGCGGAAACCGTCACCTAAACATATATTATTCGACGATTACAATCTTTACCTCATCCTATACTTAGGATTGTAACAAAATGCGGAATATAGCAACTTCTAAAATTGGAAAGTTCCCAAAATAGTAACTTCCCGACTCGTAAAATCCCTTAAATAAAATAACTTTAGGAACTACAAACATCACTAATAATAATAGATAACACCATAATAGGATTGTTACAAAATAATAATAACTAGAGGTGGCAAACAGGTCAATCATATCTGTTTCGGTTCGGGTTCTTTCGGATCGGGTTATTTCGGTTTATCTTTATTTTCGATTTCAGTTCGGTTCAACTCAGGTTGGATTCAGTTTCCAGTTTTAAACGGTTGTAGATATTTTGGGTCGATTCAGGTTCAAGTCGGGTCAATATCGGTGCAACTAAGGTTGGAGTCGGGTTAATATCAGAGCAGTTGAGATTCGAGTCAGGTCAAAATCGGATCAAATGTCAATGGATTAGGTCTTTATTCAAAACATTGGATATAATACATATAATGTTTTTAAAAAATGTAATATATAATGTTTTTTTTAATAATTACTATATAATATTAATTCATTAAAGTCATATGGGTGATACTTATGTACAAAAAGACACCCTGGATATGACACTTAGGTACATTCGGGTTATTTCGGGTTTCAATGTTGGGTTTTAGTCATCAATGTACGGGTTGAAATCGGTTAAGGTATATATCGGTTCAGATTACAACAGTCCAGGTTAAACAGTTCAGGTTCATTCAATCTCGGGTCTTTTTCAGATATTACAAATTCAGTTCGATTTCGAATCAGTTCAGGTCGATTCAGGTTTCGGGGTGAAATTCAGTTATACCTTTCGGATGTTCGGTCAGGTGTTGATTCAGTTATTTTCGATCGGTTTTTCGGGTTCGGTATAATTTTGCCAGGTCTAATAATAACATAACTATGCATCAACAGTTCAACACTAACTTACTAATTATAATTATGGTAATTTAATATGCAAAAACAACAACATTACTAATAATATTACTACCTTAAAATAATAAAATAACAACAATAGCACCATAGAAAATATTACAACCCATATTAGTAGTATTAGGGTCAAATGACGAGAACAGAAACACGAACACACGTCCAGCAATACTTTTCGAACCGCGAAACAAACCCAGCACTGCCGTGACCAACACCCTGCCAAACACCAGTCCGTGCGCCCAAGGACAGCCCCTGGCTTCCCCACTGACACCACCAGGCTCGCCCCTGAGCCACGGTGGTTATTACAGGGGAGGAGTCAGTAGCCGTCGATTGCAACCACCAGCGCCACTAACCGTGTCAAAACTCCTCATCCCAACCCGACTCTGTTTCCTTACGTTACCACCACCGCAGACGAACTCCAACATAACCACACTCACAAGGACCACGACCCATTGTGACAACAACCAAACAACCACCCTAACTACCACCTATCCAAAACCCCGACGCCCATAAGAAACTATGAACAGTAGATTACTCGAAACCATACCCAAATACTACTCGTTCAAGCCTCTGTTCTGAAAACCCAAAAGCATGATTCGCGGCAGGCTATAAAGCAGCCTTTGTGTGTGGTCATACAGTGGTCAACAACGTCCCAACTATGGTCAATACACAACTACCAACAATATAGATTAAAGATATAACAATATCAGAAGCCATAAACACCTTACACGACTGATTTTGCTTGATCAAAACGAAAGAGAAGAGTAGAAAAACAGCAAATCGTGATGAGCATACCTACTTTCTTTGCCAAACGAACCACCCTAGGCCACCCTGAACCACCTTGTGAACCCTCCCTCATAGTCTTTGATGTGACGGCAGAAGGCGTGGGAGGGTTTGATAGGTGTTGATAGGGTTAGGGTAGAGTATAAGGGTTGTTATGTTTGTTTAACATAGAAGAAGAAATTTGAGGTTTTGTGTGTTTGGTATATATCGTGTTGGGCTGCTCTATTTGCACACACTTTGAGGCCCAAACGTGTATATCGTGTTGGGTTGCTCCATGGCACACACTTCGAGGTCCAAACGCGTACTTACAACTCGATATCTATATAACTCGATATCTATATATATATACCAATAAAATAAAAAATATAAAACACGCATTCGATAATTTAATTATCGAATATAAACGTTTAAGTACTATCGCCCGTAAAATAATTACCAACTATTATAATAAAATTACGAGGTATTACATTTGACGTTACCGGTATGCCATAAACCAGTTTCGGCCGAAAATCGGATAACCGTGTCAAACTAATTTCTAGTAGTTTATAGGGTCTAGAATCGAATAATATACCTCGTGATGCGATTTCAGACACGTGATCTAAAAACATAATGAAACAACTAGACCGCTCCGACCACCCGAAACAGCTCGAATTGAAGTGTATAATACACGTTTTTTTGGCCTCTGAGCTTCCGAAACAAAAATGTCTGAAAATCGCACGGATGGTTAACCGAGTTAGATAAAGCCGGCACAAAAAATTTCTAAAACATCGGATGAGATTTGACGTTACCGGTATGGTATAAACCAGTTTCGGCCGAAAATCGAATAACCGTGTAGAAGTAATTTCTAGTATTTTATAGGGTCTAGAATCGAATAAGATAGCTCGTCATGCGATTTTGGACACGTTGTATAAAAACAGGCTGAAAAAAAAGATTGTTCCGACCATCTGAAACGGCTCGAATTGAAGTGTATAATACACGTTTTTTAGGCCTCTGATCCCCCGGAACAAAAATATCCTAAAATCACACGGATGGTTAATCGTGTCAGATAAAACGGGCACAAAAAATTTCAAAAACATCGGATTACATTTGACGTTACCGGTATGTTATAAACCAGTTTCGGCCGAAATTCGGAGAACCGTGTAAAAGTGATTTCTAGTAGTTTATAGGGTCTAGAATCGAATAAGATACCTCATGATGCGATTAAAGACATGTGGTATAAAAATTGGCTGAAAAAAGAAGGCCGCTCCGACCACCCGAAACAGCTCGAATTGAAGTGTTTAATACACGTTTTTTAGGCCTCTGAGTTCCCGGAGCAAAAATGTCTGAAAATCGCACAAATGGTTAATCACGTGATGTACTATGCTATACTGCCACTTCGTTGTTGTTATTGTGTGGTTGACGTGGTTATTGTTGTTGTTGTGTCGTCGATATTGTATTGTTGCTGAACTGTTATTACCCGCTGCAACTATTGTTTAACTGCTGTGTCGTTACTGTTACGGCTATTACTGCATTCCGTTGTTACGCATTTTTTTGTTCTAATTGCGTCTATTACGCTAATGTTGCTGCGTATAGCTGCTGCCACTGCACTGTTGCTGCTGGCTGCCATGCTTGTCGTGGTTGCTCGATGTATAGCTGCTGCTATTGTCACACATTGTTACTGTTCTAATGTTGTTTATTGCTGTAATTTCAATTCTGGCTACTTGTGGTTGCTGCTCTTTTATGGCGTGTGTACTGTTGCTACATTCTGTCCTGGGCGTGTTACATTACTGCATTAAGTTTTATTGTATTTTTTTAAAAATTTAAGAAAACTAGGTTGATCCTCTTAGAAAGGACCAACCTATCTCATTCTTTCGAATGAGTAAGGTAAGTTGAAGCCACTGGCTTTCAACCCACCTCGAAAGAGTTGGACACGAATGTCATACAGAAGCCATGAAGTTAGCAACCTTGTTGGCTTCACGAAAGCAATGTTTAATTGTCACCTCATCGTAATGATGAAAATCAAGTTTCACATATATTACTAGAGATTTCCCACGGATCTGCCAAGTGCTACGAAGTGAGTTGATAACACATAAATTATCACCCTCCACAATTTACTTGGAGATTCCTAAGTGTTTGACGGCTAAAATACCTTTTTTTAAAAGCGAGTGATTCAGCGACAAGAATACTATTAGACTCGCACTTTTTTGTTCCTAACAACACTAACTCACCATTATGATCTCTTATACAATATCCTAAAGCAGCTTTATTGTCATCTATTCTCGATCCGTCAAAATTTAGCTTTAGGAAAACCATTTTTAGATTTCTCCCACCAGATTTCCTTCTTACTAGAAGAGTTTCTATCAGACTTTTCTTTCTCGAGATTGTTTATTGTATTGATGTTACCTATCTGCTGCTAATGCACTGCTGTTAGACATTGGTTTTAGTGTTGCGTGTTGCTGCTGCTCATCATTGCAATTATTGTTGTCGTGTGTTCATGATTGTTATTGACAATAACAGTTGTGTTATGTTCCTTTCACAGGTTTTCAAGTAGATACTTATAAACAATGTTATAGTATTAATTGTGTACTCCGTATTAGAGAAGACGCAAAAGGAGTAGTGCATCCCGGGTTCAAGTGTTGAACCTTGTGATATTGCAAGAACAATTTTGAGGCAGTTGTCTGGGAGCCTCAACTTATAAAGTAGTACAGTACTTCCTCCATTCCAATCAATTCTATACATTTCACTTTATAGACACTATTCATAAATCGATTGAATTTTCGACACAACTTCTAATATATAACATAAAAGATAGTCATGTGAAATCTTGTTTAAATTGTCTTACCGAGTATATTGTAAATATCAAAGTTTTATAATTTTTATCGATAGGGAACTAAAGATAATAACAAAAGAAAACGAGTATTGGCAAACGTGAATAAAGCAAATGTATAGAATTGATTGGAATGGAGGAAGTACATTTTTTGAAATTCATGGAAAAAGTAGTTTCAGAATAGTTGGTGGTGAAATAGTGGATGTTTGGCCCGATATTCTAAATCCAGAACGACAGTTACGTAAAGCTACTCTACTACGGAGTCGTTTAGAATTGAGGAGTTGATGAATGATGATAAAGTGAGAAATAATCTTTTCTATAAATTTCAAATAATTTTGAATGTTTAAAATTCTTAGTCGCCCGATTTCCTCGCATAACGTTATTATGACTTATGAGAGAGAATAGTTTCACTAATTCCAACCCAACCATATTAGGGGTCGTTTGGTTCACAACTTAGGAATGAAATGGATTGGATTGGAATGAGAAACTATAGTAATAAGGGGTTCCAACTCCATACCTTTCAAAAATGTTTGGTTCATTTGAAAAATAAATATAAAGGAATTAAGTTTGAATCCACGGGTAGGAGGTGCGTATGAAATTTCAGGGGGTTGGGGTAGAATGAGTATTCGGATGAATTCTAACTCCATTCCAAAATGTCTCAACCAAACAATGGAAGGTCAAGAATCCAATCCATTTCATTCCAAACCACCCAACCAAACACCCCCTTAGTATATTACTGAATACTGATGGAGTAGCTGGTAATTCAAACCAACAGCTATCACACGCTCTTAAATTCAAACGTCAAACAATCCCCTTGCCATTTTAACATTATTTAAATCGATTGTGGGTACGACTTAACTTAAGAGGGTCTTAAACAAGAATTTGTGTTCAAGGAAAAGGCGTGTAACAAAAACAAATTGGTAATTTCCCCAGATTTAACATAAAGAAAGACAAGAATCCAAGCCAAGCCAAGGAACACCACCTCACTCAGTCACTATAAAGAGGGGAGATGAATAGATTATCAGCTTTCAGTCTTTCATACCTTTGCAAGTTGTACCATCAATAAATCAATAAATCGATAAATGACACCTAAAGTTTGGTGCATATAGGCAGGCGGCATGCAAATCACAACTCAAGGAGTGAGAAGCAAGCCATCTTTCGTTTTTTAGAAAGCAAAATAGTGGCATTCAAAAGCCAAAACAAAAACAAAAAGAAAAAGAAGCATTAGAATATTGATACAAAGGAAGTAGAAGTAGAAGTAGAAGTGTAGGGAAATGAAACAAAAAAATTCAGACTTAAAATAAATAGTATTGGGTTACAAACAAAGCAAAAGAATCTGAATGTTGATAGCATTGCATTAACAAAGAAAGTAAGGCTAAGGCCAGATTTGGAGTTATGAGTTACAGACCTTCCTGTCTAGTGGAATACTACATATTACATATTACATATTACATATTACCCCTTCAACTTTCCTAGATCAGCAGATATTGCATTAGGATCTCATCGAATAGGAGAAACAAAAAACAAGGGTACAACGCAGAATACACCAAATCCTATAAACAAGACCAACACAAAAATAAAATAAAATAAAAATAAAAAAAAAAGAGGGGAGTGAAATAAAATTACAGCACACAAACCTGAGAATCTATGAACAAGTTTTGGTGGAGTTATGAGTGATTTGATGAATGAAGTGATTCGATACTCTTGCTCAACTCTTCCAACTTCTTCATCCTCAACCTCTCACTTTCACCTACGAGCTGATTGTGAATAGAGTGTTAATAAAGGAAAAGAGAGATTCAGGGTATTAGTATTAGTATTAGTATTAGTATTAGTATTTACCTCGACTAGTTTGTTAATGAGGTGTACTTTCTCTTTGTTCTTTTCATTGAATGCATCAAGAGCTTCCTTGTACTCCCTTTCCTGGAAAGCAAGCACAATAAACAAGATTAGTTTAGTTTAGTTGTGTTATTAGGTTGAATTAAAAGGTAAGCATGGAAATGATTATAGTTATACCTTCTTCTGGACGGTGGTTCCGAGAGGTTTGAGCTCTTTTTTAATGATATCAATCCTTTTACAAACTTGAGCAACATCCTTCCTCATGGGATTGGCCAACGACTCCAGCTCCTAAACATTAAAACCAATTGATTCTAGTATCTCTTACCAAATAAAACCAACATAAGGAATTCCCAACTTCAACAAACTAACAAACTAATACCCAAATACCAAACTAATTCAAACTTAACAATCACCAACAAATCATTTACCATTTCATTAAACAACAATTATACTCCAACACAACAAACAGCCCAAAAATCATACACAATGCAATGCAATGCTTCTAGTAGATTCACTTTCTCACCAATAATAATAATAATAATAATAATAATAGTAATAATAATAATAATCTTGAAACTCAACACAAATAAGACTCCAAAATCAATGTATCTACCAACCTACGCAGTGACATGCAAATCTAACTCTTAACAAAAAACAAAGAAAATCATACCCCGCGAATCAAGGCAAGCCGTTTAGTCTCTTCCTCAACACGACCCAGCTGAGCTTGAACTCTCTCTCTAACTTCCATCTTCTTCCTTTCGATCTCTTCTTCTTTAGCTCTAAATGTTGAAAGGGCTGACATTGATACTTCTTCATCTGTTGTATCTCCTATATTAAAACTCATATTACCAACTCCTGCTGTCACCATTTCCATCTTCTCTGACTGGGACTGGGACTGGGACTGGGACCCACTCGTCTGCATCTTTTTCTTCTTCTCTAACTCTTCTTCTTCTTCTCTCTCTTCAATCCCTCTTTTTCTCTCTCCAAATAGTCCGCAGTCCCAAAACACTGGCTTCTTCTTTGTCTTTGAGTCCGCCACTTTTCTTTTTTAATTTATTTCTATTTTTTAAAACTGCGCAGCAGTGTAGTAGACTAGTGATGTGTTGTGTGGATGAATAAACGAGGAGTGGGGAAAATAAAATGGGGAAAATGGGGAAAAATATTGATGGGGGTGAGCTGTGAAAAGTGAAAACTCAAGAGTGGGTAGGAAGAGGGAAGAGAAATGTGGAGTGAGGGGCTGGGTTTTATAATCAAACCCTAAAGTTGTTCTGCCTTATTTTTGCCAACCTTGATTTGGAATTATAATTAAAATAACTCTAAAAGATACTACAGTATTGCTTTATTTACTTTTAACTTTTTATTAGCTGGTTTTCGTTGTTGGATTCTCAATTTGTAATCAACCACCCCGACCCAACGCCCAAATCACCCCAAATAACCACTACCTATAACTAATTTTAACTTTCAAATTTTACCTTTAATATAGTATAATTTTACAATATGATTAATTACTAAAATGATTATTATATAAATATCATCACTACATATCACATAATGTATAATAACTAATCAATCAATTAATTTTACCTTATTTATTAAACCAATGACATATAGCTCACGTGGCCATCTGTAATTAAAAGTTAACTTTTCAAAGATCCAATTCATTTTTGCTAAATTTAAGAAACTCACCTTACGTCTTCTAAATTTAATTTGCTTCACATATTAAGTAACAAATTGCTTTTCATTATAATACACACATATTCCGTCTGGAAAACTTAATTACAACAACAAAAATGAGAAAAAATAGAATAATGAGAATGTTTTCGCTTACTTATTCATTTATTTAAATAAGAGTGAAAACTAATTCTAATTGAGAAAAAAATGATAAAAACTAACTAGGAACAACCTTTAGTCCGTGTAAGAATTGTCGCATCCATATAGGTTGCTTTGTAGCTTCTGAGACTGCAATGTACTCGGATTTGGTTGTAGAACCTGCTGTAACTGATTGTTTGGAACTCTTCCAACTGATCTCTGCACCATTTAGAGTAAAATGAATCCGGATTAGGACTTCGAATCATTTCGATCTGTCTGGAAACTAGCATCTATGTAACCTTTAGCACAAAGCTTGGTGTTTCCTCCGTATACCAACACTCAATCTTTAGTCCATCGTAAGTACTTAAGAATGTTCTTTACGGTCATCCAGTGACTCTCACCTGGAGTACGCTGGTATCGACTCGTCATACTAAGTGCATATGCCACATCTGGACGTGTACACATCATAACATACATGATCAATCCTACTGCTGATGCATAAGAAATACGACTCATGCACTCTATCTCTTCTGGTATTTGAGGTGACTGAGTCGTACTCAAATTCACCCCATGACCATCAGAAGGTAACCCTTCTATGAGTTTCTCATGTTGAATCTCTCAAGAATTTTATTAAGACTCTAACTTAATGCTAACATCCTTTTATACCTATCTCTATAGATCTGGATGCCAAGAATCCTCTTTGACAACCATACTTTAAACCAAAGAGAGTATTGGAATATTGTTTCCGATCAACGACAAATATGGTATCTACAATTGGATATTGAGATTGTTAGGGACGGTGAAATCAATTCAAGGTTTGTTGGAGGGAAACAACGAGAGGGATGTGCACACCCGTAACACTGGATGGTACATATGAGACATTTCATGACAATATGGATGGATACAACTTTGAATAGTAATCCACTAGCAATGTTGTTTCAAATATAAAACAATCTTAAACTAGCACAAGCTATTTCTCATTATGTTGTTATTCTTATAATGCTTTACTAAAACTAAAATTACTGCTTGTATAGTTGTAGTCTTGTAGATCGTAAGAAGTACTCCTAGTCCTATGAAACAACTTCAAAAAAGATTAGATAGATGTACTTTTCAACTCTAAAACCTTGTTTATCACTAATATTAGGACTTCAGTACTGTAATCCCAACTACAACAAATTTGGATTAAAAATTGCATTCCAACCTGAAAAAATAAAACCCACAAATTGAACCAGAACCGGGTATGTACAACATTGTTTCAATGACCTACCATGAATCTTTAACTCGACACCAGTATAACTCAACAAACCAAAGTGGATTCATTTACACTTGGAAATGTACTGAATCACTAATGTAAACTTGCTCAAAACCCCAAAGACTGTAAATTTGACATTTTCATTAGCTAAAAACCAAATGGATAACAAAAGAATTTGAATATATAAACAGACATAAAGCAGCAAAATATCATCTTCACAGCAAGGGAGAGTTAGTAAAGCTTTATCCTCGTCTGTATCTCGCTTCGACAAATGGGGCAACTCTGTAGATCTTGCCCACATTCAGCACATGTCTGCATAAAACATGGATCGCTCAGTGTCAAGATATTGTAACTTGGTCAATAAGCAATCCCCTTAAGTTAGTATGAAATTACCTGATGTCCACAGCCAAAAGCCATATCCTTGTTGTTGGTAAAGCAGATAGGACACATCTGTGCTCAAGAGAAAACCGTAAATTAGCAACCTTTTTTTAATAACCAAACAAAACTAGATTGATTGCCTAATTTAGGTCCAACCTAGTGCATCCTTATGGATTTACCTGTATTCAGACAGTAGCTCACAGAAAAATGAACATTCAGATTGTAAGAAAGCAGCTCGAGAAAATATATTTCAAAAAAAAGACTGGGATTGAATTGACTTTGAGAACAATTTCATCAGGCTTACAAAATCGATGGACATGCCGTAGTTCAGACGGATAAAAGAGTTATAATAAAGTCATGTTTTCAGCTGAGAGCCCCAAATTGACGAAGACCAGCAAACCCGAAGAAATCATATTGACTGTTCGTGAAGGTCATTTCGCTTTTTATCCACTAATTTGATAGAAATATTCCAAACTATGACCGACCTTCTCAAAATAATCCCAATTATTGATTAACCCTACATAATCTGATTTATGCATCATTTATCTTATATTGCTTTGGTGGAAGGGCAACCTGTTGAACAGGTTACTCCTCGAGTCATTTGAAACATATAGTATTCTCCTTCTTTCCTTATCAATAAAATTCTGATTTAATAGGCAATATGCAGTAATGCAGCATTACCAATTGTGCATAACCTTTATTCCGTTCTTCGTTGCTTACTTAATCTCCTTCTTCGCTTAATCTGTGCAGCATCACTAGTTCTTCATACATAATTAAGCTTCTTAAATTTCTCAATGAACTACTCATTTAAACGTCTGAGTCGGAATTGTACTAATCGCTGACAGAAAATACCTCAATATAAAGTGAACAAGACGAGAATTTGGGGGGTTTTGGGAGCTTGCTCATTTTTTGTTGTTGAATTTGGATTATGGTCTTTTTGGTTGAATCTGGATTGTGGTTTACGGTTTGAGGAGATCAACTTTTCTGGGTTTGTTTGTTTGTTTGTTTAGGTAGACCCAAGATTAGGGATTTTCTGGGTTTGAACATAAAGTTGACATAATTCCTCCATAATCATTCACCATTCACCCACCTGACACCACCAACTACAGCAGCACCACCAGTCACCATATAACCACCACCCAACGCCTCCAACCACCATAAAACGCCAACACACGGGTAAATCTGGAATTATAAAGATTGTAATTTGGACTTGATTTGTAAAGATTATCATGATTAGCGCGGAAGACGAACAAGAATCATTGGAAATACAAGAGGAATCATAACCAGGTTTGTTTTATGTTTGAAGGGGAGTGTTTTATGGAGGAAGAAAATAAGAAATTAATGGAGGAAGAAAAGGGGAAAGTTGTGTTGGCATACAATAAAGGAAGAAGATGAACACTGGTATGAAAATGAATAACCTACAAAAGTTTTCAATTAACCGGTCATAACATGTCACTAATAAGACGGAAGCAATAGAAGATAAATGACGAGTTAAATCAGATTATTTTGGGTTAAACAATAGTTGAGATAATTTTGAGGTGACATTTGGATTATTCGCATCAAAGAGTCCTAAATATTTTCATTTTACATCATCCAGTATGTAGTATATGCTTCATCCAAATTAATCACTTTCACCTAAACCAATATTAGCTTAATGTACTTGATGGTAGGAAAAATAAAAAATGTTGTCAATCCAATGGTCAGCCCTAACGAATGGAGATAAACAAAACGGAGCAAACTAATACCTTTTGACAGAATCCGGAACTTAACCTACGTTCTATGTCAAATTAAAAAGTCCATCTGAATGACTTTTTCAGGCCTAGAGCTAAAGCTAAAAGTTAGGCCACTCAAAAACAGTCGACCAATAAACAAACGTAGAGGATTCAAACGCGTGCTTCTTTTCACTCATCTTTCACTAAAATGTGTGACAACATTCACCACTTGTGTCATAACAAAATACTGTAGTTGATTATCACTCTTGTTTGCATTGAACACTTGTATCCATCTGAAACTTGTATGATTGTATCCATCGTGATGCATCAAGAAAATTGGGGTCCTAGAGAACCAAATAAAACCTCCTATTATCCCGCGTTTGATTCCCAAAACAACCACACTGCCAGATTAGACTCCTCACTGCTACTAGGGGGGAGTGTCGACATAACATATTGAATGAGAAAACAAAGTCATAGATTATAGTTAGACAAGTGTAGAATGTTATATATATATATTAGAAGAACGGTATGTTGAGACATTATGTACCTGATTATCGTAAGCAGAGCTTGCACCACCTGGCCTCATATCATGGGAAAACCCAGGGTCAGGTGGAGCTGTGCCAGCATGGCTTTTGTTGCCATAGGACACAGGCTGGTTTGACCCAACGCTTGTTGAATGCGAAGGTTTTGAATAGTTAAAAGACGTTACATTGGCTGACAAACGCGCATTATGCAGAGGAGGAGGAAGTGGTACTATTTCAGGAGAAGTTCCCCTACGCTTACTGCAGTAGGCCATAGACATAATAACAAGAAAGCTATAATTAAGCAGATGTAATAATAATTTATGTGGCGCCAATAGTGTGAAAGAGCAGGGAGCAGAAGCTGACCCTAATAAACCAAGCTCCATTGTTGCTTTGTATTGAGAAGGAATTTCCATTAACGCTGATAATGCAAATTCTGTCTCCTTCCGGGTGTGATGAGTATTCTTGGCCATAATGTCGGTGAAATTCACAAACTAAAAAGATAGAAAATAATAGGCTTACATTAAGAAATAATGAACATTTTCGACTATTCATGAGCAATATTGCTACAAATCGAGAAGCATACCTGGAAATTGTCAAAATCTCTGGCTGGTATATTATCATCAAATTCCCTCATCATATCCCATGGCCCGTCCCCTACCCCAACCAATACAATTGAAAGAGGATATTTGCTGTAACGCATCATAACGAGCATTAGCAATTAGCAAAGCATATACTACAATTTGACATAAAGCATTGAGGAATAACAAGACAAAAACAATGCAAAAATCCACCTAGCTGCCACAATGGCATCAACTGTCTTCTGCTCCTGTGGACTAAGTATGCCACGTTCTGTATCCACACTTCTGGTTACCTACAGAAATGGAACACACGTTTAACCTCAAACTCAGTTTGCCATGGTACTTAAGGCACTATCGGCTGTAGAATGTGGTAACGGTTGTGACAAATTGGTATTGGTCAATGCGCCTACAAAAAACACACACGTCTACATGCGTTCACAACTTCATTTCTTCGTAATATAGGGCAGTTTGCCATGTTTTTGGTTTATAACGTACCTCTTTTTTTTCACAGGTACATCACTACACAAGTACATGTATGCATGTTCCTTGTGCCCATGTTTTCTCCATAAAAACAGTGTATAACATGGATGGATGCAGAGGCTTCTGGTAGAAAAAAACAGTGAAGCTTAAATATATCAGGTTATGCAGCTAATATATCGCCTTTTTCTCTGGCCTAAAATTCAGTTACGTAAGAGCTTAGTTTTTAAAGAGCAAGTGCCTTATGAGAGGAGAAGGGCTCGGGGTGACAAGGCGCAAGGTGTGAGGTCACGTGCCTCGTAGATACTTGGCACGGTTTTTACCAATAAAATTGTGTTTTCTTGATGAAGTTTTGTGCAAGGTTTGACATTTTAGAATTTTAAAGTGAGTTAAAGTGTAAAGGTGACATTAGGGATATTGTGCCAAAGAGTGTTGGCATAGTAATAAATGAATAAATTGCATATATTGCTGTCTATATAGCGAACATAAGATGCACAAGGCATTTTGGCTAGTGCCTCTCACTAAGCCTGGGCTTAAACTCGCCACTGAGCACTTTTTATAGGACTAGGCTATCTACTGCCTTTAAGCCGATTTGTGGACGTTGCTGCATATGTTGGGAAGGCCTCCGTTAGTTGTGTACAAACAAAATACGAGTCCATAGGCAGGGTCAGAAACTAAGCCTGAGGGGGTTATGTAACGCAAAGAAGCGTGTTAATACCATGCTTATTTCTCCTTTTATACTCCCTCTATTTCAAGAAATTCACAGCATTTATTAATTTTGAGAAAGGAATTTGAAACTATGAAGCTATTTGAGTGAATTAGAGTGAGAATCACTTTTGTTGACATCACAATTTTTTTTACGAGGTACTCCCTCTATCCCTGCCCATAACTTATGTATTCCATATGTACTTATTTCGTCTCAAAACACAACAGCAACCAACAACGATAATAATAAGAGTAAATTAACAATTACTCCCTTCAATATACCACTTTTCAAAATTAACTTCCTTATGAAAACTTTTAAATTTTTTGCCCCGAAAAGATACACTCTGATCAAAATTTGCACCCCAAGTGACAATTCGGTGAAAATGTATTTTTTATGACCGTTTTGCCCCTGTTTTAATATTTTTGACTAAAGACAAGTTGTCATCTTCATCTTCTACCTACCAACAAAATCAGATACAATTTGGGGAAGAGAAACGCAACAAACCCAGATTTTGCCTCTCCAAACCATTGATCTCCATCAAAACTAAATAAAATTCCTCCCCACAATTGATTCAAGATATTGCAACACAATATTCATCTGATATAAACCCTTTTTTTGGGTTTATTTTGACAATTTTATGGATTAAAAATCCTAATTTCTGGGTTTGAAACTTCGAAATCTGGGTTTAAAAACCTAATTTATTGATTTGTGTGCTCTAAACTCTAATTTCTGGGTTTGCTTATGTATTTTAATGTCTAATTTCTGAGTTTAAAACCCCCAAATCTGGGTTCAAAATCTCAAAATTACAATCAAAAATCTAATTTCTGGGTTTGATTGTGTGGTGTGTTTTCGGTTTTGAAGTATAGATTAATGGTTTAATCACACCTTTGAAAGAGAGAGCGAGGTATGCTGGGTTTAGACAGGTTATATATTTTTTTCAAGTTATGAAATATGGTTATATTAATTTGATAAATGAGTACCAAAATTTGTAGGAGATTTGTTGGTTTCAGGATTCAGTTTTTTTCTCTGGCTGTGGCGAAGGTGAACTTCACTTTGATCGCCTTCATGGTAATGGGATTGGACAATGAAGCACATGTACCGCTTATTTCGTTCGCCAAGAGAACTCCTCCATAGCCAGTTGAAGATGAACAAAAAGATAGAATAGCAGCACATAAAATAGAATCCCTCTAGCTTGCATCTTCGCGAAAATCTCTCATTCAGAGAGCTTCTCTTTATCTTTAAGTAATTGAACGGGAAATCACTTAGGAAAGTCAGAATAGGTTCCGCCGCCGCCCCCTTACTGGTCATGAGAAGCAAGGAAAGGTACGTGCGCTAAGAAAGCGTGTACACAACCCTAACTATACACGGACGATTGATGATAAAGAAAATGATGTATCAAGATGAGGATAAAGTGTATGAATTAGCCATTAGGTGGGGTAAAAATAAGAAAGAAGGTAAAATGAGGGAGAAAGGTGTATGAAGATGAATGTGGAAGATGAAGATGAAGATGAATGTATGAAGATGAATGACGAAAAAATAAGAGAGCAGAAGGGCAAATTCGTCCAAAAAATACAATTAAATTAAGAATATTCGATTTTTGACGGAATATGCTCCCTGTGCGTCAGTTTGGGAGCAAATTTTGATTAGAGTACATCTTTTGGGGGTAAAAAATTAAAAAGTTTTCATAAGGGAGTTAATTTTGAAAAGTCGTATATTGAGGGGAGTTTTTGTTAATTTACTCTAATAATAATGTATAAACTAATTCAAAAGAATGCGTAAAGTCCGTAAACTATTGGAGGGAGGTTAATATTGTAAGAATACACCACAAAAACAACAAATATTGGAGGGAGGCTCATTGTAAGAATCTTAACGGACACTCCATCCATTTTATGTTTATTGGCCCTGTTGACGATAAGTTAAATTTAAGTGATGGTGTGAAGTACCAACAATGGCACTAGACTAGAAACTTCAGCAACATTTGAGGTACTGCTAAGAGACAAGAAATCACATTATTTTGACTACTTACCTTAAGAGGACCTAAACCTATTATAGAGCACAGATCCCCAAAGGTACACTCAAACTACTTAAACGTTGGGGAATATTAGCTTTGAACAGTTAAGAAAAGGATGTTTATTCACAGAAAATCTAACTGCTGAACTTTGAGGGGCCGGACAGACCATTTAATGCAAAAAAAAGAAATTAAATGCCGAAGGGAGTATGTGAGTTGAATTTAAGCAAATGTTCATCCTTATGTTAGTTCCCACTTCCCACTAGTACAGACCTAGTTCAAGTTTTGTCATTTAAACAAAAAAAAGCACCACAAGAACGAACTATTGATTAGGGAAATCACCTGCCCATCTGCAATAATCAAGAGAACGTGGTATTGTCCACCACTCTGCTCAACAATTGTCATTGCTGTCTCAATCACAGGAGCAAAAGATGTAGGCCCTATCATGTAAAGGTACAAAGTTCAATTATCAACATTGGAAAGCCAATATATCATCACTAACACAATTCATGGCCAATAAAATACAACTGGGGAAGGCAATAAACATAATAAAGGGTGAGAAAGCGTGATGAACCTGCAAGACGTAAGTGAGGAACAATCTCCCTGTACTGAGACAAGACTTCTTCAAATCCATAGCAAACTCTATCATTAGGGTAGAAGCTAAAGACAGCTTGATCATGTGTTGTCGCTGTCAAAGCAAATTGTACTTGTCAACACCCAAATTCTATAGCCATAAGCTTCATACACACAGACTAAAGTAAAAAAAGAATGAGCATAATATATACCATCCCCAAATCCAAAACACGGGATCAAATTATCTTCATCAAAAGCAGCAAGTGTTTTCCCTATAATAGATATTGCCTGCTCATAAGGATTCATGCCATCCCCAATATGATGCAAACTCTTTCTATTAAAAGACTTGGCGCCTGTTAAAGGATCACAAATTAGGAGAATTCATAAACAAATTGTCACGAGTAAGTAAAAGTGAGTAAGATTTACCTGTCCACTCATTGCTCTTTGTAAAGTCGATGCCAACAATAAGATTAGAGGATTCAAGACCGGCACGGGCCAAAGCCTCAGTCACCTGCAAATGATGATCAAGACTGTCACTTTTAATCCAGAATTGTCTCAAATAAACTTACAAACATCTCCCACCTGGCTGCCTACATAAAGGGGTCTGGGATAAACGCCATAACACTCGGCTACTAAGAATCACTACACATAACAGCAGCCATACAGAAACAACCAAATATGCCCCACAGTTACAATTATTGCTACCTGTCCACGCAAACAAAGGGTATATGAAGACAGGTCTGTGAAATCAAAACTATGAATATGAAGTATATTTTTACTATGCATCTCCCAAGACACGCTGACAAAAATTCCACCTTTTTCTATTCACATTTAAGCCTGCATGTTGTGCTGACCAGCACATTTCAAACTTTTAGGTTTTACTTTTCAAGTACCTATATATTTATTTCACCTATATTGAAGTCATAGTGATGACTTTTTCTTGTGTGTTGCTCTCAAGCCTTGATATTAGTTTCTTTAGGTTCGGTAGCTTCCCAGATTGTTTTTTCAGCATGCTAATAGGCGCGACCTCTGAGTTATAGCTCAGGTAGCTAGCTAAAAAGGGAGGATGCACCTCGTGCATGGGCTACTGTCATTCAATGTTCCAGTGACTTATTGTGTACAATCAGATTATCCTCTTTAAGAAGAGCTAGCCTATGAAAATCCACTTGTTATTTCAAGCTTTGTGCATGCTTCTTGTCAATGAGCGATGTTAGAAATGTAGTAAGCTCGTTAATGAAAGTCTTCCCTATGGTTGAGCGGCCTCAAGCCTAGAGATTCCTAAGACTCTACCCGTGTAGACATGCATCCATCCTTTGACTTTCTTGCCAAAATAAGTTTTTGGTTTTGTTTTGTGTGTGTTGGGGGGTAAGATGGAATGAAGAAATTTTCAAGCAGCCATTCAATAAAATTCTCTATTCAATGATTTTCTATCAGCAACCATTCAAAATAAAAAGTTTCTGGTCAAAAATAGATAGATATTCCATTATTCCAAGTTCCAAGACAACTAAAAGCATTTAACACAACATGAATTTCCTTCGCTAAAGATATACCTTCAGGTTCAATCAGGTTGGTTTTCTTTTTAGAAGATCCTTTTACTCTCCTTGCCCACCAATCTTTTCCATTTCTCGTCTCAATTTGCACTTCTCTGGGCGCAGGCATGACCCTCCTCAAAACTTATATCGTAACCACAGAGAAATGCTTGATTGCAACAAGAGTTGAAGGATAGGTCTATGATGGTAATTCGAAAGGAAACAGTCCAAGAATCCATCCACAATTGCATACATTTCAATGGAAGAAAGCAAGTTTCTACATAGCTTTCTGAAATGTCATTACGGAAGGCCTAACTTCCAAGCTCTATATCTCAAGATATAATCATGCAAATCCTATAATCTAGTCTGTTTTAGATTATTCCACCGTTCAAAGTTTGATTGACTAGACTAAACCAAACCGAAAATCCTAACCGTCTCTTGTGGATGGACCTCCTTACCCTACTACATTCAAGTGTTTTGGGACCACCTAGAAGGGGCCTCACGGTTTGACTCCATTGATTGCCATAGAATAAAGACATGATTTCATCATGGTAACTCATTTTTCTCTTCAGACGTGCCACTCTTGGCCTCCCTCCCTGTTGGGGTAGGCATAAACTATCAAACCCCAAGACAATGAGATACTAGCAATTGGCCATTTTGAAAAATGTAGTATTGATCAATGATCAAGGCTTCATACTTATCCTAAGAAATTGAAAAGCAATTCTAGGATTGTCAAGTTAAAAATTCATGGTTTCTGAATTAAAGTTGATTGCACACAACAAAGTGGAAGCATGATCCAGGCAGGCATACTAATGTTGGCAGTAGAGGTGTAGATTATAATGCAAAGTTTTGACATTTGGCAAAGCTATTAGGTATGTTTGTAATGAGTATATGCAAAAAAGAGTAAATCTGAAAAGGACATTATAATATTAGAAAATGAAAAAAGTAATAATAAAACCTGATCAAGGGAAGCAAAGTCATCAGCAATCTTGGAATATCTCCTATCAAGCCTCTTCTTATGGTCATGTGTATACCCAGCATAGCCAGATGAGGGGGAGGTAGTGGGTGGCATTTGTGGTGGGGCATATTGTTGGTTATGAGGAGCATAATATGGGGTAGAATATCCAGGCTGAGGCTGAGGCTGATGATACTGATGCTGATGCTGATCCCTAACCGAGGAAGTTGACCTGAAAGACTCCTTTGAGGTGTTTCCCCCCATGTAACTTAATCCCAAAACAAAGTAAACTGCTGCTGCGATAATTCTAATTACTGTCCACCTTCTGCAATATGTTTATTGATGAATATGAAACAATATATGTATAGAGGACAGAAAAGTGAGATATTTTAAGGACTAAGAAAATATAAATATAAATATAAAGTTGGAAAAATGGGAGATTGCGTATGTTAATTGGAGTAACCAAGTTATGTAATTGTATAAATCCAAAATCCTAGTCGTGTAATTCAGAAAAGCCAGAAAAAGCGGCGGTAGAAGATAGAGTTGTAGAAGCAATACAAGTGTATTTCCAGGAAACAACCTTTTGTAACAATAATAATAAATGTAAGGAGTAAACGAACCTTGGGAGATAAAACGGCGTCGTTAGGTGCTACGGTAGGGTAGGAGACTGGGTTTGTCTTCTGGATTCCAGGAAACAATCAAATCAAATTATTAAATCTAAAAAATAAGAGTTGAATTGAAGCTGTAAGTTACAACTTAGAAAACTAGTTTCGGGGAAAAGAAACGATAAAGAATTGCGATAAAGGTGTAGTGCTTTTCCTCTCACTTTCTAATACGGATTACGGAGTACTGTATCTAGACCTGTCAAAACCTGACCCGACCCGAAAATCGACTGTAACCCGACCCGTAAATAACCTGTAAATGACCCGGTTTTTTCAACCCGAACCCGAAAGATACCCGAACCCGTTTTGACCCGTAAACAACGGGTCAAAACCCGACCCGCAGCGGGTTGACCGTTGGGTCAAGAAAATATACCATTATTAAAACATACAGTATCATATATGTCACGTCATCACCTCAAACAACATGCAACGTCGTCACCTAAAAGTGTGTGTTACACCGTCACTTTCACTGTAGTACGTCAAATTGCATTCCACGTCAGCACCGCCAACTCATCACCTCGTACCACATGCCACATCATCACATCGAAGTGTGTGTCACGTCGTCACTTTTAGTGTAATACGTCAAGTTACATTCCACGTTAGCACTGTCACCGACCACATGCCACGTCATTACATCGAAATATGTGCCACACTATCACTTACACCTCATTCCACATAATTGCCTAGGACCACATGCCACATCATCACCCCAAAATGTGTGTCATACCGTCACTTTCACTGTATTACGTCGAACTGAACCGCACTTCGCGTCAACACTTTCACCTCATCACCTCAGATCACATGTCACGGCATAATTGTTTTCTTATTTGAGTCTCATTATCGTACTTAGCGAGCTAGTAAGGGTGATGATGACGATAACAATGGTGATGGCGAAAATGGTGACAATTAAGTTGACTAAGACGAGAAAGAGGAGAGAAAACGTATAAAGGGTATGAATTACGATATAAAAGAAGTTTTAAAAAATGCGAGGAAAAGATGTTGATTAACCCGTATTTTTACCCGAACCCGACCCGGAACCCGTATAGACTTGACCCGTATTTTACCTAACCCGAAATACACCCGACCCGTATTTTACCCGAACCCGTATCTACCCGACCCGCAACCCGCCCGTTTGACCCGTTTGACCAGGTCTAACTGTATCTGTATTCTTGAGAATTATTCAATGCAACAAACACCCAAAAATGCAGACAAATCAAATTAACACAAAATCAAAAATATGAAAGATTCAACAACTTGGGAAGTCACCACGTGGAGGGAAGAAACAAATACGTACTTCATATCTCTCTCTATTGCGTTCAACGGATAAACTCATAAACCAAATTCATAAACGTCATTCTCCCCACCATCACTACTCCACTCACGGCTGACCACGGTATCTATTCCACGGTTTTGCACCTTATTAGATTTTCTTTTTTTATTGGTAAAATGTGAAATTGATGCGGGAGCATTAGGATACAATGAAAATGAAGTCGAAAGGTGTCTTAATTGAAGGATTCAAACTAAGCTCTAACTTAAGTAAAATTGGAAACATTAAGTAAAAATAACAATATGTAAGAGCGGAGGGAGTAAACCTAAATTGGTTTTGGAGTTGCTCTATAATTAAGTTTCCTAATTTCAATTTTCTTTCATTTATTTAAGATATACTCGTAGTTGTTTATTTCTTAAAATTACGCAGGTTGAATTTTGTCAATTCTCTAAACGTCGAGTTTAGGAATGTTATTTTTAGGCAGTTTTATGATTCTTCTTGGCCAACCTAATCTACTATAGATAGAGGGATTTGTATTCAGTTTTGTTCATTCCAGTTCTTTCTTGCGAGATTGAGTGCTAGTCGTTTTTCAATCAAGTTCCTTACGAGGGAGGAGAGAGTCGTTAACGTCATATCGTAGTTCTAGTTTTAATTGAGGGGTCTTTATTTCCGCTACAAAGTTACTCTAAATTTACATCAGAAATTAAATTGATATTATGAAAGAATCACATGATAATTGAAGTGAGACCATTCCCAAGCCCCAAGCAGAAAGTCACGACCTAGGTCAATAAAGCCTCCCAAACAACCAATTTTTTAGCTTTCTTTTTTTTCTTTTTCTTAAATGGTTGGAACCAATTAAAATGTGTCACGTATGAGGTCGATTGGTGAGTCAATTTACCTGAAATTGGGCCGATTTGTGACTCAAATCGACTTGAGTCAATTCTAATCGATTTCTTAATTACAATTAACTTGACTCGACCCCAAATCGACCTTCCAATCGACCTTATTTGGGGATGATCTGAAAGTTGTGTTGTTGTATATCAATAGATGGCTTATAAAGTTACTTGGGCTTTAGTAGCCATATAATAATATCCTGACAATTGGAATAATATTGTAATATCGCAATATCATAATACTAACCCCGCTAAGTTGGAGCATGAAGATCAAGAATGTCCAACTTACGAGGGAGGTCAGAAAATTAGGCACACCTAAAACCTTGGTAAAAATATTAGATAATTGCTCCGTAGAAGACACATGAACTAGAGAGATCAGCCCCTTCGTGATCGCATCACGCACGAAATGACAGTCTATTTCAATATGGTTCGTACGCTCGTGAAAGACCGGGTTTTGGGCAAGTGTAATACCTCGTATTTTGTTGTTAATATGTTGTGTTTTATTTTAATTCTAAGTATTTATTTTGGCACGTAGAGATAGTTTTCGGACGTAGTACTCGATAATTAATTGATCGCATAAGGTGTTTTATATTTTTATGAGGTTAGTTAAGTGTCGAGTATGAGTCGTAGTTATCAAACCGGGTTTTAAAAGCTTTTGGGGAACCTCGAGGTGCGTGCCAAGTAGGACAGCCCATCTCGAAATCAGAAGCAAGCCCATACCCATATATCAGAATTTTTCATAAACCCTTGTGTGCAGCCTTATAAAACACTCCCAAAACCCTAACCCTAATCTAGTCGACACCTGCCTATCACACACATCTTACAGCAGCCGCCACAGAGAGTAGTGAGGGAGGTTTACACGGTGGTCTAGGGTGGTCTAAGGGTGGTGTCATGGGTGAAGGCGGTGGTCGCGTTTGGTGGCAGAAGGGGCGTGTATATGGGTGGTTGGTCACGGTACGGTTCTGTTCGCGTTTTCCCTGTTCGCGTGTTCCTGTTCGTGCTTTACTATTGTTTTGCGTGGGGGCTGTTACTTATGCTACTATTGTTTAATTAGTAAGATGTTAGTATTAAAACCATTAATATTATTATTGATATAGTAAGAGTACAAATTTTATTAGTTTTGTTATTTAAATTGTTGTTGATACTAGAATTTATTTTAATGTTAGTATTGGTTTGAGTATGTCAAAAGTTAGCATATGTGACTATTGTTTTGGTATGCTATAATTAGTAAGTCTAATTTTAGCAAGTTATTTTTTTAGTAAGTTCTAATTAATCTGTAACAATGGTTTAATGGTGGAATGCTATATTTGGTAAGTACTATTTTTAGTAAGTTCATAATTAGTAAGTCTTTATATAGTAAGCTATTTGGGTAATAATCGATATGTATATTTAGTTAATAATAATTGGTACGTGAACGGACATGCTGATGTGTACTTAGTCACAAGAAGCTATAAGTAAATTATTTATGAGTAAGTGATTTAGTAATGTTGGATGTATGAATAGAATTTAATATTAAGTAATGTTTTTAGGAACTGAATTTGAAGTGGAATATTTCTAGACGGTGACTTCTATTCGCAGACTTGCTACCTCCAGGTAGGATACACTGGTACCATATTTTATGACTCATTATGAATGTATGTGGTTTCGTATGAATGGATGCAAGAATGAATTGTATGAGCATGATATCATATGGATAGTTTATTGGTATTGCATTCGTGAGCATGCATATGCATAGAGATTAAGATAGTTGTGGATCAGATGTTATTCTGATATAAAGCCCAGGGTGGTTCTGCAGACCAGGCCTGGTGTCTTATCAGCTTTTGAGCTGGTGTTCGGCGACGGCCGATTATAGTCTGCCGGGAGGTTCGGTATGGCTGGGAGTTACGGGTTTGAGAATGAGATTGAGCTCGAGCATGTTATAATCATTTGCATATTACTGTTTTGTTGCATTACTTATTATTGTGTTATCCTACTCAACCGCGAGGTTGACAGTGTATTCGTGTTCACCTACAATGATCCGGAATGGGGAGTAGATCTTTCAGGTCAGAGACAGGTGGACTAGGACTGGGCATGGAGGAGAGACATGGACTAGACCTACCTAGCTATTAGATCACCTAGCTTTCTCATAGTTGAACACTTATTTTATTTCAGTTGTTTTGGAAGTCTGTTGGACTATGCCTTGTAATAGTTTTTAGTTTAATCATTTATATTTAAAGTACTGTGTTTCTTTCACTATGAATATCTACTACCCTGGTTTATCCAGGATGGTAACGGTCCTATTTACTCTGGAAGTCCTAGTTCAGGCTCCTAGGTAAATGGGGGTGTTATAAAGTGGTATCAGAGCGAACGATCCTCAGGCCTAAACTAAAACGAAATTAATGAACATAGGAGTGTCTAAATAAAATGAACCCCAGGCTAGTAACTGTTAGGAGCCCCATAGGATTTGGGATGAGTTAGGGGCCCCCTCAAACCAAGCCACTGGCCCTTTCAGTCTAACCTGGTTACCTTGAGAGTTGAAGAGTGTGGGTAGTTTGGAAAGACCCAAGGCAGATATATATATGTATGTTGTACTAACATTTCAGCGCCAAGGGAATGAGGTAAGTTATGATGTGAAAAATGGATGAGTATATACGTATACTGTGCAACATGAAAGTGTAGTTACATGATGAGTGACATGAATATGTTGTTATATCCAAGTTTAGAGACCATGCGTTTACATCTTAATTCTGAATATAAGTATGATTTGTATGAGTATATGCATGCGGTTATGTGATCCCTAAGCCTCTAGGTAGACCTCTAATATGATGTTAATAGGACTTAACCGTATGAAAGAAGTTACATGCTAGGTCTTGTATGTTAGCAAGACCAAGTCAGAGTAGAAGATGACCTAGGATGCTCATAAAATTTTGTCACTTGTGTAGCAAAATGCCTCCCAGAAGAGAACCCAACACTGCTAATGTGTCACAAGAGGAGTTTGATCGCCTACTAGCTATGAACGCTGCTCTCCTAGCTAGGATTGGGGCAAACACTCAGTCTGACGCCATCAAGATGAGTAATAATATTTCTAGGCATAACCCCACCAAGTACGATGGGGAGGGAGCACCGAGTTTACTTGCTGAGTGGTGCCGAGAGTTCGAGAGTATCTTCGAACTACTATCTGTACCAGAATCGATGAAGGTGGACCAAGCTGTATTCTATCTGAAGGGTACGACTAGGTTATGGTGGAATAACAGTAAAGAAGAAATTAAAGCAGCTGCAGAGGAAATCGGGTTAGATTATGTGCGCTGGGAGGAGTTCAAGGGGATTTTATCCTCTAAGTTCGTGCCGGAGCATGTAAAAGGGAAGCTGCGAGCAGAGTTCGATTCATTCCAAATGGCCGAAGGGATGACTGTGGAGGAATATCACAGTAAGTTCTTGCAGTTGGCAGAAAATGTAGCTGACTTAGGCTACACTCAGGAGACGTTAGCAGCCAGGTTTGAGAAAGGGCTGACTCTCAATATCAAGAGAAGCATGCTGGCGACTAAGCCTACGACAGTGGAAGATATATATGAGAGGGCTGGCCAGGCAGAGAGGCTCGCTGACATGATCAAGGAAGAGGAAAAGACAAAGGGCAAGAAGAGAAAGGCTGAGTCAGCAACTGAGGGCTCAGGAAATAAGAAAGCAAACAACCAGTATCGGTCATTTTTCTCCAACAGTGCATCTGGAGGAAATGGCAATCGAGGAGGGAACCGATCCGCATCTGGGGCAAGTAGTGCGGTCCTTACATGCTTTAAGTGTGGAAAGGCCGGACATAAACAAATCAATTGTTGGTCGGGGACTCAGAGTGCGGGAAGCAGTTATCAAAAGAGTAATCAAGGCAGTGGTTTTCGAACACCAAATACGGGTTATGGGAATAACAGATCTGGAGGTAGCAACTATCAGCGGAACTACAATAATTACAACAACCAGAACCGCTACCAAGGAAATCAGGGTAGTGGCAATTTCCAGAAGACATTAGCAGAAGCTAGTAACCAGAGTGGTGCGGGATCCGTGAACCAGAGCGGGGCGAAGAAAAGTGGGACCCTGTTTATGATGGGCAAGGAGGCTGCGGAGGAGGATGCTCATGTAGTTACTGGTACATTTCTAGTGCATTCTTTTCCTACTTTCGTTTTATTTGATTCCGGTGCATCGCATTCTTTCATATCTGTAGAGCATGCTAGGGCTATAGGACTCAATGTATATAGTAGTATAGCTGATTCTGTAACCATACCATCTGGCGAGTCCATAGCTTGTAATAGGGTTTACACCAATGTAATGATCCAAGTAGGAGAAGTAAGTTTTGAGTCGAACTTGATCGAGTTTCCTTTGGGAGGTTTTGAGGTGATACTGGGTATGGATTGGTTGAAAAAGTATAAGGCCTAGATTGACTGCTATCAAGGGAAGATTACTTTAAGGGGACCCAAGGGAGTGAGGGTATCCTACAAAGGATATTCTGTGAAGCCTAAACTGAAGCTGATAACCATCAATGCGCTGAAGACTTGCCTGAAGAGGGGTGATGAGATGTTGTTGTGTCATGTGAGAGATTTGACTGCGGAGAAACCCCAAGCCAGTGAGATCGAGATTGTAAGAGATTTTGAAGACGTGTTTCCAGAAGAAATTTCTGGGTTACCGCCAAAGAGGGACTTGGATTTTGGCATTGATCTGAAACCTGGGGCCGAGCCAATTTCTAAAGCACCTTATCGCATGGGACCTAAGGAATTGGAGGAGTTGAGGAAGCAGCTGGATGAGCTAGCAAGCAAGGGTTACGTAAGACCAAGTGTGTCCCCGTGGGGAGCACCAGTGTTGTTCGTAAAGAAGAAGGATGGTACAATGAGACTGTGCGTGGACTATAGGGAGCTTAACAATGTGACGATCAAGAATCGATATCCTTTACCTCGCATCGATGATCTATTTGACCAGTTGAGTGGGGCTGGTGTGTTTTCCAAGATCGATTTGAGGTCAGGGTATCATCAGCTGAGGATCAAAGATACAGATATTCACAAGACTGCGTTCAGATCGAGGTATGGGCATTATGAATTCGTAGTGATGCCATTCGGTTTGACTAATGCACCTGCTGTCTTCATGGACTTAATGAACAAGGTGTTTAGTCCTTATCTGGACCAGTTTGTGGTGGTGTTCATCGACGACATCTTGGTGTATTCAAAGAATAGAGAAGAGCATGCTAAGCATTTAAGCTTGGTGTTACAGACTTTGAGGGATCACCAATTATATGCCAAGTTGAGTAAGTGCGAATTCTGGCTCGAGAAGGTTGCATTTCTGGGCCATGTGGTGTCTAAGGAGGGTGTGTCTGTTGACCCTAGCAAAATTGAGGCCGTTTCGAAATGGGAACGACCAAGGAATGTGGCTGACATCCGTAGCTTCTTGGGTT
The DNA here is from genome assembly GCA_029255685.2 of Silene conica. Taxonomy (NCBI): domain Eukaryota; kingdom Viridiplantae; phylum Streptophyta; class Magnoliopsida; order Caryophyllales; family Caryophyllaceae; genus Silene; species Silene conica. The sequence continues at coordinate 79,262,432 of CM055318.2, read as the reverse complement.
TGGCCGGTTATTACAGGAGGTTCGTGAAAGATTTTTCAAAGATAGCCAAACCAATGACTTCGTTGATGCGGAAAGAGAACAGATTCGTCTGGGATGAGACCTGTGAGAAGGCATTTCTAGACCTGAAAGAGCGTCTCACCACAGCTCCTATCCTTGCTTTGCCGGAGGGAAGTGAAAATTTTGAAGTCTATACCGATGCTTCTAAGAAGGGTTTGGGATGCGTGCTGATGCAGAACGGGAGAGTGATTGCTTATGCTTCTAGGCAGTTGAAGCCTTATGAGGAGAATTATCCGACGCATGATCTGGAGCTGGGAGCGGTAGTTTTTGCACTTAAGTTGTGGCGACATTATCTTTATGGAGCTACATTTAAAGTGTATTCTGATCACAAGAGTTTGAAATATATTTATACTCAGAGAGAGCTGAACATGCGACAGAGGAGGTGGATAGAGCTTATTGGAGACTATGACATGGAGATTTTGTACAAGGAGGGAAAGGCCAACGTTGTGGCTGATGCATTGAGTAGGAAGTCCGTTCACGCTCTGTGCACAACTATGTCCAGATTGAGTATGTATCGTGAGTTAGGACAGATGGGAATCGCAGTGATAAGGAAAGGTGAGACTATGGGGGATTTGACGATCGAGCCTGAGTTATATGCTGAGATTCGAGGAAGACAGAAGAGTGATCCTAGAATTCAGAAGTGGCGTGAGGCAGTGAGCAAAGCTAGTGAGGACGAGCCATATTCTAAGTTCGAGATTTACAGTGATGATAGCTTGAGATTTGATGGGAGATGGTGTGTACCTGATGATGAGGAATTGAAGAGAAAGATTCTGGTCGAAGCTCATTCTACACCTTATTCCGTTCATCCTGGAGGGGATAAGTTGTACAAAGACCTGAAGAAAGCTTTTTGGTGGCCAAAAATGAAGCAGAAGGTGGCTGAGTTTGTATCTCGATGTTTGGTATGTCAAAGAGTGAAGGGAGAACATAAGAGGCCACAAGGGAAGTTACAACCACTCGATGTACCTGAGTGGAAGTGGGAAAGCATATCAATGGATTTCATCGTGCGCTTACCTAGGACTTCGAGAGGGAACGACATGATTTGGGTGATAGTTGACAGGTTGACTAAGTCAGCCCATTTCATACCGATGAAGGAGACTTGGAGTAAGGCTGATTTGGCCAAGGCTTATGTAAAGCATGTGGTGAAACTTCATGGTGTCCCTAAGGACATTGTGTCTGATCGTGATTCCAGGTTCATCTCTAAGTTTTGGCAGGAGTTGCAGACATTGATGGGAACCACTTTGAAGATGAGTACTGCATTTCATCCAGCGACAGATGGTCAGACTGAGAGGACTATCCAGACACTGGAGGATATGTTGTGGGCTTGTGTACTAGAGTTTGGAGGATCTTGGGAGGACAGACTTAATTTGATAGAATTCTCTTATAACAACAGCTATCATGCTAGCATCAAGATGGCTCCTTTTGAGGCGTTGTACGGGAGGAAGTGCAGGAGTCCAGTCTACTGGGATGATCGAGCTGATACAGTGACTTTGGGACCTGAGATGATTCAGGAGATGATAGCACAGGTCCAGGTGATCCGTCAGAAGATGAGAGCTGCCCAAGATAGGCAAAAGAGTTACGCAGATCTGAAACGGAGTGACATCACTTTTGAGGCTGGAGAAAAAGTGTTGCTGAAAGTGTCACCCATGAGAGGAGTAATGAGGTTTGGCAAGAGGGGCAAGTTGAGTCAGAAGTTCATTGGGCCATTCGAGATTTTGGAGCGAGTTGGTGAGGTAGCTTATCGATTAGCTCTACCTCCATCGTTAGCCAGAGTTCATAATGTGTTTCATGTCTCGCAACTAAGGAGATATATCAGTGAGCCTTCGCATGTTCTTGATCATGAGGTCATTGAGGTCGATGAGCAGTTGACCTACGAGGAGAGACCCAAGGAAATACTTGACAGAAAGGTGCGGAAAACCAGGAATGGGGAGACCGCGCTTGTCAAAGTATTATGGACAAATCATAATGTCGAGGAAGCTACTTGGGAGACTAAGGTTTCGATGAGGGAAAAGTATTCTGAGCTGTTTACTTGAGGTATGTTACGAGGACGTAACCTTCTTTTTAGGAGGGTAGAATGTGACAATTCGTGTTTTAAAGTAATTTTATTAGCTTCTAATGTTATGTGGTGTCACTTTCCGTGTTTGCTACATGCTTTATTGATCAGTTGTGTTGACTTTGGGATGGTGAACTTCGGGGACGAAGTTCATTTTAAGGAGGGAAGACTGTAATACCTCGTATTTTATTGTTAATATGTTGTGTTTTATTTTAATTCTAAGTATTTATTTTGGCACGTAGAGATAGTTTTTGGACGTAGTACTCGATAATTAATTGATCGCATAAGGTGTTTTATATTTTTATGAGGTTAGTTAAGTGTCGAGTATGAGTCGTAGTTATCAAACCGGGTTTTAAAAGCTTTTGGGGAACCTCGAGGTGCGTGCCAAGTAGGACAACCCATCTCGAAATCAGAAGCAAGCCCATACCCATATATCAGAATTTTTCATAAACCCTTGTGTGCAGCCTTATAAAACACTCCCAAAACCCTAACCCTAATCTAGTCGACACCTGCCTATCACACACATCTTACAGCGGCCGCCACAGAGAGTAGTGAGGGAGGTTTACACGGTGGTCTAGGGTGGTCTAAGGGTGGTGTCATGGGTGAAGGCGGTGGTCGCGTTTGGTGGCAGAAGGGGTGTGTATATGGGTGGTTGGTCACGGTACGGTTCTGTTCGCGTTTTCCCTGTTCGCGTGTTCCTGTTCGTGCTTTACTATTGTTTTGCGTGGGGGCTGTTACTTATGCTACTATTGTTTAATTAGTAAGATGTTAGTATTAAAACCATTAATATTATTATTGATATAGTAAGAGTACAAATTTTATTAGTTTTGTTATTTAAATTGTTGTTGATACTAGAATTTATTTTAATGTTAGTATTGGTTTGAGTATGTCAAAAGTTAGCATATGTGACTATTATTTTGGTATGCTATAATTAGTAAGTCTAATTTTAGCAAGTTATTTTTTTAGTAAGTTCTAATTAATCTGTAACAATGGTTTAATGGTGGAATGCTATATTTGGTAAGTACTATTTTTAGTAAGTCCATAATTAGTAAGTCTTTATATAGTAAGCTATTTGGGTAATAATCGATATGTATATTTAGTTAATAATAATTGGTACGTGAACGGACATGCTGATGTGTACTTAGTCACAAGAAGCTATAAGTAAATTATTTATGAGTAAGTGATTTAGTAATGTTGGATGTATGAATAGAATTTAATATTAAGTAATGTTTTTAGGAACTGAATTTGAAGTGGAATATTTCTAGACGGTGACTTCTATTCGCAGACTTGCTACCTCCAGGTAGGATACACAGGTACCATATTTTATGACTCATTATGAATGTATGTGGTTTCGTATGAATGGATGCAAGAATGAATTGTATGAGCATGATATCATATGGATAGTTTATTGGTATTGCATTCGTATGACTCTGATGCGCGCGATATAGTCGTCGGTTCTCACGCATCAAACACATTTATAAAAAAACCCAAATTAAGTAGTATAATAGGGGTTATCGTTCGCGAAGACGGTGGGGATAGTTATATAGTTATGTTCTAATGCAAGCAAGAGTCGGGGTAATAGGTTTGTGATTGATTAATGACTAAAGAACAACTAAAACAAACAATTAAAGCAAACTAGTTAAGATTGAATCGATGGAAGAGAAGACTAGGGTGTCGGGGGTCACTAAGGTGGGTAGACGAAGATACGAGAAAGAAAACTAGAAGGTCTCAAACAAATAGTCTCGGGTAGTCTCTTCTCTCGAGTCGACTAACCTAGGTCGGAATACCCTAGCTTTCGCTACAAATACCATAACCAACCATTAAACATGCTAAGACAAACCCCCAACCGTCGCTAAAGGCAAGTCACGCTAAAATCAAAGCCCAACTTTCGTTGAGGCAAATCATCAAACACCTAGCATGCAACAAATGAAAAACTACTTTTTTAAGAACAACTAATCAACTTACTAGCATGAATTTATCATCTAAACAACACCCAAGTTCACCCCTAACCCTAGTAAAGGGACTACTCACTCATGGCAAGGGAAAACATGTGAATAAGACATAAACACATACTAACCATCATGAACAAGTAAAGGGTAAACAATTGATTCAAAAGAAACTTAAATAAATGTAAAAACTAAGTAGAGATTAGAAGGATTATACCAATAACAATGGAAAAGGAAGTAGCTTGGATAACAAGTTGAAAGATTCTTTCAAACCCTTCAAAATACAACCCAATAAAATCCTCTTACAATTGCTCAAGAACAAGGCTAAGTAGATTACTAAAGAGAGATTAACAAGGATTGAAAGATTAAACTAAGATCTAAAGAGGATTAAAATATTTAAGAGTGTTTTTGTGTCTAAGTATGAACTAATGGAACAATCAAAAACCCTAGAAAAGCGTGCAAAAGTAGCGTATGAAATAAAGATACAAGTGCGGGTTTATATAGTGCGTGAAAATCTTAAAAGCGACTCCCAGCCGGTCGACCGGATGCCGGTCTGGGACCGGCTGAGAGTCCAAATACGAACTTCTGCTTTTTTCTTCAATTTCTTCATAGCTCAGGTACTGCCAGCCGGTGGGCCGGCTGCAGGTTGGCCACCGGCTGGGGAAGCATTCTCAAGGGCCTGTGCTGAAAAGAGGGAGGGCAAGTGAAGGGGGGTCCCAGTCGGTCAGCCGGCCGCCGGTCGGGAACCGGCTGGCGACCCAAAATCCATATCCTGCAAAATGTCTTCAAATTCAAGGTTTAGGGGCTCCCAGCCGGTCAGCCGGCCGCCGGTCGGGAACCGGCTGGCGACCCAAAATCCATATCCTGCAAAATGTCTTCAAATTCAAGGTTTAGGGGCTCCCAGCCGGCGGACCGGCCGCCGGCCGACCGGCTGAGGACCCCATTTTGCCATTTCCTCTACTTTCCTCCTATTTTGCCTTGATTTCACCACATTTTGCTCCCGTTTCTTCATTCCCGCGCCAAGTCCTACAAAATGGCAACAAACATGTAGAAGAGAGATACCGGGTACGAAAAGGGGCGAAATCACGCCAAACGGGGGCAAAATAGGATCGAAATAAAAGGAAAACAAGAGAAAATAATGACCGAATTTGGGCTCATCAGAATTCCCCACACTTAAACCTTACTCGTCCTCGAGTAAGAGATCAAGTAACTACGTAACCCTTATTAAAAACAAAGAAACAAACTAACTAAGCTAACTTAGAAGCCGAATCGGGTTTAGCTACACCCGTAGCCCTTTCAACTCACAATTTGGCATTCATGAGGAAGAATGCCCTATTGCAAGGCAAGTAAGGTCTTGCTACAAAACTTTTGATGCCAACAAGTAAAAACAAAACACGTATAGACAAGCAACATGCATCGGAAAAGAAAGAAAACCGCTCGCCTCATTCAAGCGGGGTTTTGAAAAACAAAACAAAGGAGGTCTATAGCGTAGGATGCCGACTCAAAGTCTAACCAAGGTGTCAAACCCCTAAATCAAGCTCAAGCAACCAAGAATGACATCACCAAAGACCAAGAAACTAATTCAAGGCGGGCAATCGGAAGTACTAAGCTATACTTCCAAGAATGACACGACACACACATGATTCGACTCCATGCAAGACCCATAACCGATAAAAGGACCCTAAGTACCGACTCTCACGGGTGACACTCAACACACAAGGAAAGAAAGGGGGGCGATTTTTGTGACAAAAAGTATACAAAATCACTCACCTACCTCAACTTGCGAAGCATGCCCGCAATTTAGAATGGTACTCCATCCAAAAATCAATGAAAAATGCAAATGCATATGATGAGAACAACTACAAGGATGTAATGGGGCTTGGGTTGGGTGAAAACGGTTTGGTGCAAGCACCGTTCTAGGATTTGAGGTTCAAAAACAAGAATGGTCGCCATAATCAACACAACGCCTTATTACAACAACTAAGTAACGTCTATGCCCTAACTTTGGTTTTTGCAAAACCAAGCAAAAATTGCGTAAACCCCACTCACTTTGGAAAAATCGGACCCATCACAAACTTAGACAAAGCGGTCATTATTAGAAACACCGCACAACGTCTACACCCTAACACATGACTTGAAAATCAAATCTCATGCAAAAAATGTGTAAACCCGGCACGCGTGCAAAAACATCAAAAGACCGCGTTATTGTAGCAACGGCTTTTTCTATGTCCCCTTGATGGAAGGGACTTGTTGCTAGCCTTTTTCTCTTTCAAAAACACATGTGTACATTTTTTCTTTTTGGATTTTTCAAAACTTTTTCAACCTTTTTTTTTTCTTTGATTTTCTATTTTCTATTTTCTTTTTTTCATTTTTTTTTTCTTTTCTTTTTCAAACTCCCAACCACCAAACAAAAACAAAGTAAAGATCACAACGGAAGAAGCCACCAACCGGCATCTAAATTCCCGACTCTACCACTAACAAATCACCATAAAAGCAACCATTCTTGATCAAGGAAGGATGTTTTTGGGATGTAGTTCATTTAGTAGTTTAGGCCAAATGAAAAGGTTAAGGCTCAAAGTGGTTAAACAAAAGGGAAATAAGATGCAAGGGTCAAAACAAGGCTAATTTGGCAAATGTGGAGTTGATTTATCTGGAACAAAAGTTGTCTCACATGCACATGAACATAAATCACGGAAATAAGGAACGAGCGCCATTCTTATGCGTATAAACATAACACACCACGTAAGGAGGACTACTCACAATCCTAAACTGAGTCGGTTTGATGGACCGACTAAAAAGGAGGCTCTATCCTCACATTTGAGTAGCTAATGTCGGTCTTAGGTCGAGTCAAGGTCTAACACAGTCTCACAAGGGTGTCGAAACTTGGTCATTAAGCCTAGACTTCCGGGTCCTTGCAAGCAAGAACCCTAACAAGGTGACATCAACGGTGCAAGCTATTAGGAGGGGAAAGACACAGGCAAGACAAAAATCATCATTGACGGCATATACCCTCCACTATTCAACCTCCTATGCATATTTACAAACAAAAACAAAACGGAAAAACCGACTAACACATATTCACAAAACTATGAAAATGAAAAAGCATGTGAAACAAAAGCAAACTAAAACTAAACACAACAAACAAGCAACAACTAGAAGGCTAAACTAACAGCACATCAACCACAACAACCACAAGTTCCCCGAAGGAACATCCAAGGCACAAAAATCCCGTTCTCCTTCATGATATCAACATAAAAAGAAATCGGGAGGAGGAGAAAGAAGTAGGAAAGAGTATACCAAGCATCTCCATTCTCCTAATGCCTCGGGTTGTCGTCATATCTGCAACTAGTTAGTCCAACAAGCATATATATACAAAACAAACAAAGAACAAAAACAAAAGAAAGGAAGAACATATTTTTTGAAATTTTTGAAATTTTTCGATTTTTTTGGTATTTTTGAAGTTTTTTTTTTCATATTTACAAAAGCAATTAAATATTCACAAAGTGGATATTTTCCCTCCCCACACTTAAGATTTACATTGTCCTCAATGGAACAAAGTGCAAAGGGGGAAATGAAGAAAAAGAACGAGAACAATATGTTTTTGGCTTTTTGAAATTTTTGAGAAAGTAAAAACTTGTTTTTGTATTTTTTTGAAATAAACGGTTCTTCCTCCCCACACTTATTTATATGCATAATGTGAGGAGGAAAACCGGAAAATAAAAAACATATTTTTGAAAGTTTTTGGTTTTTCAATTTTTTTTTTGGATTTTTGATTTTTATGAAGGCAATAAAAACAAAAAGAGACAAAAGAAGATGAAAAACTAAAAACTAAACTAAATGCTCTAATCTACATGTATGCAAACTACATGTGACAATATGATACAAAAATATAAATCTAATGCATTTACATGAATGCAACTATATGCATCTAAACTAATGATGTGGAAACATGAAAAGAAAACTAAAACAAACTAATTAAACTAAACTAACTACTCTAAATGCATGCTAGAAAGGAAATGCAAACTAAATCGAAATTTGGATTAAGGGAGTTACTTGCTTTGAATTTTTCCATGGGGAGCATAGGCATCACCAACCACCTCTCACTAGTTACCACCACTGTCGTCTACGGTCTCTCCATGACCATCTCCATGCAAAAAATCATCTGGGTTCACGTAGTACTCGTTGGAGAACCCAGAAGTGGAAGCAGCTGCAAAGGACTGAGGAGGCGCATCAAATCTCCCACGCTCACTCACCGGGGGAAAAATCGGCCTAGAGTAGTAGTCCGCAGCAACATGTACATCTCCGGCGAAATGAGGCTCGGAGGAGGGCACATACTCAGCCTCGGGAGGAGTGTAGTAAGAAGGATGGTGCCCAGAACTGTGACGGTACCCCTGCTGAATGCCACGATCATAAGTGGAGAAGTTCCCCCAAGCCTGATCGTGGTACAAATAGTTTATCCCGGCATTGGTATCAGAGTACCGCACGTCCTCAAGTGCACGCCTCCGAACGGTCTCCTCATGCCTCAGATCCATGCGAGCCATGAAATCCACTAAAGTCTGAGGAACATGGCTAGGAGGAGGAGCCGAACTAGAAGAGGCCCCCTGGAAAAAGCTGGAGCCGCCGAACGGTGGTATAGGAAGAGAAGGCTGCTGGAATGCAAGGTCACTGGTGGTGGGCCGACGCTGGTCTCGGGTGTAGACTCGGGTCGCAGGAGGGCCGGAAGAAGTACCCTCAGAAGGAGCCTCAATAAGAAGGAGATAGGAGGGTTGATCAGGTACCACCCTCATTCTCTCAGAGTTCGGTAAAGGGATGGAGTTTTTATCGACTTCATCCACTCGAATCTGCCAATAGGACTTGTTGTCGCTGGGGTTCCACTTAATCCACCCCAATCCCTCCATAAGGTAGCGGCGGGAGAGTACATTCTCCCCTCCAATATAGTCAACCCTAAAGCTCCTCCGACAAACTGCTGAAGCAATCAAAGTAATCATACCCCCTACACAAATGGGTGTGGACAAACGGGGCTGGTGGCTAAGTCGGGCTAGGTGAAGCACCATATGGTGAGCTATGTTGATCTCAAATTTGGTAGGTTTGGTGATCAAAGCAGAAGCTAGAATCTCAAGCTCGATAGTGGTGAAATTGTGTGGCTCGTCTCGGGAAAAGACGGTCCACCCCAAAAATCTCTGAAGAATCCTAATTGGAGCAAGGTGCACCCTATTTGCCGGCTTCTTCTCCCCCCTTGAACTCACCAATCCCGTAATAGAAGTCCAAACCGACTCCAATACAACACTATCAGGGGCATGCAAAGGGGCCGCACTATTCAGCCCGAAAATTCCAGCAAAATCAGCAAGGAAATGGTACCCCTTATTCATGAGTTTAAATTGCAAAAAAGTGACTAACCCCGAATCTCTATTTTTGGCTATCCTAAGAGAGCTCAAAAATTCCCATGTCAATCTTGGGGATGTCAATACCGCTTTGGTCTCATACAACTGACTCAAACCCACATCCCTGAACAAATCACCGGTTACACCATCCAAACCCAAGTCTCTCATGGAATTCCTATCAATAAACCGAGTTGGGTTGAGGGGACGTTGAGCAAAAGATAGGAAATTACCTTTTTGGGTGTCGGAATCGAAAACAACCCCGGGAAAATCGGGGTCACCCGAAACAAATGGAGCATCGGGGTTATCAACTCTTTCGCGCCCGGCCATGGGATCATTCCTATATTTCGATCGTCTTTCGGTTCTCCCCGACATGGTAAAGTTGAAGGATTTTGATGGAGGGTTGAAATGGGTTTGTGTTTGGGAGTGTTTTGGGAGAGTTTTTTGTAGTGAGGGAAGGTAGAGAGGGAAGGGAAATCTGAAAAATCAGGGGAAATGAGTGGAAAAATGAGGGTTAAGGTATATAAATAAAACGTTCCAGCCGCGTTCCCAGCCGGTCGGTCACCGTCCGCCGGTGCACCGGCTCACAGCCCATGCTCTTTTTCTTCGATTTCTCCGCAAATACTCTAAAATGGGGTTCCCAGCCGGAGGACCGGCTGGTACCCTCTTCCTTTGTTTTTCACGCTTCCTTTCTCTCCTCCTTGCAAATCTCAAATCTGGGTTCCCAGCCGGCAGACCGGCTGGTACCCTCTTCTTCATGCTCTCCTTCTTCTCTTCCTCTTTCTTTTTTTCTTCTTCTTTCTCTTTTCCTTTCTTCTTTCTTTCTTTGCCAGATCTGGTAGCCATTTCTTCGTGTTTTTCTTGTTCTCTTCTCTTTAATTTTCTTTCTCTTGATTGGGCTCCCAACCGGCGGACCGGCTGCCGGCCGACCGGCTGGTTGCCTTTTTCTTTTCTCTTCCTTTCTTCCTTGTCACACATATGGGACTCTCAGCCGGCCTACCGGCTGCCGGTCTCAAACCGGCTTAGAGTACTTTTCTCGCGAAATTCCTGAAACTGAAAGTAAGTTGTAAAAAAAAACAGAATGCGCATTAAGGATTCTGAGCCGGTGGTCCACAGGCAGCTGGCCTACAGGCTCAGGGCCCCTTATGCACTATTCATAAAACAACTTAACTAACACTATGAAAACTCAATTCCCGAGAGGAACTTTATCGAATACGCCTAACCAAGCCTACTCACCACAAGATGACCTCTTTCATATGACCAAATCAAATAACACTCTCATCTTCAAATCTCACATGCAAGCTATAAAAATTAAACTAAAAACCGAACTAAGAAAGAAACTAACATGCAAACTAGATAAAAGAAAGGAAACTAATACTTACAAACGGTGGTTGTTAAGTGACTCCACCAAACCTTTCATGATCAATCATCAAGTCTTGTAGGTTGAAACCTCGTCCATGCTAGCTAGGGACCTTAAGAAAAAGGTCAAATGCCTCGGCCGGGCACTCGACCTTGCTTGCACTTCGGGTTTCCATATTGCTCAACCCCGGTTCTCGAATCTTCACATTCTTTTTCAAAAGGAGCTCCTTCAACACCCCCCTTCAACTTTCGGGGTCTTTGAAGAAACTATTTGAACTCACTTCTTCTTCCTTGCCAATGGGCTTTTCCACTTTCTCACAAAATGGCTCACAATGGTTGAGCTTAACATCTTCTTTGGGACCTTTCTCATCAAATTTCACCGAAAGCTCAACTCTCCCCATTGTAGCAATCAAGTTCACGCTTTTGTGTCCATCCTCAAGGTACTTATCCGGAGCATCCGGGAGCACGAATTCACACAACTCATCTTCAACTTGAAAGGTTAGCCTACCTCTTTTCACGTCAATGATTGCTCCTCCGGTGGCCAAGAAGGGCCTCCCAAGAATAACAAAAGAGCTTTCACCGACCGGAATATCAACGACCATAAAGTCGGTGGGGATGGAAAGCGATCCCACCTTGACCACCGCATCTTCAAGGACCCCAATAGTAGGTCTAACCGTGTCGTCGGCAAGAGTGATGTCCGTTATAGGAGGGGACAAGTGCTTAATGTTCAATCTTTTGGCCATGGCAAGTGGGATAACACTCACACTTGCTCCAAGATCGCACAAGGCGTGCTCAATGTTTCTTCCTACTACGGAGCATTGAATAGAGAAGCTCCCCGGGTCTCCTAACTTAATTGGCAAATCTCTTGGAATCTTTTTCGCCACTAATGAAATGGCATTGACTTCCCTCTTTGCTTGGGTGGAGGGGATCGTGGCCTCTACTTCGTCAACAAGTTTGATCAACTCATTGCAACGAGGGTCCCCCTTGGTGATTTTACGAAAGAATTCGCACATTTTTCTCTCCATGAGGCTCTCCACATATCCATGGTCCTCTTCTTCTATCACATGAACTTCTTTCCCTTTGGCACTCGGGCCTCCATCACAACTCTTCTTTGGAATGTTCAAGACTTGTTGCATGACAAAGTTTAAGTCATCAATGTCGGCCTCATTACAATCATCCGTAAGAGTGTTGGGCACCATCACCATCACCTCCTCCTCAACACATTCCTCACTTCCACTTCCAAATACTGTCATAACTTGCTCTACCTTGGATCCTCCTTCATCATCTCTCTTCTCAAGCATAGGTTGCTCTTGTTTACTTGTCATAATAGCATTGACACCATGTGGTTTTGAAACATCCCGGGAGCTTTGACCTTGGGCAAGAAAGCCGCCCGGTGGCCTTTGTGGGTTGGCTAAGGCTTGTGAAGCAACTCTAGCCTCCATCTCCCGGATCTCTTTTTGATTTGCCATCTTCAAATTCATCATTTCTTGATTATGTGTCGCTTGCATGCCTTTCACAAGTTTAAGCAACTCTCCAACTTGAGAGTCACTTGAGAGATCTTGATGAAGTGTGTTGGTAAGGGGCAAGGGGAACCCGTAGTCATTCCTTGCACCCCCACTTTGTTGATTTGTTTTGGGTCCTTGATTGTTGAAGTTTGGGTTTTGGTGGTGGTTAGGAAATTGTTGGTTGAAATTTTGGTCATTGAGATTTTGATTGTTGAAATTGTTATTGTGGAAGTTTTGTTGTGGGTTATGGTTGTTTTGATTTTTGGTTGGGGTTGTTTTGAAATGGTGGTGGGTTGAAGTTTTGGTTTTGGTGTTGGTTGTGGTTTTGGTTGTTGTTGAAATTTGGATTGTTGTTGTTGAAATTTGGATTGAAATTTTGTGGATTTTGGTTGTTTTGGAAATTGGGGTTAAAGTTCGGATCATTGAAACCTTGTTGAAAGCCTTGATTGGCTTGATTAGATTGGTTGCCTTGGTAGAAATTGTTGTTGTTGAAATTGTTCCTCGGGTTGAAGTTTCCACCCCTTTGTTGAAAACCGGGGGGTTTTGCACTTGAGGTTGTTGGATTTGATGGGGATTCAACACATTGGTGCTTTTGTAACTCATGTACAGACTCCCCCGAATCCCTTGATGATAGTAGTTTGAATTGGGGTTGAAAGTATTTTGGCCTCTAGGATTGTTGAATGCTTGGAAAGCATACAATTCTTCCTCACTTCCACTTCCCTCAATTGAGTTGTTTGCACAAACTTCAAATGTGTGCCCATTTCCTCCGCATAAATCACATGTAGCAACACTATTTACTTGGTACATCCCCGGGACATTGCTCTTGGTTTCTTTGCTAGTGGAGCCCTTAGTCAATTCTTCCAATTTCTTGGTTAACATGTCCAATTTGGCGTTGGTTTCCTCGTTCGCCTTTGTATTGGAAAGGTGCTCACTAGGGTACTTGCTACTCTTTCTCAAGACATTCCCCCTAGTACCATAATTTTCCTCCGAATCAACAATCTTTTTGATGAGTTCCGTTCCCGTCTCATGCGGCAAGTGGTCAAAGCTACCACCCGCCGATGCAATAACCATTTCTTTCGTCCGGGGGAGAAGAGACTGAAAAAAGGTTTGGGTTGTGTACCAAGGTGGTATCCCGTGGTGTGGGCACTTAGCAAGCAAATCTTGGTATCTATCCCAAGCTTCTCCCAAAGATCCTCCCTCGTCTTGTTGAAAATGAGTTATCTCATTTCGGAGCATCGCGGTCTTAGAGGACGGGTAGTACTTGGCAAGGAAGGCCGTTGCCAAGTCGTCCCATGTGGTGAATGTATTTGGAGCATGGACATTTAACCACCTATCCACCTTGTCGGTTAAGGAATAGGGGAAAAGCATAAGCCTTAATGTCTCCTCGGGTACTCCCGTTTTCTTTATCATTGCGACTTTACCCTTGAATTTCCTCAAGTGCCCATGAGCATCTTCGTGAGAAGCCCCGCTAAAGGCGTTCTTCTCGATAGAACTCATTTGCGAAGGGTGTATTTCAAAATTTTGAGGGACGAGAGTACCAAAGTTGATTGGGTTGGTGGTGTCATTGTGATTGGGCCGGTTATGATCACGAAGAGCGGCCATTATATGAATTTGATGGTTGTTTGGAAAGTGTGGTGATTGTGGTGGTGATTGATAAAACGGGTTGTCAAAATTGTCGGATGTTGGGCTAGGATTGCTTTGATTGGGGCTTGGTGGTTCGGATGAAGAAGGGTTGTTTTGGCTAGTAGAAGCTTGGGACGCAATTCTTACCCTTGCAATGGTCTTCCTCCTTAAGGCCCGAAAGAGCCTCTCCGGTTCGGAAGTTGACAACAAAGAGTTAGAGTCACCCCTAGGCATAAAACTTAGCAAACAAATTAGTCGTCCTAGTGCTTGTTAAACACTAGGGTGAGCAATAAAACAAACACTCTACAATTAACTACCAAATCTTTGATCAAAACAAAACAAGCTCAACTAACTCAAGACTAAAATTAAAACTAAACTACACAACTTCTAACACCGTCCCCGGCAACGGCGCCATTTTGATGCGCGCGATTTAGTCGTCAGTTCTCACGCATTAAACACATTTATAAAAAAACCCAAATTAAGTAGTATAATAGGGGTTATCGTTCGCGAAGACGGTGGGGATAGTTATATAGTTATGTTCTAATTCAAGCAAGAGTCGGGGTAATAGGTTTGTGATTGATTAATGACTAAAGAACAACTAAAACAAACAATTAAAGCAAACTAGTTAAGATTGAATCGATGGAAGAGAAGACTAGGGTGTCGGGGGTCACTAAGGTGGGTAGACGAAGATACGAGAAAGAAAACTAGAAGGTCTCAAACAAATAGTCTCGGGTAGTCTCTTCTCTCGAGTCGACTAACCTAGGTCGGAATACCCTAGCTTTCGCTACAAATACCACAACCAACCATTAAACATGCTAAGACAAACCCCCAACCGTCGCTAAAGGCAAGTCACGCTAAAATCAAAGCCCAACTTTCGTTGAGGCAAATCATCAAACACCTAGCATGCAACAAATGAAAAACTACTTTTTTAAGAACAACTAATCAACTTACTAGCATGAATTTATCATCTAAACAACACTCAAGTTCACCCCTAACCCTAGTAAAGGGACTACTCACTCATGGCAAGGGAAAACATGTGAATAAGACATAAACACATACTAACCATCATGAACAAGTAAAGGGTAAACAATTGATTCAAAAGAAACTTAAATAAATGTAAAAACTAAGTAGAGATTAGAAGGATTATACCAATAACAATGGAAAAGGAAGTAGCTTGGATAACAAGTTGAAATATTCTTTCAAACCCTTCAAAATACAACCCAATAAAATCCTCTTACAATTGCTCAAGAACAAGGCTAATTAGATTACTAAAGAGAGATTAACAAGGATTGAAAGATTAAACTAAGATCTAAAGAGGATTAAAATATTTAAGAGTGTTTTTGTGTCTAAGTATGAACTAATGGAACAGTCAAAAACCCTAGAAAAGCGTGCAAAAGTAGCGTATGAAATAAAGATACAAGTGCGGGTTTATATAGTGCGTGAAAATCTGAAAAGCGACTCCCAGCCGGTCGACCGGCTGCCGGTCTGGGACCGGCTGAGAGTCCAAATACGAACTTCTGCTTTTTTCTTCAATTTCTTCATAGCTCAGGTACTGCCAGCCGGTGGGCCGGCTGCCGGTTGGCCACCGGCTGGGGAAGCATTCTCAAGGGCCTGTGCTGAAAAGAGGAAGGACTAGTGAAGGGGGGTCCCAGCCGGTCAGCCGGTCGCCGGTCGGGAACCGGCTGGCGACCCAAAATCCATATCCTGCAAAATGTCTTCAAATTCAAGGTTTAGGGGCTCCCAGCCGGCGGACCGGCCGCCGGCCGACCGGCTGAGGACCCCATTTTGCCATTTCCTCTACTTTCCTCCTATTTTGCCTTGATTTCACCACATTTTGCTCCCGTTTCTTCATTCCCGTGTCAAGTCCTACAACATGGCAACAAACATGTAGAAGAGAGATACCGGGTACGAAAAGGGGCGAAATCACGCCAAACGGGGGCGAAATAGGATCGAAATAAAAGGAAAACAAGAGAAAATAATGACCGAATTTGGGCTCATTAGACTCGTATTTTACCCGAACCCGTATCTACTCGAACGGCCACCCGTTCGTTAGACCCGTTTGACAAGTCTACTTTGACACGATTATCCGATTTTTAGCCGAAACCGGTTTGTAGCATACCGGCAACCCAAATATACTCCGTTATTTTTGAAAATTTGTATGCCCGCTTTATCTGACACGAATAACCATCTGTGCGATTTCCGGACATTTTTGTTCCGGGACCCAGATGCCTAAAAAACGTGTATTATACACTTCAAAATCAGATGATCGGGAGGTTGTTGCAGAAAACGCTTCTTTTTCTGCCGGTTTTTCTACCACGTGTCCGATATTGCATCATGAGGTATGTTATTCGATTTCATACCCAAAAAACAACTATACTTCACTTAAACACGATTAACCGATTTTTAGCAAAAACCGGTGTATAGCATACCGACAACCCCAAATTTATTCCGTTATGTTATTCGTTTTCATACCCAACAACTATATATCACTTAGACACAATGCTATAACGATAATCCCAAATGTACTCCGTTATTTTTGAAAATTTGTGTGCCCACTTTATCTGACACGAATAACCATCCGTACGATTTTCGGACATTTTTTTTCCGGGACCCTAGATGCCTAAAAAACGTGTATTATACACTTCAAAATCAGCCGATTGGGAGGTCGTTGTGGGAAACGTCTCCTTTTCTGCCTGTTTTTCTACCACGTGTCCGATATTCCATCATAAAGTATGTTATTCGTTTTCATACCCAAAAAACAACTATATATCACTTTGACACGATTATCCGATTTTTAGCCGAAACCGGTTTATAGCATACCGACAATCCCAAATGTACTCCGTTATTTTTGAAAATTGGTGTGCCCGCTTTATCTGACACGAATAACCATCCGTGCGATTTTCGGACATTTTTGTTCCGAGACCTCAAATGCCTAAAAAACGTGTATTATACGCTTTAAAATCAGCCGATCGGGAGGTCGTAGCGGGAAACGTTTCTTTTTCTGCCTGTATTTCTACCACGTGTCCGATATTGCATCATGAGGTATGTTATTCAATTCCATACCCAAAAAAACCAATACATCACTTTGACACGATTATCCGATTTTTAGCCGAAAGCGGTTTATAGCATACCTGCAACCGCATTCCGCAAATGTACTCCATTATATTTGAAAATTTGTGTGCCCTCCTTATCTGACACGAATAACCATCCGTGCGATTTTCGGACTTTTTTGTTTTGGGACCCAGATGCCTAAAAAACGTGTATTATACACTTGAAAATCAGTCGTGTATTTATCAGATGTGTAACTTTATACTTAAAAAGAAAATTATGATGATACAAATACTCTATCGCTTTTATTTTGAGGCAAATATAATAATAAAAAGTGATATCAATTGATGACATGGTATGTATTGTATTAAGAAATGAGCAAAATATATTGAGAAATAAGCCGTAATTTTGTGGTAATTTAGGCCCTGTTCTTTCTGGTTTTTTAGAGCTGAACTGAACTGAGCTGAACTGAATGGGGCTGAACTGAACTGAACTGAGCTGAGTTGAACTGAATCGAGCTGAGCTGAACTGAACTGAGCTGAGCTGAACTGAATCGAGCTGAGCTGAACTGAACTGAACTGAATTTAATCGAGCTGAACTAAACTGAGCTGAATGAAGCTGAAATTCATAAAAATAACTTAAGTTTAATTAAAGTATACTAACTAATAATAATAATATAAAAAAAATGTTTGATTAATACAAATTTGCAATTTTTTAAAAACAATTATAATAAAAAAATAATAATTTTTACATTTTTATTTTTAGTAAACTCTAATTGACTTTGCTTTTTTCTTTTCTTGTGTTTTAAAATTAACAAAAGCAACATTTCAATATTTTATGTCTAATTAACATTAATTATTATTTTTATTAACTAAACATTTTACGTCTAAATGTGGTAAATGTGGCATGTATTTCATTTTTTTTTATCTAAACATTAATTATTTTTATATATAAACATTTATAGGTAAATATTATTTGGTTGATTCGGGATACCCGAATACACTTGGGTATTTGTCTCCTATTAGCCATCCAAACGTGAGAAACCATGTGCCTGAATATAAGCATGCACCTCCTAGCGGAATATTTGAACATTTTAATTATCGACATTCATCTTTGAGGATGACGGTTGAAATGGCGTTTGGTCAGCTGAAGAGAAGGTGGAAGGTGTTAAAAATCATGCCACAAATGACAACGAAATATCAAATGTCAATTATCGTATCCGCTTTTACACTTCATAATTTCATTCAGATGCATAAACCTGGTATTCTAGTTATACAACATCAAAGTATTCAAGGAAGAACGGATTCAAACATGGATGATAAAGAACGGAAGAAATTCATGGACAAAGTTCGAAAAGAAATTGAAAAAAAAGGGTGTGATATTGGTGTCCATAATGACCTCGAAGATGAAGCACATCAGGATGATAACAATAATAATCATAATAAGAATTATTAATTAATAATAATAAATAGAATAATAAATAATAAATATAATAATAATAGTTGGGCTTTCTATGTTGCTGGTTGATTTCCAGAATGCCTTCAACCTTGTTGACCGCTCGGTTATGCTTCAGGAGGTCCGCCGTCGTTGCCCAGGTCTTTCCCGTTGGGCGGAGTTTTGTTATTCTCGCCCTGCCCGGTTGTATTATGGGGAACATTGTTTGCGGTCTTGTCAGGGAGTTCAGCAGGGTGATCCTTTGGGGCCGTTGCTTTTCGCGTTGGTTTTGAATCCCCTGGTGTGCAAAATTCGGGATTCCTTTGATCTGACTATGCAGGCATGGTACCTGGATGATGGTACTATTGTTGGGGATATGTTGGAGGTGGAGAGGGTGTTGGATTTGATTTTGGCTGATGGCCCCGGTTTTGGTCTTCATCTTAATGTTGGTAAGACGGAGCTCTTTTGGCCTATTGAGGACCCCCGGAGTCGGCTTCCCGGTGTTTTCCCCACTTCTATCGCCCGTCCCTTACAGGGTGTATCGGTTTTGGGCGGACCAGTCAGTACTTGCCCTATTTTTAGTGGTGAGCTTGTGGAGAGGAGAGTGACTAAGAGTGTTGAGCTTATGGACTTAGTCGCGAGGATCGAGGACCCGCAGTGTGAGTTGCTTTTGCTTCGTGCCTGTACTGGTATTTCTAAGCTCTATTTCTCTCTTCGTACTTGTTCCCCGATTGCGTTTGGGTCGACTCATCTCCGTTTTGATGCTGCACTTCGTTCTAGCTTGGAGCGTATTGTCACCGCGTCTGGGCCGGGGTTTGGGGAGTGGCAGTGGCGTCTTGCTACTTTCCCCTTTCATTTAGGCGGACTTGGTGTTTATGCAGCGGGAGATGTGTTACATTATGCGTTCTTGGCTTCCCGTTTGCAGTCTGCTGAATTGCAGGCTAGGCTCCTGCGGCCTTCTGGTATCATTGACCATGACCCTTCTTTCGCCGATGCCTTGCGGGTGTTCTCGGAGACTACAGGTTCTGATTTTCTTGGTAACCCTAGTGAAATTGCTGCCCCCAAACTTATGAAGAAATTGGCAGATATTTATTTCTCGACGGTTGCTGCTTCTTCGGAGTCGGTTTTCTCCTTGTCCCCGCGTCAGGTTGCGTTGTGGAAATCTCAGCATGGGGCTCACTCTTCTGATTGGTTGAGAGCGGTTCCTGTCTCTGGGTTGGGTCAGACTATGAACATGAGGACCTACCGTTGTGTGCTTGGGTATAGGCTAGGTGTTCCACTTTTCTTGGTCCCTAGGCCTTGCTCTGCTTGCTCTCGGGTTTTTGCTGAGGATGTTTTTGGGGATCACGCTGTCTCTTGTGCTGGTACTGTTGGGGTCAAGCATCGTCATAACCTTGTCAGGGACACTCTATTGGACATCTGCTACAGGTCTGGGATTTCGGTGGGTAAGGAGGTTGACATTGGTCTGGTTGATGGACATGGCGGATCTCTTCGCCCTGCGGATTTGCTGCTTTATTCGTGGGACATGGGGCGGGATGTGTGTATTGATTTGACTGGGTCCTCCCCTCTGACTCAGACTGGGATGGCCGATTTTGTACCTGGTCGGGTTGTTGCTGATGCGGCTCAGCGCAAGTGTGCTAAGTACAGGGATCGCTGTGAGGCTGCAGGTTACGGTTTCCTTCCTTTCTCTTTCTCTTCGCTTGGGGAGCTGGGTTCGGATGCTGTAGCCTTGCTGAAGCGAATTCAGCAATACTCGGTATCTCAGGATGCAGGGGCGCGGATGGCTGCGTACATTTTTACTAGGCTTAGCTTTGCTGTAGCTAAGGGGGTGGGAGGTCAGATTGTATCTCGGCTGCCCACCAATTTTATGTAAACTCTTATTTTGTTCTTTTTTATATGATAGCTGCGCGCATCCTTCAAAAAAAATAATAATAATAATAATAATAATAATAACAAAAACAATAATAATAATAATAGTAATAATAATAATAATAATAATAATAATAACGTGGGATGTACTTAATAAAGTCGAGCTGAAATGAACTGAAATGAATTAAATGAATTAAATGAAGCTGAGATGAACTGAACTGAATGAAGCTGAACTGAACTGAACTGAATGAAGCTGAGCTGAACTGAACTGAGCTGAACTGAACTGAGCTGAACTGAACTGAATAGAGCTGAGCTGAACTGAATTGAGCTGAACTGAACTGAATTGAGCTGAACTGAACTGAACTGAACTGAATAAAGCTGAGCTGAAATGAAACGAGCTGAGAATAAGCCAGAAAGAACAGGGCATTAGAGGGTAATAAAAGTAGAATTAAAAGGGCAGCCACCGGCAGAGTTTGGTAGATTTAATTGTAGAAGAGTTTTGAATTTGACGACTCCATTAACGAAGATCTTCCCTCTTTCTGTTTGAGTCATTAATGTGAGCTAATGAAAAGGAAGCAACACACAGTGACACACAGAGTCACACTTATTTACGAAATCTAAATGAAACTTGACCACCCCTCCTTTATTACTCTTCACACGTTACCCACCTCTTTCTCTTTCAAATATTAAATGAAACACATGAAACTACTTACCCCATTTGTTTCTGAATCAAAGAGCTTAGACTCTTGATGGCCTTTCCCTTATTGTGCCAATTTAAACACCCTTTCATTCTTTTACAAGTACTAAAGACCATGATCATATGATAGCCGCCACTACTAGCTAGCTAGTACTGCTTCTTCTTCTTCTACGAGTTTGTTAGCAATATAATGTCGGACGACGCGGATGACCCGGCGATTGAGTGTGTGATACGTGGGTTGAAGTCGGAGAGGCTGTTCTTTGAGGCGGAGTCGAGTTGCTCCTTATTAGTGTCAAAGAAACAAGGCGGCAGTGAAGAAGAAGAAGAAGAAGAAGAAGAAGAAGAAGAAGAAGAAGAAGTAGTAGGAGTATTAGTGTACGAGGCATTGAGTATGGATTCAGGGAACCCATGTGAAGATTTTAGAAGGTCGATGGTGGAAATGGTTGAGGTTCATGGGTTGAATGATTGGCAAGGACTTGAAGAGCTTTTAGGATGTTACTTCAACATTAATCATCAACTTAATCATCCTTATATTATCGCTGCTTTTATTCATTTATTGCTTAATCTTTCTATTACTTCATCGTCATCATCATCATCATCAACTACAAGTAACACCACTTGTCTTTCATCCACTAATTTAAATTCGTCTCCTTCTTCACCCCTTTCCTTACCTTCATCTTCTCTCACTACTCCTTGTCTTTCTTCATTATTAGATCGTGACGATGATGTTGTTGTTGATGATGGTAAAGAAGATGATGCTAGACTCAACGCTAACTATCTACTTTAATCTCTATTTAGATTTAGATTGATTGTAGGAGATTAACTTTTTTATTTTATTATTCATTCGGAGTAGTAGCTAGTAAATGCTAACTACCTCATATTGCTTTATTGTAGTATGTAGTAGTATTCATAAATTAAGTCTCAGAACCTTGTTTTATCTTCACTTTAGCAACTCTCGCCGGAGACGCTCACAATCCGTCCCTTTAAGAAAACGGGGTCATATTTATCCTTGAAATGGTAATATTTTGACCCGTCGTCTTGAGGAGACGGAATTGATGAGCGTTTGTGTTATTTAATTTGGCTATGAGAAGAGAAGATCCTTTTAATGAGATTTGAGGGGGCGTTTGTTTCGCGCATGGGTATGAGTTTGAAATCAGGAATCATACCTGGGTGGTATGGGGTTGGAACTCCATACCCGATACCTTGGGTTTGTTTCAATTGTAGGTGGTATGAGTTTAAAACTAAGTTAAAGTTGAAATATGTAAAATTTAATACTTTAAATAATAATTGTATCATATAAAATTATGAAAATAAAGATTTTATCAAATAATTATATAAAATGTTTCGTTTACAATACGTGTTAATATTTATTTTCACATTTTTTATAATTGTAGTTTGATACCATGGGTATCAAACTCATACCCACCCCCTCCCTGGGTATGAGAAACCAATACCTCGTGGGTTTGAGGTATGGGTATGAAACCCTCGGATTTGCTAAACAAACACGTGGTATGGGTTTGGCTCATTCCAAACCCATACCTTATACTCCCTCCGTCCCGGTCATTTGTTATCTATTTCTTTAAATGGGTGTATCAATGAATTGTTATCTATTTCTAAATAGGGTAAGTTGGGGCAAGTGGGTCAAGTGTTCTTTATTTAATTATTGTGCAAGTGAGTCTTTTGTTCTTTATTTAATGTTACTTTTGTGTACCTTTCAACCTTTCCTTGGTCTTTGTGTAGAACACAATAGATAACAAATGACCGGAACGAAGGGAGTACTTTTTAGGTTTGAACCAAACACCCCTAATCTAATTCCACTGCCTCTTGGAAGTCAGTGAGGAGTAATTGTGAAGGAAAGTGCACATGCAAAGACATGAACTTCAAATCAGAGACGATGACTCATGAAATAAATGTTTTTATTGGAACTTGTTTTTGTTAACAACTCAAATACTATCATAAACTAGTGTAACACCCGTGAAAAATCACGGGGTTGTGTACAATTACTTTTAAAGACGACAAAGATAAATTCATTTCATTATATAGCAATTCAATTTATTCGAATAAATTGATTTTTAACGGGGATGTTTTGCATATAACATAGGTTCGGTCAAAAGGTGAATTTCCTGGTGCACTAACTTTCGTATATCTGTTAGTAATGATGATAATATTTGGATTACTTATAACTAATAATGAGTAATTTGGTAAGTTATTGTCTTTTGATGAATTGATTACAAAACTTAAGTTGACGGATAAATAAGATGAACAAAATAACTAATCAGGTAGAAATATAAATTAAATGGGTGTATTAAAATTATATAATGTAGGACAAAAATATTTTGTAAGCTTAGTCGTGTATTTGAATACATATGAGTTGGTTGTAGAATGGAAATCAACTTCTTTTTTTCAATTGTAGGGTATATAAAAGTCAGGGTCAAACTCTTAATATTTTGTATATATTGTTCAGCCGCGTAGTTTATGGAATGGAATATATTTAGTATATGGAAAAAATTAGCAATGTTGATACAGCGATTCTATCTAGGTAGTTGTATACGATTTAGTATATTTAGTTGTATGCTACACGATTCTATGGAGTATATTTAGTATATTAAATATTGCTAATTAGCATATTTAACATGGAATAAATCATATATATGAAGTACACGATTTTATCATTTATAGAATTTTTTTTATTCGAATCTGATTTAGAATATTTTCAATGTGGTATTTATTATATTGGTTGAATATTTTATGGCAGACGACATTATTGGTAGAATATTTATGGAATATTGCTAATTTTTACTCATATTATATTATATTTAATATATGCTACACGTTTAGATAAGTATCATATAATCACGGTAGTTGTATACGATTTAGTATATTTAGTTGTATGCTACACGATTCTATGGAGTATATTTAGTATATTAAATATTGCTAATTAGCATATTTAATATGTAATAAATCATATATATGAAGTACACGATTTTATCATTTATAGAATTTTTTTTATTCGATTCTGATTTAGGATATTTTCAATGTGGTATCTATTATATTGGTCGAATATTTTATGGGACATTATTGGTAGAATATTGCTAATTTTTACTCATATTATATTATATTTAGTATATGCTACACGTTTAGATAAGTATCATATATATAATCACGGTAGTTGTATACGATTTAGTATATTTAGTTGTGTGCTACACGATTCTATGGAGTATATTTTGTATATTAAATATTGCTAATTAGCATATTTAATATGGAATAAATTATAGATATGAAGTACACGGGTACTATCATTTATAAAAAAAAAATTATTCGATTTTGTTATTAAATAAATCATAGAATATTTTTTTTATTCGATTTTATTCACTTCTCAATATATTAAATAAATCATATATTCACTTCTCAATATATTATATCCTACACGTTTTTTATGGAAAATGGAATATTTTGTACTGTTTTTTTATTAGATTTAATTATTAAATTATTATTAAATTATTAAATAAATCATAAAATATATGATGTGACATAAATCAGACATCCTGATTGGTCTACGAAACAGAAATTTGTGAGAGTGAATGTGAGAGCGAGAAATACTAAACGCTGAAACGACATTGCGCCATGTCAGCAGAAAAACATTTTGCTTTTATAGTAATAATGATTCATACTTTTGTTTTTCTAATAATTCTTTTAGCTTAAATAAGATCAAACCTACTTTATTTTGCCAAACAACTAGTTATTATATTTATCTTATCACTCAATTAATCAATACAGTTAGAGTAATTGTGAAGGAAAGTGCACATGCAAAGACATGAACTTCAAATCAGAGACGATGACTCATGAAATAAATGTTTTTATTGGAACTTTTTTTTGTTAACAACTCAAATACTATCATAAATTCATACTTTTGTTTTTCTAATAATTCTTTTAGCTTAAATAAGATCAAACCTACTTTATTTTGCCAAACAACTAGTTATTATATTTATCTTATCACTCAATTAATCAATATACAGTTATTGTAATGCTTGAGTAATAATTTCTTGTTATCAAGATTCATGACTTAGCTACTGTTTTTTTGGTAAAAAAAAAAATCAATTCACAATAATCATGCCGTAAAATAACATTTGATAGCTACATTACAAATATTTCAGAAAACAAATAGTTATACGTAGCTACTAGCTACACGCTCTCAACAAAAACATCTAAATTACGGCTATATTCCCTCTTAAAAAAACAACTATAAATAGATTAGAGTGGAAATTAACTTTTAAAAATTCAAAAAATACACTGCGTCTATATTTTATTAATAAAATAATGGTAATCGCCTATAATTTCTACTGCAAAATGAGGGTGAAAACACTGTGGAATGATATTAACTACACAATGAAGATAATATGCCAAATAAAAACTCAGATTAGTTTTAAATAAT
Organism: Silene conica; assembly: GCA_029255685.2. NCBI lineage: Eukaryota > Viridiplantae > Streptophyta > Magnoliopsida > Caryophyllales > Caryophyllaceae > Silene > Silene conica. Next base: position 79,237,034 of record CM055318.2, on the reverse strand, counting down.
CCTCGGGAGAAACGTTTCTCCAAATGGAAAGTTTCAAAGTAGCACTTACTAAATATAGTAGCTACAACTCATCAAGTGTATATAAACAAGGACTTATTACAACCAACATAAATAAAAAAAGGTTATAATAAAGCTATAAACTAAAAGCACGGTAAGTCGCAGCAAACGACTCGCTAGCTCACACTCAAATTCCATCCACAAATACGTGTCATTTATAAACTTAACATTCATAATAAGTGTGCTTAGCCATACGTCCTCCTAACAATATTACATCAAATGAAAAAGAAGAATTAATAATATATCAAAAATATAGTTACAATTGAATCCAAAGTATATAAAATTATAATTCTAGGGCAAACACTCAGTAACCATGTTGATAGCTATCGTTTCTGCTCCTTTTACCAAACACCCAATAATGATTGGACACATGTTAAATATGCAAAGTGATACTACGAAATTTCATTAATTCATAGATAAAATTGTTCAAATAGTCGTGTCAACCCCTCTGTCGTCATCTACCTGCTAATACGGTCGTTTTGATAGTAATTAAAGTACATTTGGAGCCCGGGTCAAAAACTGTCTTCGGTTTTTAAAATTGGTTCCATGTTACGAAAAACCAGTCGTGATATTTTTAAAGCTCCTAAATCGGAGAATTATCATGTTTGGATACAGAAGTCGATTCCTTCACAAACTCCTTAAAAACTCGTAAAAAGAATTTAGCTGAGGAGAAACACGTCCTAGAGAAGACACACATGTTTATGCGCCTCTTCCTGGGGCTGGTTCCAACAAACTCCCTTTTTTTCCGGATTCCTCATACGTTCTGATCCTTTCAGAACTCCATACCCGTGATTAGTACAAATAGAGGACCACACCTCACATATTTCCCACGCGAGCATTCGCCCCTTCTCTTCCGTGTTTGCATTCTAAGTCCAACGCTATTGCTTTCGACGCCTACATGATTGAGCTACTCGTTCACGTAAGCATATATCTATAATACTCGGTTATTTTGGGACCCGCAAAGGCGCAAAAGTACATTGGAAACCGTGAGGGGACCTATTTATGTCTGAAAGTAATGAGTTGGCCAAATATGAGGCCAAGTAAGACTCGAACCAAACCAAGTGGACTTCCGCCAGTGGACCGAGTAAAGGAGTTCAGCGAATCGAGTGGCACGCAATCACTTGGTCGAGTAAGTGAGTTATTCGAACGAGTGAACTTCACTCGGTCGAGTGAAGTCCGATAGAACCTGTTTTAAGTCCCTTCTGTTGGAGTGAGTGTACTCATCAATAGTGTGATCACATGATTTGAATATTATTATTAAGTCGCATAATAAGAATTCGTAAAGCACGATTCATTTATATTGTCAAATGATCACATTACTCGGTAATAATAATTGGCTACTAGAATTTGACAATACTGTCGTTTGATGGTGGTGATCAGTTGATCCATTAGGGGTGTGTTTGGATTGAGAGAATTGGAGGCCAGGGAGGGGGAGGGGAGGGTAAGGGAGGGTTCAATTTTCATTATTTGGTTACAATATATGGAAGGAGGGAAATGGAAGGCGAGGGAGATGAAATGATTCAATTTCTCTCCTTTAAACCAAACTAGAATCTCTTCACTATTCACAAGATTTGGAAAATTTTCTTTTAATTCTTATTTAAGAATGATAGGGCCTAAGACTCATCTAGTATGACTTAACTCTCTCCATCCTCCAATGCACTAACATCACCTTTTCCCTGCATCTTCCTCCATTTCTCTCTACTTTATTTTTACTATCCAAACATCATTTCTTCATTCCCCCTTCCTTTCCTTTCCTTTCTTTCGCTTTCCCTTCCTCCCATTCTTCTCCCCTCCCTTTCTAGTGTGTTTGGATAGCAAATTGGAAGAAAGGGAACCCTTTCTAGTGTGTTTGGATAGCAAATTGGGAGGAAAAGAGATGGGAGGAGAATGAGAGGAAGGGAAAGGGAAAGGGAAAGGAAAGGAGAGGGAGGGAGAATCAAGAGGGATTTTTGGATATCAAAAATAAAGTAGAGGGAAATGGAGGAGGGTGGAGTAAAAATGTGATTTTAGTGCATTGGAGGATAGAGAGAGTTAAGCCATATTAGAAGAGTATTTGATCCTATCATTTTTAAATAAGAGTAAAAAAAAGTTTTCCTTCCAAATATTGCTATAAATAAATTTTTAATTTTAATATATAATATATAATATATAATATATAAGTTGAAGTTATAAATTATTGTATACGAAATAAATCAAAATTAGAACGTAATATTTACACAACGAAAATAAATATAGACAATTATTTGAAAACTAATTCACTCCCAAGTTCGACTATAAATGACTTACAAAAAAAATTTAAAATAAAATAAATGAGAGATGAATGACGTAAATTCACCCAAATTTTTTAAATATTTATCTATTACGAAGTAATATAGATAAGATTATCGGAGAGGTCTACGAGGTGAGGTTGTGAGTTGTGAGTTGTGACAACGCCACAAGTCCACACGACCAAAGTGAAACAGCATACCTGCATAAGCATAGTCCTGAACCCTGATTGATTCATCCCTCCCCTTTCCTTGTGTTGGCCCTTTGAGGTTTGAAGTGGTGCACACTGCACAGCCGAAGTCGAAGATGGGCAACTCTCAGACATCATCTGCTGATCCTCGTCTCACTTCTGCCACCAGGTTTCCCTCTTTAACATTCTTCTCTTCCCTTTATTTTTGATGCCTAATTCTGATGATGATGATGATGATGATGATCTTATAACAGAGCTTTCTCCCATCATGAATTCCAAGAACTTCAATCCTTATTTAATTCTCTTGCCTCTCAATCTCATAACAATAATAATAATAATAATAATAATAATAATAATAATAATGCTCATTTTGTCTCCCCCTCCGTTTTCAAGGTGTTGTCTCTCTTCTTCATTATTTCAATTTTACTTACTTCCATTACCTTTTTATACTTCATTTTTATTTTCTATTCATTTGTACCCATCAATAGGGCTATTTTGGTATTCCGGGTTGTCTTGGAGATCGAATGTTTGATTTAATTACCCAGAAACGGCGCGATCAAAACCTAACATTTCATGATCTTGTTATTGCTAAGGTAATTATAATTGTATTATTATGACTTCATTAAACAAAAATATAATTGTATAATGAGATATTTTGGTCCACAGTTTCGATTGAGATGCTAAGCTGTGAATGTAAATTGTGTAGGGTACTTATGAGAAAGGGACTAAACTTGAGATTCAAGAGTTTGTATATCAGTTATTAGATGTTAATGATGATGGCAAAGTTTGCAGGTATTATCACCGCTACTTAATACTTATGGCCTTAACATTTGTCGTGCTTCTTTTCACCGTGCTTAATACTTCATGCTAATGCTATTTTACTGCAAAACTACATTACTCGACTTTGTATTTGGCACATCACTTTACATATGAGACAACGAATGAGGTTCGCATTTTGTTGAAGCTTAATTATGGTTTCAGGATTATAATCTCACTATGTTTAATGTATTTAGATTGCAGTACTGTGATTTCCTGTTTTCAAATTCAACTTACAGTTTGACAGGTCTGATGTTCAAGCAGTTTTGGCTGCTATTTTTGATGATGTGTTTGCACCCAACGACGGCGATTCCCATTTGAGCTCTGATAGCTACATTATAGATGATATCTTAAATGCAATCCAATTTTCGGAAAATGGTGGCGAGACTGATGAGAGAAGTATGTCCTTCGAAGATTTCAAGAACTTGTGTATCCACATACCATCTATCAGAAAGTATCTTAGAGGATTGTTGGCGCCTTCAGAACCAGGTTCTACCTGTTTCCCGTACTACTGCTACTACATGACATTCATATTCTTAAATTTTTCATGTCACAGACTGTGTTAGTTTCTTTTTCCGTTGATTACTATTCATTGGTTGTAGGCGCTACATGTGTTGTGTTTTAGTCACATTCTTTCCGATGCATATTTGGAGTAATATTATGACTGATAGCTATAGTTTCTTCTGCTTTAACTCTATCACAGAAACTAATGTGTCTTATTTTAGACAAATTGAGATTTTCGTTACTCCACATATCAGCTTGTTAGTTGCTGTAGTATTACTGCACTTTTTTTGAGTTACTTTTTTCTTGGCCATGTCAGTTAGTAGATTAATTGTTGTAGTCTTGTCTTATCTATTAGTTTTCTCATCAATATGTAATATGCCATATAATTTGTATTCTAGTACAAACACTATATTATTATTTCTGCACAATCCAGAAGATGGGTATAGTGATCAGCAGGCTAGGCTTGATTCAAGATGTTGAAGTGGTCTAGTGGTAGAATAGTACCCTGCCATTGTATGCAGGTTTTCTTCTTCCCGGCTGGTGCAGTTTCCTTGTGTTCCATTTCCACGGAACCAAAGACCTATCATTATTGGTTCGGGGTTATAATGGATTAAAGCAAAATGGCTCACTAAACTGGCCTCGCTTCTTTTTATTGTTAAGTAGCAGTCATCCAATGCAGTTCCCGATGCAATTTTCAAAATTTTTCATTCCGGGTCATCGGAAACAACCTCTTTGTGTTACTAGCCCAAGGGTAAGACTATGTACATCCAATCTCTTTACCTCACCAATCTCTTTACCTCACTGTTTTTGGGAGCCCTTTAGGCACAATGTTAATGTTACTGTGGTAATCTTATTGTTGTAGTGTGTTACTCAGTATAAAATCATTAGGAAGAGTGCAATTGACCAATGGTTATTGTAGTTTAATGAAAGAAAAATAAATTCATGGTGGGTTGTTTTCTAAAAGTGGGTTTCCTTTGAAGTAACTCAAGGTGACATCAGTCACCTTACTCGTTTTCCATAGTATTAGCTTTTCACAGCTACAACTCATTATTGTAGGAATAGAGAATCTAAGTGTACTATTCTATCCCACTACACCACCTCTAAGGCTCTAACTATCCCCGATATAAGTGGAATTCAAGAGCCAATGGTAAGAGGATTTTTCCTAATAAAATTTGCAAATAAACTTGTTCTAAGTGTAAGAAGTCCTCTAAATGTTGCTTTGGATTTGGGCATACAGATAAACACCTAAACACCATCAAAAGGGTCCGAGTAAGGAAAGAAATTTGAAAATAAACAACTGTTACCAAGTACTTAAAACCAGAAGTCATATTCTTCTTCGAGCCTTTTTCCCGCCCCACTTCTTTTTGCATACTTTTAAAAAAATTTAGTTTAGATGCCCAATTCTCTATGGATGTCAATTTAGGTAGTACGGACATTCTTTGACTCGACACCAGACAGTCGTGGGATACACGCTTAAACATGTTATGGTTTCAACGAGGATAAAATGTCAAAAGAGCTTGATTAGAAGATGGGTTTGGATTGGGAATGAGAATTAGTTATAGCCAAGGTCAAATTTTACCTTCACTTATTTAAATTTAATATCAAATATATTACATAAATAAAATGATGCATTATTTATAACCATAAAATATATATTTTCTTAAATTTAAATAGCGTGTCCTGTGTCCTAAGTTTCATGGAGTGTCATATCACGTGTTCGTGTTTGTACCCGTTTTGGTGGTACCTAGATGTCAATGTATATAGTTGTATACTTGGTCTTTTGTATTACACTAACCAATATTTTTACTATTATTTGCTTATAATAGACGTACTAAATCTAGCAAACTCTTGATAATCATACCCTTATTAATTCATCCATATTATTTATTTTTTATTGATTTTTTATTTTGATCTATTCAATATAGTACTCAAATTAAAGCCCTCTGAAAGATCTATGATGATCTACTGTATGACTTCAACAAACTTTATTTGCAAAAACTATGTGGAAACGAGAACCGAGCATACATCAGAGCCTTAGTCCCAAAATGCTTTGGGGTCGATTGACATGAATTATCCTTTGGAACCGCCATGGGTGAACTCCCATCTCAACAAGAGAAAAGGTAAAGAAAAGGAAAAACGGAAGTGGAGTGAAACAGAAATTGAAAGGCAAAGGGGTTTTATAGATTTTAAATCGAACTTATCACATGTATAAAACCCCAAAAATTAAATCAAGAATAAAATTTAAAGTGATTTTGAAAAATGAAGTAAAACTTAATATAAAAGTTTTTGGGAAAAAAGTGTAATAAAAAAGGGGCAGCCTGTGCACGATGGCATCCCCGCTAGGCGAGGGTCCGGGGAAGGGCCCCACACAAGGGTGTAATAGGGGCAAGCCTTCCCTTGCCATTTTGGCAAGAGGCCGCTCCCAGGGCTTGAACCCGTCACCTCACGGTCACAAAGCAACACCTTAACCGGTGCGCCAAGGCTGGGAAAAAAGTGTAATAAAAAAAAAAGAATAATTGAAAAGTGATGGCATCAGAGTGGACTACAACAAGAGAGTTGAATGATAGGTTTATCATGGTATTTCCAAAGGAAACAGTCCAAGAAGCGGCCCACAATTGCATAAATGCATACATTTCAATGGGAGAAATGAAGCTTCTATTTAATTTTCTGAATTGTCATAAGGCTTAACTTCCAAAGCTCTATATCTCAAAGTTATAATCATGCTAATCCTTTGATTCTTGTATCATTGGAAAACTTAAGGTCATACCTGCACAATATATTTTGAATCACCACCGTATTTGCACATTACCGGACAACCCATGACCTATGTGTACCAAAAGTTCAATCATTCAAAATTTACTCAACGTTTAAGGTTGATACTTTTTGGGGATGAAATTTATGTCCCTTAGCTTTCAAATGAGCCATCATGGGTCTTGATATTCATCCTGAGCTAAGAGATATGCCTCCTACAAGATGCGTCTTATCTCTTGAGTTGTTCCCAACCCGCTTTTGATCCCGATCAAAACTTGAGGCCTAGGGCCTATAACGCCGTCTAAGCTACGGCACCACCGGCCAAAATGGACACTAGGGAGAGTTTAAAGCATTTTTGTGTAGGAGTTTTTGTCTTCGAAATGCACCTATCAAAATTTAGCTTAAGGACACTTATTGGGGGTCCATGGTTCTTGGTTTTGTAGCAACAAGTACAATATTGCTTTCAATCTTTCCTCTTTTGATCAAGCAAGCTCTAAGGCCTTCCTTGGCTGCCATTCCAACCCCGACACGGGCCCCATGAAGTCAAGGATGTCAACATTGTCATAAATAATCACTCGAGCATGTGAACAAAAGAAAGTTGTACTTTTCATGCTTTTTACCTTGTGTCCTTTTCTCTTGTCATTGTGTAAGAACTTTTGGGTTAGCTCTTGGACAGCCTTGGCTACCGTTTTTTTGGCCCCTTTTGCTCTCTTTTTCTTAGTCCCTGGATGTAATATTGAAGGGTTAAGATTGTAAGACCTTGGTCTATATAAACAAGGCCAAAGAGTTCTAGGAGATTTGAATGAACTTAATATAAGCTAAACAACGGTGTTTTTCACTTAATATTCTTTGCTTAGCTAGAAGAACCTCCATTCCTAAGTGCTTGGAGTTAGAGTGAACCCTTTGCTTAGTGATTGGGTTGACTCTTAGTCTTATACCTGGCTAAGTGTTTGGTCCAAGTCATATCCTTTCACTTGATTCCTCACATTTAGCAAACGAACAAGCCATCCAAATTTGGTTGTTTTCAAACAGAAATTTCGAATGTTGCTAACACTTGAAGTTTTAGTCGAACGACAAACCATGAATTTGAGGTTTATATGATAAGATCAGTAGGTGGTTGAACTTAATGTTTTATATCTTGTGTTATTTTTTTGGTGTCAATCGTGAGGGGTAAGGAAGAGGTAAGGGGTGATTGACTATGAGGGGGAGGAATTTAGTGGTCTACCATAAAACGTACGTTTATAACTATAATTTTATTAAATTTAAATAACGTGTGACGTGTCCCATGTGTTCAATTTTATGTGATGACTTGTCACTTGTCCGTGTCCGTTTTGGTGTTACTTAGGAATATGGTGTCTGCTTACAATGGTGATTTGTCAAGAGGTTGGAGATGGTCAAGGAGGTCAAAGGAAAAGAGAGATGACTGTTGTTTTGAGTGTTTTTTTCGGTGTAAATCGGGGTGTCCACCCTCGACAAGAGTTATTATCCCCGCCGCCCGGGGGGGGGGGGGGGGGGGGGGCAGAAGCTTATGAAAGGAATGAGGGATGAAAATAGAAGGATGGAAGGAAGGACGAAGTTAAGGTGTATTAGTAGTTTACATTTTCCCTATCTAGAAACCAACCCAAGTCGGTGTGGACCATTACAATTTCTCCTCATTTTAAGTTGCTTTGATTTTTTTAATTCTTATAAACTCATTCCTTTCTCCTTACCTAATAATTGTATATAAAGCAATTGTAAACTATTGACTTGGATAGATGGGGTATATCATTATGGAATTTTGATAGCATGCATTTATCTTGGAGGATGTGCACAAAAAAATAGTTTCATTTTTTATTACAAAATAAAACCTTTAATTTACCTCAGTAGCAATTATATGAAAGCCTTGAAAGGAATTTGGAGGGTGATTGTGGGATCGCCTCCATTGGTTAGTTAAGACTCCTCGACTCCCATAGCTGGAAATTAATTAGTTCCATGAGCCCAAATAATGGAAAACTTAATGTTAGTAATCATAAAGTAGAAGAAACTGAAACCTAGGGTACTAAGGTATAACTTTGTTGATCATTAGGACCCCAAAGTGACATATTCTTAATTCTTAAATATTACTCCCTTCCTCCCTCCATCTCAACTCAACACATCTAGCCAGCACCACACCCCAACCAGCATACATTGATCACCCATGAGGATAACTCTCTCTCCCCCCCCCCCCCCCCCCCCCCTTCCCGTCAAAACTCCCCCTTGTTGAAAGTCTTGAAACCATGGTTTTTGACTCTACTACCATAGATTACCGCATTTTGAAGTGATATTACTATATTAGCCACATCTGACGAGATTAGGCCATGACAATTGATATAATGACCATGTCCGTATATAGTCGAAACATACCTCCACCATCCAAAAACCAATCCCGCACCGTAAACCCCCACCCCCTCTCCTGCCCTAAAAACCCTAGATACGGGAGTTTCATGGATGGGGGCTATTTTTGGAGTGGAGACTGTTTTGTGATGGTTTGGACTTTGGGTGGATTGGCCTGGTGAGTCTGATGGTGGGTGGATAAGGATGACGAGTGGATGAGCATGGTGGTCCAATGGTAGCTTGGTGATGGCGGTGGTCTAGTGGTGGGTGGGTTAGAGTGGTGGTTGGGAAACATAGATAGGGAAGGGCTGGGTAAGGGTAAATATGTAATTGTAAATTTTCATAAAGAAAATAAAAAAAACTGATCAAAACAAAACATAAAGAATCAGCTGGGTCAGATGGAGACTTTGCGATGAAATTGTGCTTCTTATGTTGATATTCTTTTTACTGTTATTTAGGGCATTTGGTAGCATAACATTAGAACATGAGAAAATAGATTTATGTGAAGGTACACCATAGCCTCTTCTCGATGAAAACTTGCAGTTGATTATTGATAAGGTAGCTATAGTATTCTTCAAGATAGGAGCATTGAATCATATGATACAGTTATGCAGCACTCCTTTTGGTTGTGGGTAGAACAACATTTACCGACTCGTTTCTAATGCTTGCCTTTCTGTTTTTAAAGGACAGGTTCCCAAGTTCCTCGTTTGCTGTTTCCCGAAAGCTATGGCTCCAACATATTATTGAAAGTAGAGTATGCTTGGCTGTTAGGCGGTCTTCTTACTCAGCTAGAACTAGAGGAATGGAAACTTCTATATCATAGTTCATTTCATGGCCAAAGTTTCAACACATTCTTGGGCAATATTTCGTGAGTGGTCTTTCAGCTTTATTCCATATACAATTATTTTTGAAATCTTTTAAATTCTGAAATGTAACATCTAATAAAAGACCTTTAGCTTCTAGATTCCTATGCTTTGGCATGCCGCATGCTTTCTGAGATACGTACTTCATGTTATTCTTTTATGCTATGTTATCTTTTACTTGTTTATAGTTTATTTTCGCACGCATTTTGGCGAATGCTTATGTGGAAGCAAACAAGTCTTCTTTGAGACTCTCACACTCACATATGACACCAACCCAAATACTTTTGTATTACTGTTTTCCTTGTATTCCTTCCAATCCACGTGGTTCCTTCAATTTTTATTAATTTGCGAGGAATTTTTTAATCAAATATTCAAATGTAAAGAATCAAATGAATCGGAGGAAGTATAAGTTTATGGTTAATGGGTTGATCTCCAACTGTATGACCGTCACAAGCTTTTGCCTTTGGAAGCTATTGTTTGAAACCGTGAAGTTGGTGATGCTTTGTAGCTTGAGAAAGACGTTCCAGTGCTGTATTGTTTTTGGACTGTTTTGTTTCCTTAAATAGCTTGAATTTGAAAAATCAGTATTTTTGTGCAGAAACGAGGAAGGGCCAACTTTATTGATAATCAAGGATAGAGAAGGTTACATATATGGAGGCTATGGTTCCCAACCGTGGGAAAAGCACAGTGACTTCTATGGTGATATGAAGTGTTTTCTGTTTCAGCTTCATCCAAAGGTGTATATGTTCCGGCCAACTGGAGCAAATTCCAACTTGCAGTGGGTAAGACAACTGGATTTTTGTAAATTCCATACATTCAAAAACGCTGTATCTTAGAGTTCAGGCAAATTGTCTTTTTATTCTTTGCTGTTGTAGCTAATTCAATACCAAATATGTCTTCAACTATGTTAAGTCTGTTTACGACACTTCATTTTAAACTGAAATTAGGAAACCTTGATATAAAATAACTCAAGTCCAAGTGATCCGACTCGTCTTTTAATGTAAAATGTGCATGATAGTGTCTTTGCTGATGCCGTTGTGCAACTGCAGTGTGCTGTTAACTACACTTCGGAGTCCATCCCAAATGGAATTGGATTAGGGGGACGGGTTAATCATTTTGGCCTCTTTGTATCAGCCAGTTTTGATACGGGCCAAACCTTTGAGTGTACTACATTTGGAAGTCCTTGCCTCTCAAAATCTAACAGGATATACCCAGAAGTGATTGAATGCTGGAGTGTTTTTCCAAAAGAAGTGCAGCAGAAGAATAACACTGCTCTCAAAGGTACTGTATTAGAGAGGTTCAAGGAAGACCGCAACATGCTTAACATGGTAGGTCTAGCAAATTCCAGTAACTAATATATACAGCAGTATTATAAATTCGTGTATTCTAATTTATTTCCCAAATTCGTGTATTCTAATTTATTTCCCAATTCGTGTATACATTTTTGCTGGTGTGTATATGGTTCATAACTTGATATCGCTATCTATGTTTGTATGAAACGACATTTGTGTATATCAATTATTAATAATCAAAGATGACAAGGTTTTATGCTGAGCAGTTGAGCTATTGTAATGGTATTATTAGGGATGTCAATGGGGCGGGTCTTGGCGGGTCTCGCCCCGCACCCGCCCCACGTGGGGCGGGTGTGGGTAATAATTTGGCGGGTCGTGGGGCGGGGATGGGTTTTAAAAGCATCATTCATCGCGGGTCGCGGGGCGGGTGCGGGTTTCACATGAGACCCGCCCCATACCCACCCCGCCCCACACCCACCCCGCCCGCCCCGCCCCACATATCCCCGCCCCGCTTATACCCACCTAATAAATAATAATATCTAATAATAATATATAAGAATAATAAGATAAAATAAATATAACTTAAATAATAAAAAAAAACTTTTTATAAATTAAATATATCCTATCCAACTACCCACCTCCCAGGCCCAACACAAGTAAATAAGTAAAATAACCCACTAACCCAGACTACCCACTTCCCCAGTCCAATAAGGCAATAAACAATAATCATTCGTAAATCGTTATCAGTGCATTTAGGTCATTCACTAACTACCCAAATTCCCCCAAATCCCCAATTTCCCAAACTGATAAAAAAAACGGAGCTGAAGAACTGAAGATGGAGAATTGAAGAGTATTTGTTGTGTAGTTTTGTTCTCTTCTAGTACTCTGTCAGAATTTGGGCTTTGGGTTGCTGTTCGTGCATGTTTTTGGCGGTATATTTGTATGTAAAACCGTTTTATGGCTCCACGAACTCTAGTGAATTGAATGTTAAAGCTTTTGCGAAAACTTATTTGTATAAGTAGTACGACAAATATATTTTAAATTTACGATTTACATTTCTTGAGGAGATAGGCGGGTCAACGGGTCCCCGCGGGGCGGGGATGGTTTTGAATAGTTCAACCCGCCGCGGGTCGCGGGTGCGCATAAAAATTTCGCGGGGCGGGCGCGGGTTGACCCCCCTCCGCACCCGCCCCGCCCCATTGACATCCCTAGGTATTATGTTGCAGTGGCGTCACTAAAGGGCATGCAGTCTTCAGCTCCAGAAATAAATCTTATTAGTGCAGTTATAGACCAAATTTATGGCGAAAATCACATTTGATACTACTATTTTAATCATATTACGTATTCATTACCAATTGAAGTCATAGTTTTTGCATTGAACAATTGTAAAAATCAAAGTTTGTTTTATTAAGGATTTTTTTAGCATGTGTAAATTAAAAATCACAACTTAATAGTAGTTACAGTATATCTACTCCCTCCATTCAATTCCACACTACCACTTTCTTTTTACACGTTTGCCAACGCATATTTTGTGCGGTAAATATTGTTAGCTACGTATTTTCAAAAATTATAAAAGTTAGATATTAATAATATACTCGTAAAGATGAATCAAACAAGATCCCACATGGATATAATTTCATTTACGTATCGAGAGAAAATCGGATTTGAATGATCGTTTGTGAATAGTGTGTAAAATACATAGTGGTAGTGTAGTCTTGAATGGAGGGAGTATTATACAATTTTTTATACAATAGAAATTAAATATTTTCATAAAATTATTATATAAAATAATTATTAAAGTTTTTGTAATATTTGACATACTTTTAATATAAATTTATTTTCAATTTATCAGGTTTAACCCTAAAATAACGAGCCATTAGGAGTCGTATATTTTTCGGATTGTATGTCATAATATACAAGACTTGGCCGTAAAATGGCTCAAATATTCAGGATTAAGTGCATTTGAACGGCTTACAAAATCATCATAACTCTGGTTTTATTATCTTAATAATCTTTATTAGTGTAATTATACATCTAAATCATTGAGTAAACCTATGAAGTTGGATTCAAAAGAATCGACAAAAATACTTAAAATATTTTCTAAAATAAGAAATTTAAAGTGGATGGAGAAAATATTACATTTACTATTAAATTATAAGTCAAATTTTAAATAATTTTATATATACCCGTGCAATTTTAATTAGTACAAGGACTAGGTATAAAACCATTAATATCTCAAAGATGAGTGATTTTAAAGTGTCCCTCCTAACTCCTTGGGTATTTAAGTAGAAGAATGCAATTAAATAAAAAGTACTCCCTCCATTCTTTTTATATCAGCCCATTTCTTTATACACGTTCGCCAATACTCATTTTGTTTCGATTATATCTTTAGCTACATACTATTAAAAATTATAAAATTTTGATATTTTTAATCCTCTTGTCAAGACAAATTAAAAAAGATCTCACATGAATATATTTCCGTGAACGGATTGAGAGAAAACTGACGTTGAATACTCGATTGTGAATAGTGTCCAAAAGGGGAACGGGGTGATATAAAAAGAATGGAGGGAGTAGTAAGTAAAGTAACAGAAATTAATTGAATGCAGTGGGCTGATCTGACTACAGGCAATGCATTCCTTTCATTTTCTTCCATTGATAGTTTGATATTGATATTGATATTGATATTGATATTGTTTCCTTGTAGAAAAAATCAACTTCATTTAAAATGGAAAAAAATAAGCATCTCTGAAAACTTCAATTACTACTACTAAACCCCCTTTGATTCTCCAACTTTTTACCCTTTTTTTCTCAACACAAATACCAAAACCCTCATCATCAACATTCAACCTTCAACATTCTTTCCTTTCCTCTGCCATCTTTCATCAATCAATCATAAAGTAAATCAAACCCTTTGGATATTTTGTTCATCTTCCGTTTCATTTTTAATTCTTTAGTATGAGAAATCTGGCAACTTGTTACAATGAACATGCTGTAAAAGTTTCAGATTCATATTGTTCAGGACCATTAAACAAGTCTTATGTCTCACCAAAATCAATCCCATCTATCCAAAATGTTGTCACTTTTACATACAAAGCTAATATTTCTGATCAGAAACGTCTATTCATTACAATCAGCTGGTGCAGTAAATTAATTTGCCAGGGTTTCTTCATCAAAATCAGTGAAAATATATCGACACCCTCAGATTCAGGACATGGGTTTCACCAAATTTCCAAAATTAAAGGCTTTAAATCATTGCTACTTGATTCCAAAGGGAATTCCAAGGTTGATCTCCATTGGGATCTCTCCACGGCCCGTTTCGACGCAACCGGGCCGAATCCTGTTGGCGGGTTCTATGTGGTGCTTATATTGGTTGATTCACAAACTGCCCTTGTCTTAGGGGATATGGAAAAGTGCCAAGTTGTGGACAATTTGGTAGGTGGACTGGTGAAACCCATGATGGCATTGGTCTCACAACATGAGCAATTTACAGGGCAGTGGAATAATCAGATAAATTCAAAGGCCAAAATAGGTGGTTTAGGGGTTGAGCATGAGATTATGATCAGATGCTGCCCGGAAGACGAGGGACCGAAGAGGCCGGTGCTATCGTTGTATGTAGATAAGAAGAGGGTAGTAAGAGTGAAGAACTTACAGTGGAATTTTAGGGGAAATCAGGTCATATTTGTTGATGGTTTACTAGTAGATGTAATGTGGGATGTTTATAGTTGGTATTTTGATGAAAAAGGGAAGGAAAATGTGATGAATAGGGCAAGGAGTGGTTCATTCATGTTTAGGGCAAGGAGTGGGTTGGATAGCAGGCTTTGGTTGGAAGAACAAGACAAGAATTTGGCTCATCAAAATCACGATACACCTCCATTCTCCTTGTTCATTTCTGCTTCAAGTAACAATCCTACTTGATTCTCTCTTCCTCCAAACAAATTTTTCATTCTTATACCTTTTCTTTTTACTACCCTTTTTGGTTGTACATATAAAATACATTATCTTGATACAAAATACTCATTCATAGATAATTTTAATGGTATCACTTAACTAAACACAAATGATGATTGAAAGACCCATAAAATCGGTCTCTTAAAGAGACCTCTCACAAAAGGTAAGTGGGTATGAAGGTGAGGGATAAGTTGTAAGTAGACCTGTCAAAATCTGACCCGACCGAAACCGACCCGTAAGTAACCCGGGTTTTCCAACCCGAACCCGTTTTGACCCGTAAACGACGGGTCAAAATCCAACCCGCAGCGGGTTGACCGTTGGATCAACACAATATATCATTTTTAAAATATACAATGTCATAGATATTGATGACTTATAAATTTTTGAGGAGAAATATGTATATATATGTGGTATGTCACGTCATCACTTCAAACAACATGCCACATCATTACCTCAAAGTGTGTGTCACACCGTCACTTTCACCGCAGTACGTCGAATTTCATTCTACGTCAGCACCGCAACTCGTCACCTTGTACCACATGCCACGTCATCACATCAAAGTGTGTCACATTAGCACTGTCACTTCATTATTTCGATGGACCACATGCCACGTCATCACACCGAAATGTGTGTCACGTTGTCACTTACACAGTTACACTTCATTCCACATCATCATTGTCGCCCCATCACCTAGTACCATATACCACATCATCACCTCGAAGAGTGTGTGTCATATCGTCACTTACACCGTATTACGTCGAACTGAACCACACTTCGCATCAACACTTCCACCGCATCACCTCAGATCACATGTCACGCCATCATTATTATCTTATTTGAGTCTTATTATCGTACTTAGCGAGATAGTGAGGGTGATTATGACGATAACGATGGTGATGTTGGTGGTGATGGCGAGAATTGTGACAATTAAATTGACTAAGACGAGTAAGAGGAGAGAAAACGTATAAAGGGTAGGGACTACGATATAAAAGAAGTTTTGAAAAATGCGAGGAAAAGATGTTGATTGACCCGTATTTTTACTTGAACCCGACCCGGAATCCATATTGGTCTGACCCGTATTTTACCCGACCAGAAATACACCTGACCTGTATTTTACCCGAACTCGTATCTACACAACCCGTCCGTTCGACCTGTTTAATAGGTCTACTTTGACACGATGATAAGGCTAAAGTCATATCACCTAATCAAAGTAATCCTAAATTACTATTTATAATTATCTAAGATTGTCTTAAAGGGTCACAAGTTTGGTTTGATTGGTTTGATAATTAACAACTAATAGCAATAGTGAAAAAGATTGGAAACAATAATAAAAGAAAGTCTAGGGATCAGGTTCACAAGATAGTTATTCAGGGTTGAGATTTAATCAATTGATAGAGCTAATTATGCTATTGAAGGTAATATGATCGGTCGACTCAATATTCCCTTTAAATATAGATTAACATGCGGACGCTATCATTAAACTATGTCTATTTAGCTATCGTTGCCTCTGTTAGTCTTAACTCGGTCGGTGATAATCCTAATATGCAAGACTAATTCATTAACTTCGCTCGGTAATCAATCAATTAGATTTAAGACGATACACTAAACAACAACACAAGGCAATTTAACAATCAATTCATAAGGTAAACCCCTTTCTAACAACCTAGATCTCCATTCTCCCTAGAAGGCTAATTTAGCTACTCATACCGATAATAACAACAAAAATGGAACAAAGGGATAACGTGATTGATAACATGATTAAGGAAAACAAAACAATAACTGAAAATTGATTAAGAGAAAGATTCAAGATTACCTTCAAGAAAGTAAACCCTAATTGCATAAATTGGAAGATAAAACTAATAACTAATTTTATTAAGGGAATTGTATATATAATAGCTAATAGAGGTAAAAGTATATGAAATTAGGGCAGACAAACGTACAAACGCTAGGGGAACGCGGCTCCTTATATAACAAAACAATAAAAATTAAGTTTAGGAAGTTTTCGGAAATAAGCCATGACGCTGAATGGTTCCTCGATCGAGGACAGGGTGTACTCGATCGAGTAACCTGTTGTCGTGTATTATACACTTCAAAATCAGCCGATCAGGAGGTCGTTGCGGAAAACGTTTCTTTTTCTGCCGATTTTTCTACCACGTGTCCGATATTGCATCATGAGGTATGTTATTCGTTTTCATTCCCATAAAACAACTATACATCACTTTGACACGATTATCTGATTTCTAGCTGTACCGGTTTATAGCATACCGGCAACTCCAAATGTACTCCGTTATTCTTGAAAATTTGTGCGACCGCTTTATCTGACACAAATAACCATCGGTGTGATATTCGGACATTTTTTTTCCGGGACCCCAGATGCCTAAAAAACGTGTATTATACACTTCAAAATCAGCCGATCAGGAGGTCGTTGCGGAAAACGTTTCTTTTTATACCGGTTTTTCTACCACGTATCCGATATTGCATCATGAGTTATGTTGTTCGTTTTTATAACGAAAAATCAACTATACATCACTTTGACACGATTATCCGATTTTTAGCCGAATCCCGTTTATAGTATACCAGCAACCCCAAATGTACTCCGTTATTCTTGAAAATTTGTGTGACCGCTTGATCTGACACGAATAACCACCCGTGCGATTTTCAGACATTTTTGTTTCGGGACCCAGATGCCTAAAAACCGTGTATCAGTTCAAAATCAGCCTATTACGAGGTTGTTGCGGAAAACGTTTTTTTTTCTGCCGATTTTTCTACCATGTGTCCGATATTGCATCATGAGGTATGTTATTTGTTTTCATAACGAAAAATCAACTATACATCACTTTGACACGATTATACGATTTTTAGCCGAATTCAGTTTATAGTATACCAACAACCCGACTGTACTCCGTTATTCTTGAAAATTTGTGTGACCGCTTTATCTGACACGAATAATCATCTGTGCGATTTACGGACATTTTTGTTCCGGGACCCCAAATGCCTAAAAACCTATACACTTCAAAATCAGCCCATCGGGAGGTCGTTGCGGAAAAACGTTTCTTTTTCTGCCGATTTTCCTACCACGTGTCCGATATTGCATCATGAGGTATGTTAGTCGTTTTCATAACTAAAAATCAACTATACATCACTTTGACACGATTATCTGATTTTTAGCCGAATTCGGTTTATAGTATGTATACCAACAACCCAAATGTACTCCGTTATTCTTGAAAATATGTGTGACCGCTTTATCTGACACGAATAACCATCCGTGCCATTTTCGGACATTTTTGTTCCGGGACCCCAGATGCCTAAAAACCGTGTATTATACAATTCAAAATCAGTCGATCGGGAGGTCGTTGCGGAAAAACGTTTCTTTTTCTGCCGATTTTTCTACCACGTGTCCGATATTGCATCATGAGGTATGTTATTCGTTTTCATACCCATAAAACAACTATACATCACTTTGACACGATAATCCGATTTTAGCTGAATCCGGTTTATAGCATACCGGCAATTCCAAATGTACTCCGTTATTCTTGAAAATTTGCGTGACCGCTTTATCTGACGCAAATAACCATCTGTGCGATTTTCGGAATTTTTTTTTTCCGGGACCCCAGATGCCTAAAAAACGTGTATTATACACTTTAAAATCAGCCGATCGCGAGGTCGTTCCGGAAAACGTTTCTTTTTATGCCGGTTTTTCTACCACATGTCCGATATTGCATCATGAGGCATGTTGTTCGTTTTCATAACGAAAAATCAACTATACGTCACTTTGACACGATTAGCCGAATTCGGGTAATAGTATACCAACAACCCCAAATGTACTCCGTTATTCTTGAAAATTTGTGTGACCGTGTAACAACAAATTTGCGTTTATCTGCAAATAAATAGAGAAAACACAAGCTGATACGTGCCTATTTTATGCATTTTATTTATTCTTTTGGCACGTATTTTCTTATATTTTTGTGACTTTTAGTTGCTATTTCTCCCGAAACGGTTTACTTTGGCATTTCTATGTTTTAAATGTAAGAATACGCGGAAGTGAGCAAAACTGAACTTTATTTGCCTTTCGGAAGTTGTTTTGAGTGATAACGCGGAGCAAGAATCCGGATTACACACCCGAGTGTTGTTATTGGGCCATATTCAAGCTGATACGAACAAGAAGCGGTCGACCGACCCATCAGAGAGGTCGACCGACCAAAGCCCAAATCTCGGAAAAGCCCAGCATCGACAGAAGCGGTCGACCGACCCGCAGAAGAGGTCGACCGACCCAGGAGCTGT
Source organism: Silene conica (assembly GCA_029255685.2). Classification (NCBI taxonomy): domain Eukaryota; kingdom Viridiplantae; phylum Streptophyta; class Magnoliopsida; order Caryophyllales; family Caryophyllaceae; genus Silene; species Silene conica. Next base: position 79,217,715 of record CM055318.2, on the reverse strand, counting down.
ACCCGCGACTTTTGTTTCGTGTTTTACTTACCTAATCTTGTAATTATAACTTATTTAAGAAGACCTAAACTCAAAAATTAGGTCAAGCAATTATTAACAAGCAATTTTATTAGCAATTTATGTTAGAAGGTACTCCATGTTATTCAAGAACTCCATAGTTAGAAAGAGATTTTATTCTAAGTTTTCATCTTTTGTTCTTAATTCCAATTAAGTTGTAAGTTTGCTACAATTAATCTTTCCTTTTAATTTAATCTTGTTGTTCATCTTATTGTTGTTTCTCAATTCATGTTTTCAACTTTATTGTCATCTTCAATTATGTTAATTCCTTTGATGTTCTTAGTTATTGTTAGTTTCATAATTAAAAGTATGCATAGCTAATTCTTGTGATTAGGAATTAGGGGAACCATGGTAAAGACTTGATTTTTGATAGTTTAATGATTGAATTTCCAATCCCCCATTGTTGTTGGTGAACTAATCCTTAGGATTGAAAGATTATTAGGATTAGTTTAACAACAACTTTGGGATTGCCCTTGAACGAAAGTTTAGTGCTTTTCTAGGAATCCTAAGACCGTAAGGATTGGGTAGAATATTGACCTAAAGGTTTATTCTTTGTTCCTTGGGATTGTGTTATTTGGTTATTTTACCTTTCATTGACTTGTTTTAACCATGGGGAACCAAAGTTCCTAATCTCCTTTTACTTTGTTTTATTTCTCTTGTTTATTTTGCCCTTTTAGTTATTAGTTTAAATCTCAAATCAACCCCCCTTTTTGGTTACTTGTAATAGACTTTAAATTCACAAACATAATTAACCTTGTCTCCTTGTGGTTCGACCCTTGACTTATCCTATCTAAGTTTAAGCTGAGGTTTTATAAATCTTATCTTTGGCACCCCTCAACGACGGGTGTCAAATTTTGGCGCCGTTGCCGGGGAGACGGTATAATTTTGTTTGTTAATTTTTAGTTTATTTTTCTTGTCTTAAGGAACTTAGGTTCCTTAAGACCGTTGCTTACCTTTTCTTCTAGTTTTGCTTTAGAAGACAGGTTTTTGAGAGAAAGGCTTGAGTACTCTCCTGTTTAGACATGGATTCTATTTATGACCACCTACAGCCAAAGGCTCAAGATTTACCAAAAGGATTCACCTTGCCCACCCCCACCACTGGCTCCTTTGTGCTCCACCCAAATAACATCTTTATGGTGGAACGAAGTCAGTTTTCTGGTCTACCCAACGAGGATCCGTTGAAGCATGTTACGACCTTCACAGATTATTGCTGTTCCATACCCATACCTGATGGGGTGACTCGAGATGAGGTGCTGGCAATGATGTTCCTGTTCTCATTAAAAGATGTCGCGCGAGATTGGTACCGTTACCTTGATAGGGCAGCTGAGAAGGTTACGGATTGGACTTCCTTGGCATTGGCTTTTTATAAGAAATACTTTCCCCTTGCAAAAGCCGAGGACTTGAGAAGCCAAATCACTAACTTTCAACAAGGGCCTGATGAAGGATTTTGTGAAGCATGGGATCGGTTCAAGAAATTGGTCCGTTCTATCCCTCACCATAACTTTCAACAATGGTACTTATGTAACCAATTTTACAACGCCCTTTACGATGACTATAAGATGATTCTTGATGCGGCCGCCAATGGGAGATTCCAGAATAACACCGACCATATGAAGGGTTGGGAAACCATTGAAGACATGGCGGTGCATAGGGCCGCCTTTAAAAGTTCACGTGGAAATTCGCGAAGGCTGAATGTGGAGATGAATAGAGTGATGGCTCTTGAGACAACAGTTGAAGCCCGTTTTGAAAAGCTTGAGGCAACCCAGCTGAAGCTTGAAAGTGCGAACCTAGTTACTACGGTTGACAACACGGGTGAGATTGAGAGATTGAGAGCTCTTGTTGATGTTCTAACAAAACAGGTTATAGAGATGGGAAATGCTCAAATTGCCTCCACAAAGGCTTTTGAAGAACACTTGATAAACATAGCCAACCGAATAACTAGCTCTCCAGCTAGTTGTGACGGACCCATGGAGACGTTGAACGCCATAAATCTTAGGAGTGGTCGTGTTTGTGAAGGATCAGCCCGAAAAGGTAATTCTGCCGAAGTTCAAAACAAAGAAACTGATCCCGTCAACAGGTCAGGAGGTCGACCGACCCCTACTGTAGGTCGACCGACCTCGATTCCTGACGTGAGATCAATTTCTGGAGAACAGAAAATTTCAGATGTTGCAGAATCTGGTCGGCCGACCCCTGCTGTAGGTCGACCGACCGACGTTCCTGAGCAAAATGTTGTTTTAACTCCAGAATCGCTGGATTCCTCCTTCATTCAAGGCCTCACCGAGATATTACAACTAAAAAAGCCAAAGGTTGTTGATCCTATGGCTAATATCACCGTTCCGTATCCCGAACGACTGAAAAATTCAAAAGAGGATCGGAAATTCGGTAAGTTTTTGGAGATGGTGAAGAATCTTGAGGTAACCATCCCTTTTACTGATTTAATTACCCAGGTACCTTCTTATGCTAAATTCATGAAAGATATTTTGAGTCGTAAGAGGAATTTTCAGGACGACGGTGCTGTTGCTTTTGTGGAAGAATGTTATGTTCTTTCACAAAATAATATAGCACCCAAGTTAAAAGACCCAGGTAGCTTTTCTATCCCTTGTACCATAGGTAATCATGTTATAGGGAAAGCCCTTTGTGATCTAGGGGCTAGTGTCAGTGTTATATCTTATTCTGTATGTGAAAGACTTGGTTTAGGTAGACTTAAAGTCACCAATATTACCCTACAGATGGCTGATAGATCAACCCAAAGACCATTAGGGGTCTTGGAGGATGTCCCAGTTAGAGTGGGAAAGTTCTTCATTCCTGTTGATTTCGTTGTTTTAGACATTGCTGAGGATAGTCAAATACCTATTATTTTAGGTAGACCATTTTTACACACAGCTGGGGCTGCAATAGATGTCAAACGCGGGATCATTACTCTAGAGATTGGAGATGACACTATCGAGTTTAGTCTTGCCCATAAGGCAACTATTCCTACTGATGATACTTGTTGCTCCATTGATATTATAGACAGGAATGTTATCCTTAATTGAAGGGAATCCTTGACCAAGGATCCCTTAGATGATCTGACAGCTTTGGATAAGTGTGCAGGTAATCCAGCTGAGGATGCTGAAGAGCTGGATGAGATAGGAGAAGAGGAAGAAGAGTATGAGTTCACTGAAGAAGAGAATGAGAAGCTCATAAGCCTGGGTAATGCAAATCTGGTAAACATGTGTTACTCTATTAGTACTGATTCTGTTCAGGCCGTTGAGGTAAAAGTACCAGAGCGTAAGCCACTTCCTCCTAATCTTAAGTTTGTTTTGTTAGATGATACTGAACAGTACCCTGCAATTGTTAGTTCTAAACTTAATCCTGACCAACTTTCTGCCTTAATGACTGTTCTAAAAAAGAATAGGAAAGCTCTAGGTTATTCTTTGGATGATATTAAGGGCATAAGCCCTGATGTTTGCATGCATAGAATAGAGTTAGAGGAAGGGCATAAGCCTTATAGACAAGGACAGCGTAAGTTAAATCCTAAAATGCAGGATGTGGTTATGGCTGAGGTAATGAAACTTCTTGATGCAGGTATTATCTATTCAGTTGGCAACTCTAAATGGGTTAGCCCAGTTCAGGTGGTTCCTAAAAAAGGAGGGACCACAGTGGTCAAGAATGATAAAAATGAGTTAATACCAACTAGAGTTGTAACTGGGTGGCGGATGTGCATTGATTATAGACAGTTAAATGCCGCCACCAAGAAAGACCATTTCCCCCTTCCTTTTGTTGACCAAATGACTGAAAGACTGACTTCTAATAAATTCTTCTGTTTTCTAGATGGTTATTCAGGTTTTTTCCAGATTCCCATCCATCCTGATGATCAGAGTAAGACTACTTTTACTTGTCCACAGGGTGTTTTCGCTTATCGCAGGATGCCTTTTGGGTTATGCAATGCTCCTGCTACCTTTCAAAGGTGTATGATGGGTATCTTTTCAGACTTTATAGAAAACATTATGGAGGTATTTATGGATGATTTCTCTGTTTATGGTAATGCTTTTGATCAATGCTTAGCTAATCTTGAAAAAGTCTTGCAGCGATGTATTGATGTAAACCTTGTCTTAAACTGGGAAAAGTGTCAGTTTATGGTTACTGAAGGGGTAGTGTTAGGGCATTTAATTTCTGACAAAGGTATACATGTAGATAAAGCAAAGGTGCAGGTGATTGAGCAATTACCCCCTCCTGTTAATGTTAAGGGGGTGAGAAGTTTCTTAGGACACACAGGTTTCTACAGGCGTTTCATTAAGGACTTCTCTAAGATTGCTAAACCACTTACACAGTTGCTTCTTAAAGATGCCATCTTTGATTTTACTGATGAGTGCCTCTCAGCTTTTAACAGGTTGAAGGAAGCTTTGATCTCAGCACCAATCATTCAGCCACCAGATTGGGATCTCCCATTTGAGATCATGTGCGATGCTAGTGACTACGCTGTAGGTGTTGTGCTAGGTCAAAGGAAGAACAAGGCTCTTAATGCTATATACTATGCGAGCCGCACCCTAGATGAGACTCAAGTCAACTATTTCACTACTGAGAAGGAGATGCTAGCTGTAATATTTGCCTTAGAAAAATTCAGGTCCTATTTAGTAGGTAATAAGGTAATTGTTTATACTGACCATGCAGCTTTGAAAGGTCTTTTTCAGAAGAAGGATTCAAAGCCAAGACTTCTAAGGTGGATACTCCTTCTCCAAGAGTTTGACATTGAGATTAGGGACAAGAAAGGCGCGGAAAACGTGGTAGCTGACCACCTATCTCGCCTACAGCTGACTGATGGGGAAGATTCTTTACCTATTGATGATTCATTTCCTGATGAGAGCTTATTTATCATTAATAGTTCAGGTTCTTATCCCCCTCCTTGGTTGCTAATTTTGCTGTCACAGGTAAAATCCCTCCTGAGTTGTCTTGGCAACAAAAGAAGAGATTTATGTTCGATGCAAAACAGTATTTTTGGGATGACCCTTATGTTTTCAAAGAATGCGGAGATGGACTCATCCGGAGATGCGTTCCCCAATGGGAGGTGAAAGACATTCTGGAAGCATGTCACTCTTCTGCATACGGTGGTCACCACGGTCCATCTAGGACCGTGGCCAAGGTATTACAGTCTGGTTTTTATTGGCCTACTTTGCATGCTGACTGTAGGAATTTTGTAGGTAACTGTGATGCTTGCCAAAGAACTAGGAATGTCTCAAAAAGACATGAGATGCCGCAGGTTGATATTCTAGAGGTAGAGATTTTTGATGTCTGGGGCATTGATTATCAAGGACCTTTTCCTAGTAGTCAAGGTAACATGTATATTCTTGTGGCTGTTGATTATGTGTCTAAGTGGGTAAAAGCTATTGCTACTCCCCATTGTGATGCAAAGGCTGTTATTAAGATGTTTAAAAAGATCATATTTCCTCGTTTTGGTGTCCCTAGGGTTGTCATAAGTGATGGAGGTATGCATTTTAAGGAGAAACGCTTAGGTGACTTGTTAAATAAATTCGGTGTCCAACACCGTAGGGGTTTAGCTTATCACCCTCAGACTAGTGGTCAAGTTGAGATCTCTAATAGGGAACTCAAGGAGACCCTAGCCAAAGTAGTTTCTATGTCTAGGAAAGATTGGAGTCTAAAACTTGATGATGTTTTATGGGCCTATAGAACCACGTTCAAAACCCCAATAGGAATGTCACCATTCCGATTTATTTATGGTAAGACTTGTCATTTACCAGTAGAGTTAGAACGTAAGTCTTGGTGGGCTATATGTGATCTTAATTTAAACCCGAATCTTTCCCGTGAGAAACGTTTGTTGCAGCTCAATGAGTTAGAAGAATTCAGGTTGTTAGCTTATGACAATGCCAGGATTTACAAAGAGAAAACAAAGCGCTGGCACGACAAGAGAATCATTAGACGTGATTTTCAGGTAGGTGATAGGGTGTTGCTTTTCAATGCTCGTATTCGTCTTTTTCCTGGTAAGCTGAAATCCAGGTGGAGCGGACCCTACACCATCACAGCTGTCTCAAAATTCGGGTCAATCGAATTAGAAACCTCATCTGGTGAGAGGTTCAAAGTCAATGGTCAGTATGTGAAGCACTTCCGAGGAGAAAATGAATTTGTCGGTAAGGTTGAAGTTTCTTACTTTGACCCTTTTTAGGATGCTTCTTGATAGGTAAAAAGGTCGTGCGGGACCTCTTAAACCAGCGCTACACGGGAGGCAACCCGTGCTCTAGCTTAAGTTTACGTTTTTTTTATTTCCGTTATTTATCCTTGATGAGATTTTAAGTTTCTGCAGAAAAAAAAAAAATAGGAGAATTCGTCAGGACTGTGGTCGACCGACCCAATTACTAGGTCGACCGACCTTCTGGCAGTTTTAATTTGATTCTGACAGGTTAAGTAAAATTGGCAGAACAGCTTTGCAGGACGGAGGTCGACCGACCCAGAATTTCGGTCGACCGACTGCGAGTGTTTTTTTTTTCGGTTTTTTTTAGAGTCAGAGTCACGGGTGTTGAGTGTTTTGAAAACACAATTTTTACCTTCATTTGCTCACACTTTCTGCACTCCTCTTTCTCTCTTAAAAACCCTAAAAACACCCACCTTCTTCACCCTTCACCAATTTGCTTGCTTTCTTTCAATTTTCTCCTTCAAGGTATGTTTTTCTTAGTTTTCTTTCTCTCTTTTTCGTTTCATAGCATCTTAATTCCGTTCTAGGTAGTATTAGTTTGTCTTTTTGAGTTTATTTTTGCTCTTAATTTCGTTTTTATGCTTGTTTAAGTTTTTCTCTTTTAGTTTTCTTCTTCCTTTAGGTTTTATTATCTCAGATCTGTAATTTGTGTGTGATTTCGTGCTGTTAGGGTTAGTATAATTTTTCTTTTCGATTTTTATGCCATTTTTCCGCGCGATTTCAGTCCCGAAATTCTGTTTCTGACACTGTTCACGGTCGACCGACCCAAAACGGAGGTCGGCCGACCAAGCTATGATTTTCTTGAGTTTCGTATTTTGCAGTTTCTGAATTTTTTTCTGCTAGTTGGTCGACCGACCTAGGTTTACGGTCGGCCGACCTGTTCTGTTACAGGAACACTGAGATTTATCGCGATTGTGGTCGACCGACTCCTTTATGAGGCCGGCCGACCCAAACACTGTTACAGGAGTTTCTGATTTTCGATTTTCGTTCCTATTTTTGTTGAAGAAATGTTTCCATATGTGCACAAGACTTACGCTTTATTGAACTTTTCAGATTTACAATGTCTAGCCGTGAACAAGGTGGAAAGCGCTCCCGCACTTCCGGTGCAAGCACCTCCAGAGGCCGTGTTCCTAGGTCGAGAGGATTGACGGTGCAAGACACGGATAGTCTACCAAACTATCCGCAAATCATTTTCAGCACTCCGGCTCAAAAAGCCCGATTCCTCCATCTCTCCGCTTATTGCTTGGTAGTGGTAACCCGGTTCCTCTGTGTTCCAACCTTGCAAGCCTTGGGATGTCATGAAGAGGTGGTGTCCTTGCTCGATGGGACGGGTTTCTCAGGACTTGTCACTATGGATGAGTTCACTTTTTCCCTTCTCACTCTTGAGTTCTTTTCTTCCTTTACTTTTGATATTAGAGCATATCACCCCGGCTATGATAACGTTTGCATTTCTTTTCGTTTGTTCAATGAAACTTTTTCTTTAACTTTAAACCAATTTGCTCAATTTCTAGGCTTATCTTCTACGGGTCTTACGGATGACCCCACGGGGTCGTATAATGATTTGTGGTCCTGTCTTTCTGATTCCAGCGATAGGAAGAAGAAAAACAGTACCGTTCACCTACCCGCCCCACGTTATTATCTGCGTCTGTTGGCCAACACTGTTTTTGGCCGTAAAGAGTCTCAAAATGTTAACAACATTGAGCTCTCCATTTTGTCTGGTTATCTTAACATCAGACGTACGGGTCAGCAGTTTTATAACACTGCTTATTTGGTCGCCTCTCACTTCATGTCGGTGGGCGAGGGAACTTCCTTGACTACTATTGTTTGTGGTGGGCTAGTCACTCAATTAGCCCGCTCTCTTGTCCCCCAGTTCCCTCCCTATGAGGATGCGATTGACACTCTCTCCCGGTTCATGGACATGGCCTATGTCAGGTCCGTGCGTTGGGTGAACATGAGAGATTATTGGAAGGTAGACACCTACCTCAGTGATCGCATCCCCATCACCGCGGCTCCCCCTATGTTACCCCTTTTTACTGTTGTAGGGGAGCCCAGACCACTACTCCCGTCTTACCGCCTCCCCCTTAGAGGAGGCACCTCTAGAGGCCACAGGGTCCCTGCTCCCGGTGCCCACCATCACGCATCTGGGACGGGGTACCCAACTGATTTTACTGCTGCTTCTAATGTTTATGTTCCTCCTTTTGTTGATGACAGATCTCTGCCACAAATGATGGCGAGCCTTTGCATACAGTTCAACCTAAAAACAGTTGAACGATAGTCTTTGCCAATATCCGGTTTACAAGGAGTATGCCACTCAGGGTAGGCTCCCTACCGGCCCATGGACTCACCCCACCTGGTACACACCTCTCGCAGGCGGTCGTGACCACGGTGATGCTTCAGGCTCTGCCTCGGGAACAGGCATAGGGTCTGAAGAGGAGGACGAGGAGGAGGAAGGAGGAGAGGGCTCTGAGCCGGATTTCGACTCAGAATCCTAGGGACATGCTTGACCTTACCCTCTTTGGGATTCGGTTTGGGGAGGTCCCCATTTACTGTAAGTAGTTTTTTCTTTTATTTCCCTTTAGATTTCCAGTTTTTCCTCTAGATTTCCAGTTTTCCCCTCCTTCCTCCTTAGACTCTTTTTGTAATTTCTAGTCTTTTTCCTTTTCCTTTCTTTGTTTGTTTCTTTTCTGCCTACCCCCATCCCTATGCTGTGGTTGTATGCTGATGAGCACAATGGGGGCATTGTGCGTTTTGGTTTGGGGAGGGTGTTTGCATACTCCTTTGTGAGTATGCAATTGTCTTTGTGTCTTTTGTTTTTCATTCCTTTAGGTGTTTTTCTTATTTTCGTTTTCTTTTGTCACATGTTCTTCCCTGTCGCGCGTTCTTCTCTGTCTTAAGTTTTTAGGTCGAGTCGGAACGGACGAATACAATTTATGCCTCACATATCACATATTGCCTTGCCTTGCATTTTTCAAAAAAAATTTCAAGCTAGTCTTTTGCATTATCTACGAGTCTTTGTTGATTTCATGCTAAATTATTAGACTTGACTCTCTTCTTGGCAAGCTACTACATATTCTAAGGATTAGAGCTTAATAAATCGGTGACATCCATGACCGATTTCATGTAGGTTTGTGAGTAGTTTCTCCTCTTGAGGCATGTCATATCAATATGCATAAGCATGAATTTTGTCTACTTAATACCTGTATGCATTCGGGTTTGTGGTTTGTTGACACATGTGGTAGAGGTCCCTCTTTCTCATTTTACCCATAATCCTCACATAGCCAAATTGAATCTTTTAACCCATTTGCTACATCCTAAAAATTGCCTACCCTAGCCGAGCTAGTAATATAGTGATGGGACTGTTTTGGCCATCCTTTGGTTTGTGCTTCATTGTTAAATATTGAATTTGTGAGAATGGCGGAAAGGAGAAAGAGAAAAGAGGAAGATACGAAAAAACTAATAAGGAATCAAAAAAAAAAAAAAAAAAAAACAAACGAGTCTGCCTGTTTTCAAGGGCGGTCGGTCGACCACGACCATTGAGCAGGCTGCTTCTGAAAAAAAAAAGAGAAAGGAAGAAAGAAGAAAGAAAAAAGAAAAAAAAGGAAGGAGAAAAATTGAAAAAGTTGTGATTTTTGCTCCCAATTTTTGAGCATTGGCATGTATGGAAAAGTAATAAGAAGTGATCTTATAGTGTGGACAGATGGTTGTTAGCTCGGTTTAACCCCTCTTCCCATAACTTATTTTAAACCCCTTCTTACCTTTAGCCTCACAATTCCAAAAATCGCCTCGGCATGTGTCATGGTTATCTAGTGTGGGAATGCATATGTACGGTTGTAGAGATTTTATTCATGTTAGATTGCAGGCATGTTCTTACGGGTCGCAGATAGGTGAGAGTCTTTACTTTTATTTATCTTCTTATCTTTCACATATACATTTGACCCTTTGCTTTCATGAGTGTCTCGAGCGTACCGCGAGAGTCCAATTAGAATGAGTCTTGCAAGGTTGAAAATTTAGCATGTTATTCCAACATGTCCAATTCGTTTTGCTCTTGACATTATGCTTGATTATTTTTGAAGGTTGCATTAAATTGGTTAGGCATAGTGTTATGTTTGGTTGTAAAAAGTGAAATCCGTTCCATTAGAAGTTTTTCTTTTCTTTTGAGTCTTAGTGCTTGCTTGAGGACAAGCAAGGTTTGGTTTGGAGAGTTTGATATGTGCCTATTTTATGCATTTTATTTATTCTTTTGGCACGTATTTTCTTATATTTTCGTGACTTTTAGTTGCTATTTCTCCCGAAACGGTTTACTTTGGCATTTCTATGTTTTAAATGTAGGAATACGCGGAAGTGAGCAAAACTTAACTTTATTTGCCTTTCGGAAGTTGTTTTGAGTGATAACGCGGAGCAAGAATCCGGATTACACACCCGAGTGTTGTTATTGGGCCAGATTCAAGCTGATTCGAACAAGAAGCGGTCGACCGACCCATCAGAGAGGTCGACCGACCAAAGCCCAAATCTCGGAAAAGCCCAGCATCGACAGAAGCGGTCGACCGACCCGCAGAAGAGGTCGACCGACCCAGGAGCTGTACCCGCGACTTTTGTTTCGTCTTTTACTTACCTAATCTTGTAATTATAACTTATTTAAGAAGACCTAAACTCAAAAATTAGGTCAAGCAATTATTAACAAGCAATTTTATTAGCAATTTATGTTAGAAGGTACTCCATGTTATTCAAGAACTCCATAGTTAGAAAGAGATTTTATTCTAAGTTTTCATCTTTTGTTCTTAATTCCAATTAAGTTGTAAGTTTGCTACAATTAATCTTTCCTTTTAATTTAATCTTGTTGTTCATCTTATTGTTGTTTCTCAATTCATGTTTTCAACTTTATTGTCATCTTCAATTATGTTAATTCCTTTGATGTTCTTAGTTATTGTTAGTTTCATAATTAAAAGTATGCATAGCTAATTCTTGTGATTAGGAATTAGGGGAACCATGGTAAAGACTTGATTTTTGATAGTTTAATGATTGAATTTCCAATCCCCCATTGTTGTTGGTGAACTAATCCTTAGGATTGAAAGATTATTAGGATTAGTTTAACAACAACTTTGGGATTGCCCTTGAACGAAAGTTTAGTGCTTTTCTAGGAATCCTAAGACCGTAAGGATTGGGTAGAATATTGACCTAAAGGTTTATTCTTTGTTCCTTGGGATTGTGTTATTTGGTTATTTTACCTTTCATTGACTTGTTTTAACCATGGGGAACCAAAGTTCCTAATCTCCTTTTACTTTGTTTTATTTCTCTTGTTTATTTTGCCCTTTTAGTTATTAGTTTAAATCTCAAATCAACCCCCCTTTTTGGTTACTTGTAATAGACTTTAAATTCACAAACATAATTAACCTTGTCTCCTTGTGGTTCGACCCTTGACTTATCCTATCTAAGTTTAAGCTGAGGTTTTATAAATCTTATCTTTGGCACCCCTCAACGACGGGTGTCACAAACGAAGCAACAAAGTAATAATTTTATTAATTCAAACAGATTTTCGGGTACAATCTACTAGTTATTCTACTGATTCGATTTCCACACTTGAATGACGAGGGAGGGTCTTGATTTGAAGACTTAATCTCGTTGACAATTTGACTTGCTTAGCTTCAATCGACGGCGGCAGACGCTTGTAGTCGGATCAAAGAGTAGTCTTGTATTCAAATCTAGATGACTAGAAATGAATGTATTTTTCTTTCTCTGATTTCTCTTGGGAGAGACTTTTGTAGAGAGGTTTTAGTTTTGTAGTTTAATTTTGTGATTAGGGTTATTAGTCTCAGCTAAGAGCACTAAGGGTTGTATTTATAGAAAATGAGAGGCTAGGGTTCTTTTTCTAAGAAGGAAGGTAAAACTTTTTTTTTTGTAGTGACCTGGGTGTTTTTTTTTTTGTTTGGACTAATAATATTTCGGCCCAAATGAATGAAAGTTGACCCATTTGACAAAAATAGCCAATATTTTGACTTTGACCATTTCTAATAAAATGAGACATATTTTTATGTCTACAGACCGCTTTATCTGACACGAATTACCATCCGTGCCATTTTCGGACATTTTTGTTCCGGGACCCAGATGCCTAAAAACCGTGTATTATACACTTCAAAATCAGCCGATCGGGAGGACGTTGCGGAAAAAAGTTTCTTTTTCTGCCGATTTTTCTACCACGTGTCCGATATTGCATCATGAGGTATGTTATTCGTTTTCATACCCATAAAACAACTATACATCACTTTGTCACGATAATCCGATTTTAGCTGAAACCGGTTTATAGCATACCGGCAATTCCAAATGTACTCCGTTATTCTTGAAAATTTGTGTGACCGCTTTATCTCACACAGATAACCATCTGTGCGATTTTCGGAAATTTTTTTTCCTGGGACATCGGTTGCCTAAAAAAGGTGTATTATACACTTTAAAATCAGCCGATCGCGAGGTCGTTGCGGAAAACGTTTCTTTTTATGCCGGTTTTTGTACCACGTGTCCGATATTGCATCCTGAGGCTAGTTGTTCGTTTTAATAACGAAAAATCAACTATACATCACTTTGACACGATTATCAGGTTTTTAGCCGAATCCGGTTAATAGTATACCAGCAACCCCAAATGTACTCCGTTATTCTTGAAACTTTGTGTGACCGCTTTATCTGACACGAATAACCATCCGTGCGATTTTCGGACATTTTTGTTCCGGGACCCCAGATGCCTAAAAACCGTGTATTATACACTTCAAAATCAGCAGATCGGGAGGTCGTTGCGGAAAAACGTTTCTTTTTCTGCCGATTTTTCTACCACGTGTCCGATATTGCATCATGAGGTATGTTATTCGTTTTCATACCCATAAAACAATTATACATCACTTTGACACGATCATCCGATTTCTAGCTGAATCCGGTTTATAGCATACCGACAACTCCTAATCTACTCCGTTATTCTTGAAAATTCGTGTCACCGCTTTATCTGACACATATAACCAACCGTGCGATTTTCGGACATTTTTGTTCCTGGACCCCAGATGCTTAAAAACCGTGTATTATACACTTCAAAATCAGCCAATCGGGAGGTCGTTGCGGAAAACGTTTCTTTTTATGTCGGTTTTTCTACCATGTGACCGATATTGCATCATGATTTATGTTGTTCGTTTTTATAACGAAAAATCATATATAAATCACTTTGACACGATTATCCGATTTTTAGCCGAATCCGGTTTATAGTATACCAGATATCCCAAATGTACTCCGTTATTCTTGAAAATTTGTGTGACCCCTTTATCTGACACGAATAACCACCCGTGCGATTTTCGGACATTTTTGTTTCGGGACCCAAATGCCTAAAAACCGTGTATTATACAGTTCAAAATCAGCCGATCGGGAGGTTGTTGCGGAAAACGTTTCTTTTTCTGCCGATTTTTCTACCACGTGTCCGATATTGCATCATGAGGTATGTTATTCGTTTTCATAACGAAAAATCAACTATACATCACTTTGACACGATTATCCGATTTTTACCCGAATTCGATTTATAGTATGTATACCAACAACCCAAATGTACTCCGTTATTCTTGAAAATTTGCGTGACCGCTTTATCTCACAGGAATAACCATCCGTGCGATTTTCGGACATTTTTGTTCCGGGACCCCCGATGCCTAAAAACCGTGTATTATACACTTCAAAATCAGCCGATCGGGAGGTCGTTGCGGAAAAACTTTCTTTTTCTGCCGATTTTTCTACCATGTGTTCGATATTGCATCATGAGGTATTTTAGTCGTTTTCATACCCATTAAACAACTAAACATCACTTTGACACGATAATCCGATTTTAGCTGAATCCGGTTTATAGCATGCCGACAATTCCAAATGTACTCCGTTATTCTTGAAAATTTGTGTGACCGCTTTATCTGACACAAATAACCATCTGTGCGATTTTCGGACATTTTTTTCCGGGACCCCAGATGCCTAAAAAACGTGTATTATACACTTTAAAATCAGCCGATCGTGAGGTCGTTGCGGAAAACATTTCTTTTTATGCCGGTTTTTCTACCACGTGTCCGATATTGCATCATGAGTTATGTTATTCGTTTTCATACACATAAAACAACTATACATCACTTTGACACGATTATCCGATTACTAGCTGAATCCGGTTTATAGTATACCGGCAACTCCAAATGTACTCCGTTATTCTTGAAAATTTATGTCACCGCTTTATCTGACACAAATAACCATCTGTGCGATTTTCGGAAATTTTTTATTCCGGGACTCCAGATGCCTAAAAAACGTATATATACACTTCAAAATCAGCCGATCAGGAGGTCGTTGCGGAAAACGTTTCTTCTTATGCCGGTTTTTCTACCACGTATCCGATATTGCATCATGAGTTATGTTGTTCGTTTTTTTAACGAAAAATCAACTATACATCACTTTGACACGATTATCCACTTTTTAGCCGATTCCGGTTTATAGTATACCAGCAACCCCAAATGTCCTCCGTTATTCTTGAAAATTTGTGTGACCGCTTTATCTGACACGAATAACCACCCGTGCGATTTTTGGACATTTTTGTTTCGGGACCCAGATGCCTAAAAACCGTGTATTATACACTTCAAAATCAGCCGATCGGAAGGTCGTTGCGGAAAAACGTTTCTTTTTCTGCCGATTTTTCTACCATGTGTTCGATATTGCATCATGAGGTATGTTATTCGTTTTCATACCCATAAAACAACTATACATCACTTTGACACGATTATCCGTTTTTTGAATCCGGTTTATAGCATACCGGCAACTCCAAATGTACTCCGTTATTCTTGAAAATTTGTGTGACCGCTTTATCTGACACAAATAACCATCTGTGCGATTTTCGGACATTTTTTTTTCCGGGATTCCAGATGCCTAAAAAACGTATATTATACACTTCAAAAATGTCCGAAAATCGCACAGATGGTTATTTGTGTCAGATAAAGCGGTCACACAAATTTTACACTTTAAAATCAGCCGATCGCGAGGTCGTTACGGAAAACGTTTCTTTTTATGCCGGTTTTTGTACCACGTGTCCGATATTGCATCCTGAGGCTAGTTGTTCGTTTTAATAACGAAAAATCAACTATACATCACTTTGACACGATTATCAGGTTTTTAGCCGAATCCGGTTAATAGTATACCAGCAACCCCAAATGTACTCCGTTATTCTTGAAACTTTGTGTGACCACTTTATCTGACACGAATAACCATCCGTGCGATTTTCGGTCATTTTTGTTCCGGGACCCCAGATGCCTAAAAAACGTGTATTATACACTTTAAAATCAGCCGATCGCGAGGTTGTTGCGGAAAACCTTTCTATTTGTGCCGGTTTTTCTACCACGTGTGCGATATTGCATCATGAGGCATGTTGTTCGTTTTCATAACGAAAAATAACCTATACATCACTTTGACACGATTTTCCTGTTTTTAGCCAAATCCGGGTAATAGTATACCAGCAACCCCAAATGTACTCCGTTATTCTTGAAAATTTGTGTGACCGCTTTATCTGACACGAATTACCATCCGTGCGATTTTCGGACATTTTTGTTCCGGGACCCCAGATGCTTAAAAACCGTGTATTATACACTTCAAAATCAGCCGATCGGAAGGTCGTTGCGGAAAAACGTTTCTTTTTCTGCCGATTTTTCTACCATGTGTTCGATATTGCATCATGAGGTATGTTATTCGTTTTCATACCCATAAAACAACTATACATCACTTTGACACGATTATCCGTTTTTTGAATCCGGTTTATAGCATACCGGCAACTCCAAATGTACTCCGTTATTCTTGAAAATTTGTGTGACCGCTTTATCTGACACAAATAACCATCTGTGCGATTTTCGGACATTTTTTTTTCCGGGATTCCAGATGCCTAAAAAACGTATATTATACACTTCAAAAATGTCCGAAAATCGCACAGATGGTTATTTGTGTCAGATAAAGCGGTCACACAAATTTTACACTTTAAAATCAGCCGATCGCGAGGTCGTTACGGAAAACGTTTCTTTTTATGCCGGTTTTTGTACCACGTGTCCGATATTGCATCCTGAGGCTAGTTGTTCGTTTTAATAACGAAAAATCAACTATACATCACTTTGACACGATTATCAGGTTTTTAGCCGAATCCGGTTAATAGTATACCAGCAACCCCAAATGTACTCCGTTATTCTTGAAACTTTGTGTGACCACTTTATCTGACACGAATAACCATCCGTGCGATTTTCGGTCATTTTTGTTCCGGGACCCCAGATGCCTAAAAAACGTGTATTATACACTTTAAAATCAGCCGATCGCGAGGTTGTTGCGGAAAACCTTTCTATTTGTGCCGGTTTTTCTACCACGTGTGCGATATTGCATCATGAGGCATGTTGTTCGTTTTCATAACGAAAAATAACCTATACATCACTTTGACACGATTTTCCTGTTTTTAGCCAAATCCGGGTAATAGTATACCAGCAACCCCAAATGTACTCCGTTATTCTTGAAAATTTGTGTGACCGCTTTATCTGACACGAATTACCATCCGTGCGATTTTCGGACATTTTTGTTCCGGGACCCCAGATGCTTAAAAACCGTGTATTATACACTTCAAAATCAGCCGATCGGAAGGTCGTTGCGGAAAAACGTTTCTTTTTCTGCCGATTTTTCTACCATGTGTTCGATATTGCATCATGAGGTATGTTATTCGTTTTCATACCCATAAAACAACTATACATCACTTTGACACGATTATCCGTTTTTTGAATCCGGTTTATAGCATACCGGCAACTCCAAATGTACTCCGTTATTCTTGAAAATTTGTGTGACCGCTTTATCTGACACAAATAACCATCTGTGCGATTTTCGGACATTTTTTTTTCCGGGATTCCAGATGCCTAAAAAACGTATATTATACACTTCAAAAATGTCCGAAAATCGCACAGATGGTTATTTGTGTCAGATAAAGCGGTCACACAAATTTTACACTTTAAAATCAGCCGATCGCGAGGTCGTTACGGAAAACGTTTCTTTTTATGCCGGTTTTTGTACCACGTGTCCGATATTGCATCCTGAGGCTAGTTGTTCGTTTTAATAACGAAAAATCAACTATACATCACTTTGACACGATTATCAGGTTTTTAGCCGAATCCGGTTAATAGTATACCAGCAACCCCAAATGTACTCCGTTATTCTTGAAACTTTGTGTGACCACTTTATCTGACACGAATAACCATCCGTGCGATTTTCGGTCATTTTTGTTCCGGGACCCCAGATGCCTAAAAAACGTGTATTATACACTTTAAAATCAGCCGATCGCGAGGTTGTTGCGGAAAACCTTTCTATTTGTGCCGGTTTTTCTACCACGTGTGCGATATTGCATCATGAGGCATGTTGTTCGTTTTCATAACGAAAAATAACCTATACATCACTTTGACACGATTTTCCTGTTTTTAGCCAAATCCGGGTAATAGTATACCAGCAACCCCAAATGTACTCCGTTATTCTTGAAAATTTGTGTGACCGCTTTATCTGACACGAATTACCATCCGTGCGATTTTCGGACATTTTTGTTCCGGGACCCCAGATGCTTAAAAACCGTGTATTATACACTTCAAAATCAGCCGATCGGAAGGTCGTTGCGGAAAAACGTTTCTTTTTCTGCCGATTTTTCTACCATGTGTTCGATATTGCATCATGAGGTATGTTATTCGTTTTCATACCCATAAAACAACTATACATCACTTTGACACGATTATCCGTTTTTTGAATCCGGTTTATAGCATACCGGCAACTCCAAATGTACTCCGTTATTCTTGAAAATTTGTGTGACCGCTTTATCTGACACAAATAACCATCTGTGCGATTTTCGGACATTTTTTTTTCCGGGATTCCAGATGCCTAAAAAACGTATATTATACACTTCAAAAATGTCCGAAAATCGCACAGATGGTTATTTGTGTCAGATAAAGCGGTCACACAAATTTTACACTTTAAAATCAGCCGATCGCGAGGTCGTTACGGAAAACGTTTCTTTTTATGCCGGTTTTTGTACCACGTGTCCGATATTGCATCCTGAGGCTAGTTGTTCGTTTTAATAACGAAAAATCAACTATACATCACTTTGACACGATTATCAGGTTTTTAGCCGAATCCGGTTAATAGTATACCAGCAACCCCAAATGTACTCCGTTATTCTTGAAACTTTGTGTGACCACTTTATCTGACACGAATAACCATCCGTGCGATTTTCGGTCATTTTTGTTCCGGGACCCCAGATGCCTAAAAAACGTGTATTATACACTTTAAAATCAGCCGATCGCGAGGTTGTTGCGGAAAACCTTTCTATTTGTGCCGGTTTTTCTACCACGTGTGCGATATTGCATCATGAGGCATGTTGTTCGTTTTCATAACGAAAAATAACCTATACATCACTTTGACACGATTTTCCTGTTTTTAGCCAAATCCGGGTAATAGTATACCAGCAACCCCAAATGTACTCCGTTATTCTTGAAAATTTGTGTGACCGCTTTATCTGACACGAATTACCATCCGTGCGATTTTCGGACATTTTTGTTCCGGGACCCCAGATGCTTAAAAACCGTGTATTATACACTTCAAAATCAGCCGATCGGAAGGTCGTTGCGGAAAAACGTTTCTTTTTCTGCCGATTTTTCTACCATGTGTTCGATATTGCATCATGAGGTATGTTATTCGTTTTCATACCCATAAAACAACTATACATCACTTTGACACGATTATCCGTTTTTTGAATCCGGTTTATAGCATACCGGCAACTCCAAATGTACTCCGTTATTCTTGAAAATTTGTGTGACCGCTTTATCTGACACAAATAACCATCTGTGCGATTTTCGGACATTTTTTTTTCCGGGATTCCAGATGCCTAAAAAACGTATATTATACACTTCAAAAATGTCCGAAAATCGCACAGATGGTTATTTGTGTCAGATAAAGCGGTCACACAAATTTTACACTTTAAAATCAGCCGATCGCGAGGTCGTTACGGAAAACGTTTCTTTTTATGCCGGTTTTTGTACCACGTGTCCGATATTGCATCCTGAGGCTAGTTGTTCGTTTTAATAACGAAAAATCAACTATACATCACTTTGACACGATTATCAGGTTTTTAGCCGAATCCGGTTAATAGTATACCAGCAACCCCAAATGTACTCCGTTATTCTTGAAACTTTGTGTGACCACTTTATCTGACACGAATAACCATCCGTGCGATTTTCGGTCATTTTTGTTCCGGGACCCCAGATGCCTAAAAAACGTGTATTATACACTTTAAAATCAGCCGATCGCGAGGTTGTTGCGGAAAACCTTTCTATTTGTGCCGGTTTTTCTACCACGTGTGCGATATTGCATCATGAGGCATGTTGTTCGTTTTCATAACGAAAAATAACCTATACATCACTTTGACACGATTTTCCTGTTTTTAGCCAAATCCGGGTAATAGTATACCAGCAACCCCAAATGTACTCCGTTATTCTTGAAAATTTGTGTGACCGCTTTATCTGACACGAATTACCATCCGTGCGATTTTCGGACATTTTTGTTCCGGGACCCCAGATGCTTAAAAACCGTGTATTATACACTTCAAAATCAGCCGATCGGAAGGTCGTTGCGGAAAAACGTTTCTTTTTCTGCCGATTTTTCTACCATGTGTTCGATATTGCATCATGAGGTATGTTATTCGTTTTCATACCCATAAAACAACTATACATCACTTTGACACGATTATCCGTTTTTTGAATCCGGTTTATAGCATACCGGCAACTCCAAATGTACTCTGTTATTCTTGAAAATTTGTGTGACCGCTTTATCTGACACAAATAACCATCTGTGCGATTTTCGGACATTTTTTTTTCCGGGATTCCAGATGCCTAAAAAACGTATATTATACACTTCAAAAACAGCCGATCAGGAGGTCGTTGCGGAAAACGTTTCTTCTTATGCCGGTTTTTCTACCACGTATCCGATATTGCATCATGACTTATGTTGTTCGTTTTTATAACGAAAAATCAACTATACATCACTTTGACACGATTATCCAATTTTTAGCCGAATCCGGTTTATAGTATACCAGCAACCCCAAATGTCCTTCGTAATTCTTGAAAATTTGTGTGACCGCTTTATCTAACACGAATAACCACCCGTGCAATTTTCGGACATTTTTGTTTCGGGAGCCAGATGCCTAAAAACCGTGTATTATACACTTCAAAATCAGCCGATCGGGAGGTCGTTGCGGAAAACGTTTCTTTTTCTGCCGATTTTTCTACCACGTGTCCGATGTTGCATCATGAGGCATGTTATTCGTTTTCATAACGAAAAATCAACTATACATCACTTTGACACGATTATCCGATTTTTAGCCGAATCCGGTTTATAGCATACCGGCAACCCCAAATATACTCCGTTATTCTTGAAAATTTGTGTGACCGCTTTATCTGACACAAATAACCATCCGTGAAATGTTTGGACATTTTTTTCAGGGACCCCAGATGCCTAAAAAACGTGTATTATACACTTCAAAATCAACCAATCGGGAGGTCGTTGCGGAAAACGTTTCTTTTTCAGCTGGTTTTTCTACCACGTGTCCGATATTGCATCATGAGGTATTTTATTCGTTTTCATAACGAAAAATTAACTATACATCACTTTGACATGATTATCCGATTTTTAGCCGAATTCGATTTAGTATGTATACCAATAACCCAAGTGTACTCCGTTATTCTTGAAAATTTGCGTGACCGCTTTATCTCATAGGAATAACCATCCGTGCGATTTTCGGACATTTTTGTTCTGGGACCCCAGATGCCTAAAAACCGTACATTATACACTTCAAAATCAGCCGATCGGGAGGTCGTTGCGGAAAAACGTTTCTTTTTCTGCCGATTTTTCTACCACGTGTCCGATATTGCATCATGACGTATGTTATTCGTTTTCATAACGAAAAATAACCTATACATCACATTGACACGATTATCCGATTTTTAGGTGAATCCGGTTATAGCATACCGGCTAGGGTTGAGCAAAACCGTATACCCGGTACGGTTTTGAAAACCGTATCGGGTATACGGTTTTAAAAATCGCAAAAATCACTATACGGATCCGATACGGTTTAACCATATACGGTTTTCGGGTACCCAGATAAACCGTGTATACGAAATCCGTATATACGGATACGGTTTGGTGAAAAATGCCCAATTAATTATTGTAATTATTCAAGTGCTAATAATTACATCTAACATGTCTACATATAATGAAAGACTATTTTTTTATTTATTAAGATAAGTTAGTAAAATAAGTCATAAAAATCCATTAAGAGTGGAAGTTGAAAGCTGAACTTTAGGTTTCGTTAATTTTTTTATACAAAAATTTCAAACCGTGTCAAAACCATATATACGGTTTCCTTTTTGCCCGACCCAGATACGATACGGTTTTCACAAAACCGTATCCTATATATGGCTTTCCGTATCATATATATTGTATAATTCAAACCGCATACCATATCGTATCCGTATTATAAAACCATATCGGAGTTTTTTTCACACCCCTACCTCCAACCCAGCAGCCTAAATTTTTGCACATTGCTTTACCGGTAAAAAAGAACAAGACTCGCATGATCCTCTAAGATGGGACTTTGGCCTCGAATCAAATATTTTTCTTACTTTTCCCTCTCCTTGCTCTATATGCGAGCTCTAAAGAACAACAAAGGTCCTCTCCCTGACAGCTGAGCTTTAAACAAGTTTCCTCTCCTTCACAGTCGAGCCTCGACTACTATTGTCCATTTCCGTACTCCATCAGATTCGTTCTGAAATCCAACGTGGTTATTATTTTGAAGTATTGTTAGATTTAACCATATGCTTCGTAGTGATGTTCAGTTATGTGTGTATTGTGGACTTGATAAGCTCCAACATTATGTAATTGAACCATTCACAACTTATGCAAAAGACAATTAGAGATGTCGTAGTCTAGTAGTTAGACGAAGGTTTTATGGACAATAGATTGCAGGTTCGAATCCCCAATCACATCTATTGTAGTGCGACAAAGTGGGAACATAATTCAATTAAGGCATTGAAGATTAAAACTTGTGAAAGAGACGAAAAATGATTCGGCTTAACACAAGCGTTTATTCCTTAATCACATATGAATTCGAATCAAGAGAACTTGACACAAACATATAAATAATACTCCATTTCTTTTAATTTGTAATTTTAAAAGGTGCATACGAATTAAGAAATCATTGGAAAATGATTTTTCACTAATGATGTATAATAAATGTTACTCCCTCCGATTTCAGTTGTTCCCTTTATCATTGGCAAAAGAATTAAGGGGTCGTTTGGTTCACTCTTTAGAAATGGAATGGATTGGAATGAGAAACCATAGTGATATGGGGTTCCTACTCCATACCTTTCAAAACAGGATTGGTTCATTAGAAAAATAAACGTAAATGAATAGAGTTTGAATCCAGGGGGAGGAGGTGGGTATGGGATTCCAGGGGGTTGGGGTGGAATGAGAATCCCGATGGATTTCATTCCAAAATGTCTCAACCTAACACTAGAATGTCTAAAATTTATTCCATTCCATTCCAATCCACCCAACCAAACACCCCTAAGAAATTAATTAGAACCACGCAATACACTAACCCATATTAAATTAATTTTATACCACACAGTTTTCGAGGAAAAGAAAAAGAAACAAAACTGGAATTAAATTGTAAAGGAAAGGGTAACAGCGACAAATGAAATAGGAAGGAATACACACGGTGCGCGGTCGACACGTCTTGCAACTCATCTTTTAACTTTGACATCCTCCTTGAGGTAGATTGATAGACTTCAACATGGTGGGTGTTGTGCCTCACCTTCATCCCAAGTAGCCTGGCTAAGCAACTCCATTAGCAGGACTGGATCTCTGTCAAAAACATATAAGTCGCAAAATACATCATTTCGATATCAACATACACCAGCAAGGGTTGCATACAGAATATAAACCAACATCTATCACACAAGAGCCACAGCCTTCTCCAAATGAAAACCTCGACTTAAGTGTACTAAAAAAAAAGTAGCAAGTTGTTTCAGAGATCAGCTCATGGCAAAACAGGAGGTTCACTAAGCTACCCGGAAAGGGGTAAAAGTTGTGTGCAATTAAGAGAATCGCTGCATCACAAAGCTAGGAAAATGCACCCTAATGTGAGAATCTTTAGCTAATATTTTCAATATGACGTTACCATGGAATCATCCACGACAACAATTTTCTGATGTTCCCTCATATACTAAATTCATGTGCTACCTTCCTGGTTTTTACTGCTACATATAAAATACACATAACAAATACCATAAGTCATAACCTACAATGTGACCTAATTTAGGTTATATAAAATCATAGAAAAATGGTATTCTTACCAATGACCGGGTTTGAAACCCATCAAAAAAAACTACCCGTGTGGTTCCCTTAACACCAGACAAATAATAAAATAAATACAACAAAATTCATAATAGTTCACCTTACAAGTAAGGACGCAGAAACAATGAATATACTGAGCTGTAATGACTAGTAATACCTTTTTCAAAAGGAAAACATTCCCTGTAAAGTGAACAAGCTGTAATGACATGTGGCTCACTTGGGAAGATGGTAAATTTTTCCAGAGTAATACAGCTTTAAACAAGAAAGAATAGGAGGAGACTAGTGGTAGTGGCGGTTGTGAAGGGTGGAAAGAGGAGATGAGGATGGAATCATTACCACCAGGCCCCATCACTTTCTTCCATTTTCTCGTTCATTTAAGCTCAATTAGTCTATTACTATAATAACAATTACATCCATTCCAAGCAAGTCCTTAATTTTCTGTCTATCAGAAATGATATAACAAAGAGAAATGACCGAGCTAATGTTTTATATTCTTCATTGTGAAGTGGTGGCTGGTCATGCACTCATGCAAATCTCAGCGTGATTTTCTTTATGGGACATCTGGAAACGATTTCTTGGTTTTGTGGGTACGACTACATACATCCGACCCCTTACATGCTACATGCAGATCTACTTCAATGCTTTAGTTTTATAGAGGCATTGAAGTAGTGCTTCTGCATGAACTTTTCGTGGACATACCCTGGAAGTAACCATCTGAATAATTGCTTTCCAAATGGCCCGTCATGACTCATGAGCTTCCGAAGATGATGGCTCTGTTTTAGGATGTCACTGGCTTACACTGCACAAGTAGAGGTCATATGTACACAGTTTAGTGCCTGAAATTATAACATCACAAAAATATTTCTTCAACACACAGAATGCTGCCATATTGAACTGAGAAAATATAATGTTACTGAAAAGGATCGTCACTGCGCTAGTGAGAAATATAAGGAGCTGATTGCAAAATAAGAAACAGGAAAACCAGAAATTGTCCAGAAAAATGAGAAAACTCAATTGATAAAAACTGTAATGAGTAATAATCTGACCTTGGCAATCACATTATCATTGAAGCGAAGTCATGATTCCAAGTAGATCTATAAACTAAGGGTGTGTTTATATTGAGCGATTTGGAGGGAAAGGAAAGGAAGGGAGAGTGTTAGGATAGCAAATAAGCGTGGAAGGAAATGGAGGGAGAGGGATTTGGAGGGCTCCATTTTCCCTCCACCAAGCCTAATCAAAATCTCTCCACAATAAGCAAAAGTTGGAGGGAAATTGTATCCAAACATCCACGTCTCATTTCTCCTCCCCTTCCCACTCCTCCTTCCCCCTCCCCTCCCTTTCCCTCCACTTTTGCTATCCAAACATACCGCTAGGGTGTATTTCGATACAATATGAAGGAGAAGGTACGGGAAGCCAAAAGAGGGAAGGGAAAGAGAGTGGTATGGACTATGGAGGGAAAGAGCTTTCCGGCAAAATTTTCTGTTGTTGGAGGGATTTAAATTTGGCTTGTAGGAAGGACATGGAAAGATTCATTTTCTCTACCCTCCACCATTTCGCTAACCAAACAAAGGAAGTGTTTCTCTCCAAATCACTCCCCTCCCTTTCCTTCCAAATTCCTCTAAGGGTAATTGGTTAAGTGATAGAATTTCAAGTAGCTGCACTTCAACTATCCAAAAATCTACCCAAATTGCCAGCTTACCATTCATGAACCTCAAGGAACATGACTATCTGTTGTCAAGACTACAATGCAAAGAAGCAAACAAAAAATTAAGTAAACCAGTGAAGAGCTCATGAGTGAAGAAATGAGTCAGACCACCAGTCTTGCTTCCCTTTCGCTTGCGAAACAGATATTTTACCCAAACATAGTGTAATGATAACAAGAACACATGAATCTGTTCTTACGATACATGTTCACAGTAAATGTCAACAAGATCAATTCTAGTCACAGAATAGAAAAATATGGTACATTATAAGAAACTGTGTAGGCTTGCATATAGTGGGTTCTCAACCAAATGTGAAGAATGTACACAATAAATTGATAGGTATGAGCACAAATTGTGGAAGTTCGGGTGTCTATCAACACAAGGGGTTTCGTGACTAATGACCATCTGTTCTATTAGAATGACCCATCGAATGAATAAACACAGAAGGGCCTACTGAATATATGCAAAACAGAGAAAGCAGTTTCTCAAAGCAGAGTTGTGCCTTTAAACTAATCAAGAATCTAGCACGCTCCTGGTGTCACTTTACCGCCTTATACGTAGATTACAACCTCATTACAGATCAAAGTGGACAAAGACTATCCATCCACACAAATGACTACTTATTCGGCAATATCACACATTAAACCACCAAAAGTTACAGATGTCACTTTACCGCCTTTCCATAACTCATACTGTACCTAAATCATAGGTGCCGCATACAGACAGTAAGCCACCTTCAACAGTATCAAAGCCGATACAGAATAATTTTTCCTGTCCAAGCATATTTTAAAGCTGTGAGGTGCACCAAGGCGACGACCGACACAGAGTTGAAGGCGTGATGCGAAAGTGCATGCCCCATGCATATGGGGCATATTGTTGTTGCACACAATTTTGTATTTTTAAAAGTAAAATGTTGTGCACTAATAGCACTTTTTGAGATTTAGAGAGGGTAAACATGTACACAAAAAAAAGCAAGGCATAAATGCATAATGGGACAACATGAAAGGTGTAATAATAAAAGAGCTACACGATAATAATAGAAATTGCATAATAGTGTACCTCATTGGTTAGCGAGCACCTTGACGCATTTTGGTGACCGACTCACTGAGCCTTGCACGTCAGCACCCTCGAGACGTGCTGTTTTATACAAGTACGTGGTTTTAGAAGGTGTGAGCTGCGCCAAGGCGATAAGGGCATAGGCCTAGGCTTTCAATGCATGAGATGAAAGTGCATGCCTCATGATCCTGAGGCTCACAGTACTTTATATATCAAAAATAAAATTTTCAAACAGCAGTTGCTTTTTCGAATTAAAACCGAGCGAACAAATAAAAATGTAAAATATATGGATAATTGAGCAAAAAAATGCACAATAAAAAAACTAGATATGGAAATTGCATAATCTGCCATGTTATCCACGGCGTACTCATAAAACCATAAAACAATAAAGACGCCTTGTAATAAAAGGCACCTAAGGCTCACAAAACATTTGAGCTAGTGCATCACTGGCTCACTGAGTCTACCACATAGTCGCTTCCAAGGCATGCTTTTTTGAACCACTATAAGGTCATGAATCTGATTTCTTTTTTCTATAAACTAAGAATAGATAAACATGTAAGAACCAAATTTTAAAATGCCTTCAAATGCTGAAACGAGCGGAAAAACATCTGACTTTTAAAAAGCCCGCAGTTGTAGAAAGTTCCTTACCTTCACCAGTCTGAGCAGAACCAAGAGTCCAAGAGCAGATCCTTTCTCAAAAGAGAATTCAAACACACAGCACAGCCATGAAAATTTTATTAAGATTCTCTCATTATATATGAAAGCCAAATCTGAAGTCTATTAAAGCAAGTATCTAATACTGCTCTGTGGCAAGTTGCGCCACAGCTATAAAAGTCGACATGGCAGCCCCATCTTTCCACCCAACAAAATGCTTTGGGTTTTCTAAATCAAACTTGCACATCGCCAGCTTTTAACACATACAAAACTGTCATGTAGTGTTGTCACTTGTCAGCCTGCCATGCGATGCATGTTCAGCGTACAATTTCCCCACTACCCGTGAAACAAGGAATAAACTACTTATAGTAGCATGGCTAAACTACTTGCTAATCAAACTTCACAAAATAAATTACAAACTATCCATATTAATCAATCAATACCTACATCTTTAAAGTGATTCAACATTTCAAATTACTATTTGAAGAAACAAGGAATAAACTACCTATTACGTAAACATTTTTCTTCACTTAGGCCTTGTTTGGATAGGAAAAAAGGAGGGAAAATGAGGGGAGGGGGAAGGAGAGAAGAGGAAGGAAGGGGAGGGCAGGGGAGGGAAGGGAGAATGGAGGAGGTGATTTTCCCTCCAAATCCTGCCTATGTTGGTGGGAAATAATTTGCCTTGTAGGAGGGAAATGGAGGGATTCATTTTCCCTCTCCTGCAAATCCATCTACCTTCATTTTGCTAACTAAATAATGGATTTCTCATTGTTCCAATTCCCTCCCCTCTTTTTCCCTCCAAATCCATCAATCCAAACGCACCCTTCATTTACTATCAAAGCAGTATGCAAGTAGATCTGTACGTTTTTCAGTGTGGACAGGTTAACACTAGTCTAATTAATCACAAATTCACAATAGCTGTTTACTTTTTCGCTTTCCTCTTAAGTAGCAGGCTCTCAAAGTGAGTTTGTTGGCTGGCGTGCATTCACGTGAAATCATACGAAGTTGTCCCTATCACTGTGAAATCCAGGACTTAGTCATAAACCAAGGGGGAGATCATTAGAGGATTCTTTAAATGTTGAACCAAAGAAAGTATATCATTGTTACAAGGCTTATAACAATGAAAAAATAGTACAAAAAAAACATGGAAACACTTGTTTAATTGAATTAAAACAGGAGAAGATATGTTAAAGACTTGGAAACCTTTATACAAAGAAGCGGGAGGTGAAAAGGAGAAACAAAATTGGCGTAGAAGGTTTTGAAGTATTCATTAGCATGAAATCAACATACACATAGAGATCCAGATCATGTCCCAGGGAAAGTTTTACACTCCAACACCAGAATAAGATCCCTGTACATACCAGCCCTTTTGGTAGCTTATATGACGGAATATTCTCATGTTCAACTTTTTAGAGTTCAAAAACAGGTGGAATCCAACAATAGCAGAAAAATAAGTTTGTTATATTTGCCGGTTGCACAGCCACTTTAATCAAGGACAATGGAACCCTCATCTGCAAACAATTACCTACGAAGTCTATTTTTATTGGAGAAGTGATATTTGAGTATCCTTACAAAGACAAACACAACTTAAGCCGACAAAAAAAAAGCTACGAATAACGACTATTCCTAACCACAATCAAGAGACAGTCATTCCCTGAAAAAGCTGAAAGTTCAACTCCAACAAAATGCACCAAAAGTTAATTAACTCCGCAGTCAGCACCTCCATTACACCATCACTTCATTGCTATTATTTAAAGCCAATTACTGAGAAAATTGACTTGACACAACTCAGAAATACCCAAACCTGGATTGCAAAATGAGTACACATTCTACACATCACAGCGGAGTAATATAAAGACATGGCATAAAGCTTTCTAAGAGATTTGGACAAGTACTCTATCGGGTCTGCACATCAGAAATTCAGAAGCTAACGTAAGTGCCACTATAACCTTAATAATAGTGCATGCTCCATGTCCCCAATCCCAGTGGAACGTACTCGAAAGGAAGTTAACAGATATACAATTATTTATTTGGAATCTTAAACAGTTTGCCGACAGCAAAGGTCCATATCTTTTCCACCTACAGATTTATTTTCCTAATTAATGAACCAGAAAAAAAGTCCGAAAGACGCTATCCATTGAAGTGGCAAACTAAGTACCCATATTGGAGATTGGTACATGTAATAGTGGCAGTGTCAATGGCAGCGATTGATGGTAGCTTCAAAGCTATGTATTCCAGTCCCATAAAATAAGTTCAGAGCCTTACTCCCAAAATTAGTTAGAGTTGGATAGTCTATTGCATTCCCATAATAGCATACAGAAAAGAAAAAGAAAAAAAAGAAAAAGAAAATCTGTGCAAACATAATACAAAGGCGATACCATTTCTAAATATTTGTCAACGGAAAATCTACGGCATGTCACATTACAAAGCATATGCCATAGAATTAACAAAATTCCATAACTGGAAACTCAAAACGCAGTTAGCTTCAGTCCTTAGTTTTAAAAGGGGCACCGACACAATAAAGGCCCGACGCAACAGGGACCGTTGAAGTATTGAACAAAGGAAACAAATATAAAGGCAGTGTCATAACTGAATAATTAAAAATGATGACTACACCGTATCAGGTCCTACGAGGCTACTACGAATAGTGGTTTTAAAAGCAAATAGACGCACAAAGCGGCTGTATGTGTACTAAGTGAACAATGCTTGTAATTCTTCTTAAAGATGGACTATGAATAGTAGTACCACACTACCACCATTGGGACAAGAACTCCAGTACCATCATTGGGACAAGAACTCCCAATGGCGGCTTATGACGAGAGTTTTTTAGAAAGGTAGATGGATGTTCTCTTTCAATTAAACCATCACTTCCAAAGGCTGTTCTATTAACACTATGTCCAGAAAAAAAGCTTTAGCACTGTTCACCTAGTGCAAAAACTGTCACTGCCAATCACTTTTAAGCACTGATTACAATGTAAAGTATTTGTTCCATAGCCTCGTAAGATGCAAAATAACCTGGACATCATTTTATTAAATATTAAAATATCAAGGCACGAAAAGAAAGTGTGTGCCTTACGCTAACAAGGAGTGCTGTTTCACAAAAAAAAATGGTTTTTCAAACCAGAATATTGTGCAACAACACCTTGCATGATAGTCTGAACTGTGAAATATTGCACTTATGCAAACCTAAGGTCGCCAGAGTGGTTTTAATGCCTCAGCAAGCCTTGAGCTTAGGAGCACAAGAGACATGCTTTTAAACTAGGCTCTTAAGGAGCAAATTTTCTGTAAAGAAGTATTGGTAAAGAGACACAAAAAGGGCAGACACCCGTGTATACAGAGCCACCCCCAAAAACTTGACTCCTCAATTTTCCAATGTAATAAAAAAAACTTCACCTCGTATGAAACCCTAATATACACCTATGAATGGAAAAAATATAGGTCAAAGGCAAGGACAAAACTGAGGATTTAAATTAACGACCAAATCAACTCTGGCTCGACCTGATCTAATCCGCCACTTCCACACCACCAACAAAAATTTCACGCTAGAGTGAACACTCAACTTCTGCAATACATGTATACTTCAAGTTCAACCTATACTACAATATTTCATATTGGCCTAGACATTCAGAACACCATCAATACCATCCAGTACTGACACGGTGCCACCTATGCTACAGTGTAAAGACACGAGACAACCAATAGTTGAGTTTAATACTGCTACCATAAATCCCTACCTTCTCCCAACCGCTATTTATGCTTCCCTTTTTCCAAGAATGTATCAAGCAATAGTAACAAATCACAAGAAAAGACGAGCAAAGAGTATAAACGCCAAATCAATAACTATATTGATTAAATTTCGCCTGAAAATACCCAACAGTCTAAAATGTACATTCAAATAACGATGTGACAAGAAAAACCTATGAAAGGAAAAAACAAAAAAAGGTTGCTAAGAAACCTCAAGTCCGAAATAAGATCCTGCATACCGATCAATCCCGCCAGTAAAGTACCCCCGGTCGCGAATAGCCATAAAGACCAACCACGTCAAGTGACTATCTGAGCCGGCCTGGTGCGACTTCCCGACGGATCTCTCAATATTAAGAGTCTTGGCGACCCGGTCCAACCCTCCATACAAACCGTTACAAAACTTGATCATATACTTGACATCAAACACCTTCTCCCCAAAGAAAACCGCGATCAACTTGGTGAAGTCACGGAGTTCAGTCGGCAGTGGCCGCTGAGTCAGCATCTTAAGCAGGTATCCGAAATCGTACGCCCCGTGAAACGTGACCCAGACAACACCATCACTACAAACAAGGCCGGATGACATCATGAGCTCGCTGAAGCGCCAAGAATCAATGCCGTCCTGGAGATTACGATCAAAATCAATGCCGTTGACGCGCAAGAGCTCGACGGAGTCGGTGGCGTGAGAGTCACGTGAGAGGTCGAAGTCCTTGAAATTGAATTGCCAAATGCAGGTGCACTTGTCGGAATCTATGGAAGGGAAGTTGCCTTGGGAATCGGAAAGAGTAAGCCCGAACTGGACGATGTTCAAAGCGTCGACGTTTTGTTTAAGAACGGAGTAGTTAAGCGTAGAAGACATGGTGTCGCGATCTTTGTGACGGTAAACGACGCCGGGGAATTCGGTATCCATGGAAATATAAGGATAGTCGTCGATGATTGAACAGATGATTCTGAACTCTTCGTCGACGTTGTCAGCCCATACTTCTCGGACATGAACCACCATTATAGTTTATAACGTGTATTATTAGAATTATTACTGTAATTGTGATTGATTGAGGGTTGAGAATCCAGATCTTGGAGTGTTGGAAGTGAAATTTGTGGGAGGAGAGTGATGGGTTTTCGAATTAGGGTTTGGGTGTGACGGAGGTTTATAAAAATAGAAGGGAGAGATTGTCGTAAATTGGGAAGGGGATTGAGGGGAACGTGGGACCACTTAGACGAGTTGGTGGTGGATGACATGGAAAAGCAACACAAGTCGTTTTTGGGGCATTTGGTTCGGAAAAAGTTAAGGGAATAAAATTAGGAAGGCTAAAAAGGGGAAAAGAATATTTATATTGTATTCGATACGGATTTATTTTTTTACATACAATTTTTACAATTATACCTTTTTCTTCCTATTTTGTTTAAAAATCGCAACGATTTCTCCCGTTTCTTCACACTCGCCTCAAATCCTACAAGATGAACACCAAACACGTAGAATAGAGGTAATAGGCGATAAAAGCAAGCAATGGCACGCAAAACAGTATCGAAACGGGATCAAAAACAAAATAAAAAAAATCATGACGAAATTGAAGCTCATCAAAGTTCTCCACACTTAGGCTTTACTCGTCCTCGAGTAAGTAATCGAAAACTAAAACCCTTATTCAAAACAAGAACAAAACTAACTAAGCTAAGTAAAAGCCTAATCGGGTTTAGTGACGAGTCATATACTCATATTCGTACAGACTTTTATGTCTCTTCTTAACATCTTTTACTACGGTTTTGTGAGTAAAATTGATATTTATATGCCGTATTTAGTAGAATATCAATACTTCCGCATTTTGGTGTTTAAATGTAGATTGGATGCATTTGAGGAGTACAAGAGTGACTTAGAGCACCACAGAGTCGGTAAGATAAAGCACGAGAAAGACACCCAAGAACCAAGGAAGGCTAAAGGAAAAGAAAGGAGAAAATGTGAAGGACTTGAGAAACACGAGGATCCTCGATCGAGCCCATGCCCTACTCGATCGAGGAACCACTCGCCGTGGGCTTTTCTTTATCCGGAAACTTCCTAAGTTGATTGGCGTTTTGTTATTTAAAGAGAGCCCGTGCCCCCAAGCTAGACTACGACTTTTTACCTAGTTTTACTTCTTCTATCTCTCTTTAGAGTTTAATTTTTTGACACAAACCCGACACGAATAACCTATTTATTTAAAAGTGTCATAATATATTTGAATTCAGGCAACAATCAAAACAAACAACTTAAAAATAAGCATTTTTATTCATCATTTTTTGAATAATATGACTATAAACACTTCGCTTATTTTATTAGTTTATTGGGTTAAACAAGTTAATGAGCTAAAAATGATCTGATAAAAGATAAATGGGTTAAACATGTCGGGTTGGGTTATAGAAAAATTAAACGAGATGGGTTATGGTTAACTGGTTAAGACATATGACCTGTTTATGTAATTGGGTCGGATTAAGGTTGAGGTAGTGGTGAGCCGTTTAACACTAACATAAACACGAACATGACACGACCTGATAAGTTTGCCACATGATTCAACCTGATCGGACAAACCCCTTAATAACCACAAAATACGGCTCGTCCTAACAAGTCTATATGAATGACCCGACAACGACTAGTCTTGAACCCGAGCTATGACGACCCGACTAGCCCGACCAATAAATGACCTGAAACTCGATATGGTCCTAACCTAGCATACCCGACGGACCCTATAGGCTATTGCCACCTCTAGGCATCCCTAGTGAGCCACGTTTAATCGTTTATATAGAGTTGACATTTGACAACAGTAATATAATTATAAAGATTATAATAAATCTAGTAAAAATCGGGGTTAATCGTTGGATGAATAAACAAGTGTTTAATGAGCGATTAGTGATGGGAGATGAATTAAATAAAATAAAGAAAGAGAAGAAAACAAATGTTTCGATTATTACAATGCGCTCGTACTTGTACTACCACTGCCATTCTTCCACCTTCCCTCTACTTATCATCACCCACCAGATTCAGGTAACCTCTGCGCTCTAATCTCTGAAAATACTCAAAATAGTATACAAATTAGTGAAAATGTCTCTCGAGGTTTGATATATTATCTGGAATACCCAGAAAATGACGCTTTTTTTTTTTCAGAAAATATTTGCATTTTCCGTACAAATTATACACTACATAGTACATATTTAAGTGCCCAAATTTGCTTTACTGCGATTGTCTCAGGTTGAAGTTTAATCGACATTACAACTCCTCTGAAATGGGTTTTCCTAGTGTCAACTCTGATCACTCTACTAAAGCAAGCCCTCGTTTGTGCAATGTATCTGGGTATTTTTTTGTTCTTCTTTTCGTTTTATTTCCATTTCCTTGCTAAATTCATGTGTGATTTTACCATAGCTTAGTCTCAACATAAAAGCTATCAGGATAATTCAGAGGTTTTGAGGCTCATTCTAGATTTTTGTAGGGGTTACAATTCAGAAGTGTCACTATCTTACTCTAGCGTTGGATAAACAGCAATTCCACTGTTCTCCCAATACCTCCATCCCCGACAAATTGCAGGATGAGGAATCCCATTAGAAAAGGCTGTTTTAGGATGAATGTAATGGAAAATGCGTCTGGAATTGTATGAAATGACTACTACTTCACAGTATCACAATGATGACAGAAGCGCAATCAGTATATGGATCCCTTTTTATGTATTCCATCACAATCCAAAACCAAAGAACCATGGAATAACGAGTCATTGGTTTCACTGAAAATGGAAAACGCATTACCAGTGATATATGGTTTATGTAAGTTTAAATCACCGTTTGATATGTTTTTATTTGGTGGGTGCAGTCATATGACGGAGTTGCTGGAAATTCACTCTCCAAATCCCACATTGCATGTCTTATTCATACCTGGAAATCCAGGTTCTTTTTTCGTCTTCATCATCTTTTCTACTCTACTTACCTCTTAAGGGTTGATGAAGACATGACCTTGGATTTTACTGATTTTAACTGTAGGTATTATTAATTTTTACAAGGACTTCCTCGAATCATTGTATGGGCTGCTTCAAGGAGTTGCATCAGTCACAGGCATGCTATTAGTTTCCCTTCTGCTTTTCTTACACATTACAGAAATAAGTAACAGACATTTCTCAATAAAGTTCATTTGTTTAATTCTCAGCTATTGGGCACATATCCCAGACGACTAAGGTATTCACTTGTCAATGCTCAGCATCAACTTAAATATATTAACATTGCTAACTGTGGTATGAATATATGACCATTAGCGATGATAAAATTAGCTCTCTAATTACCTAAGCTATCAACTATGATTTGAAGTCCATGATTACCTATTATTTTCCTATATATTCCAAAACTTATGTTAATAATTTGAAGACTGTATTGTCACGGGCCGACTTTTCTTGACTCTCGCAAGCAAGTCTCGCCCCCTGCGCCACCCGTCAACTGTCCGTCGTTGAGGAGTCAGGCTTCCCAAATTGACTCGACCTCAAGCCTCTCGTTAGTATGCACCCACAACGACCAAAGCCCGGTATGCATACTCATTTGATTATCCCTAACACTTACTTTGATGCTTAAGTGTTTTGGGATAAAAGTTGCAGTGAAGACAACTCTCAAGACATCCTTATGAAAGCTTGAAGGAAACACTCAACAACTCAAATGCAAATGTAGAAGCCTTGGCCTATTTATAGACCTTTTCTCCTACTTCTAATTTCCTAGAAAGTTCTACACAATTACATTCTATAGAACTTTCTAGACTCGAATCTAGAACACT
Organism: Silene conica; assembly: GCA_029255685.2. Taxonomy (NCBI): domain Eukaryota; kingdom Viridiplantae; phylum Streptophyta; class Magnoliopsida; order Caryophyllales; family Caryophyllaceae; genus Silene; species Silene conica. Next base: position 79,182,095 of record CM055318.2, on the reverse strand, counting down.
CGACACACAACTAGAATATACATAAACATCCTAATATATGCAAGAAATATCTAGACCAACCTAGACTTCTACACACTTCCACGCCTTCTAGAAGATTCCACGCAACTCACGAATATTCTACACAATTTTGGAATACCCTAAATGAATCTAAATAATCCATGCAATTCTCGAAATCTCCAGAAGGTCTTGGAGTCTTCTAGAATTCTCCGCCAAATTTAGTCCATGGAACTATCTAACCCGAACAAAGCGACGTTTTCGGATCGGTGAGTCTCAATCCGTGACAGTATGCTGCCTAGGTAGAAATGTCACTTTTGGCATCTTTTGCTTTGTTATATCTATCTACTATATTACAAGTTAATGCGCGGAAATGCATGCTTGCTTAGTATGGGTGAATAGGGGTGTTCCGGTCCAAAAACCGGACCGGATAGGTGCAGACCGGTTGAGGTGACCCGGAAAGGAACCCTTTGGGTTCAGTTTAGGTCTGGTTTTTTGCGAGGTTGGACCGGACCGATACTAGTTTACAAGGTAAATTGAGTTATTTTTTAATGTGTACTGGACCCCAGTTACCATATTTTTTGGGACCCGGAGACAGGACCGGACCGGCCGGTCCGAGTTGGTCTGATTTGCCGGTCCGGAACTGATTGACCTACAAGGCTACAAGACTACCCCATTGTCTCATAGATTCCCGTCCTATGCTTCGAAGGGAGTCAAATGTACGAAACATTGCCTGTGTGCTGAAAGTGTTTCTAGATCACCTATAGCCTATAAAGAAAATGGAGTCAAGGATTGCATCAGCGAACTATTAATTTGCTGTATAAAAATCGCAAACAACTTGGGGTTTACTTTCATTTATTTCATCACACTCGATAGCCATGAATATAAAATCCACCATTTGCGGTGCCCTAGAGCATAACCTAATAAGCTAACTTTGATAGTTCAGACGATTGCATTGTAACTTTGTTGTGTGTATGAGGGATATGCAAACATTCTGCTCCTACTTCCCTTATTTGAGAACTGATGTTTTGGACTTCTACAAAACACAATGAAGTGTAAGTGTAACAAGAGGGCTTTAGACATGTATGTGGTTGTGAGCTTGATTTTGAAATTTTTGTGAAGTGTAGATTCTCGTATTATACATGTTGATGAAGTTTCTTTTCAGGCTAATAACACTATAAAATGTTTCCCTTCATCCATTTTGTATGTTTTCTAGGATTGGGAACATGGGCGTTTATTCACACTGGAGGAACAAATCAACCACAAGGTATTTCTTTGTCTTTTATCGGCAGCTTTATCTCTTCGCATATCGTTTCCAATGGAGCCAAAGTCTCACTACTCTTTGGTTCTGGATTACGATGGAATAAAGCAAAATGGCTCACTAAAGTGGCTACTCTTCTTTCTCTTATGAAGTACCAGTCCTTCGATGCAATTCTCAATGCAATTTTCATCTTGGGCTGTTTGAAAACAGTCTCTTTGTGTTCCTAACCCAAGGGCCAAGGGTAGGTTTGCATACATTCGACCCTCCTACCTTGCTATTAGCGGGAGCCATTAACACAAGGTTAATGTCGTTGCTGTAATCAACTTCATAATCCAGTTAACTGAGCTGAATATCTCAATTAAGGGTCTTCTGGCTGCCAGTGACGTTGATGTTGTAAAAATTAATTATCCATTTGGGCAAACTAGCTAATGATGCATAGTCTAATTACAATCATTCATTTGCTTCTGAAGGTGGATTTTATTAACCATGAGCTCCAGAACAGTAACATTCCAGTGATACTGGTAGGTAAACCGTAAACCCCATTCGAATTCTGTTATTGGCTTATTGCAGCAATCTTTAATGATATTAAATGCTATTGGCTTGGAGGATTTTCCAACAATGACGTCATTATCTTGTGATATTATTTATGCCTTTTGGTATCTGCGTCACCTTGCAATGGTTGTTTGGTTAATTTAGGAATTGGAAGTTTAATGAAATAATTTCCTACTTCCCACATCACGTGAATTTGCAATCCCTCATTTTTTTTTTTTCGTTTTCCTTTTTAAAAGTAACACCCAAAATTAACATTGTTTCCACAGTTCATGGGAAATTTAATTTCCCATGTTCTTCTGTAGTCAATCTATCCCCACTAAGTAGTTGAGCAAATGTAAGGACACCGCCAACAGATGGAGGACTAAACTCATAACACTTTAGTACACCAGTTTTTGGAACAAAAGGAATCATCATAATTTTGCTAAGAAAACTTCTACACTACGACAATTCCAATTTTGTTTCTTGAGTGGAGTCAAGTTTTTCATACTCACCGGGCCTCATCTTTCGCTCTCTTTTTAGATAAGATTACTCATGATAGGTTGAGAACTTAATCCCCTTGCTCTCAGTTTCTATAGGCGTGACACACTGTGGTGTTTTTTTGTACATGGGCCTCACCCCTCCGTTTTGTTATATAATCAAGATACTCCATTACTTTACAATAATCATGCTCTTCAACTTTATATTTGTTGGAATTGCGAGAAGATTGGTAAAATGCTCGCAATAATGACGAATAAATAAGATATGTTAAAGAGTCATATTTGGGTTGCATTGGATATTTTTTTTCTGAAGTTTTCAGAGTTACTATATCAAGCCATTAGCTTGGAACATGTAATTCAGAGATACATGGCACTTGTTCTGCATGTTGGTGGCAACAAGTTATTTGTATCACTCAGATGTTTTGAGTATTCTGCAGTTTACTATGGGATCTGATATGTAGATATTTTTGAAGGTTGGACATTCTGTTGGATCTTATATATCAATTGAAGTTTTCAAAAGAGCTTCACACAAGGTGCTCAGTTTAATTGCAAATAAACTTTTACATGCATTTTTCTATTTTCTAGAACACAATTAATTATTTTTGAGTAAATTCATGTCTTTGCAGGTTATTTATTTTGTTGGGCTATATCCATTTTTAACTCTAAATGCCGAATCATCAAAGCAAACTGCAATCAAAAAGCTAACAGCGTAAATATCTATCTTCATGCTTCTAAGAAATAAGGTCATCATTTGCTAGCAGCTGTCTATCATTTGTCTACTTCATAATTCTTTCAAAATTATAAGTTTATACTTTTTATTGTTTAAAACTTAATTGTCTGGCATTTTGACAATCCATTGCATTAGTACACCAGTCAGTTTTGGCTCACTTCTTACATTGGAAACATCCTCTTACCTTCACTTCCTCAAGTAAAGTGCAGTGCGGTATGAATGTGGTTGCTATTTTACCTTGCCTGTGGTGAAAGCCATATGAGAGAATTAATTGGTGGCAAGTATTTAGTAATTTGTAGATACAGCTGCAAGAATTAGTCTCAGCTTGGAAAACTTCAAGGAAGCGTCTCCTCTGTGCCCATTTTTGTTTAATAGAAAAATGAAATAGTATGAGATTAGTAAAAGAGTAACAGAGAACAAGGAGTTTTCATATTAAAGATCTTCAATTCCGTTGTAGAAATGCAATTCAGATACCCTTAAAAGCGCTATTGCTTTGGCCCATAAATATGCTAGAAGTATAACCCTTCCACAAGTATAATCAAAAGAATGTCTCGACCATGAAAATATAATTGCGGTCTACCTAGATACCTCAAGTAACAAACTAATACATCATATTTCCATAACCGTTCTCCACTTCCCCACCTTTTGTGCTGCCCAAGCCTCGAAATTAAAATGCTATGAAAACTACGATTGAACCAGGATCACTACAAATACTAATCAACCTCAACCACAAATTATAAGCGACATCACGAAGCATGAAGACTTGCATTTATCACAACTATACCAGTACATGACATGCATTTGGACTAGTAGCAGTGCCGGGATTGTGCCTCTGAATATTGTCGGAAGTGTTTATTCTACATTTCTACCTTAACTTCAAAATGCCTTTCATTGTCAAGCTTATAGAGATGATATTGGTCTAGTGAGAAATGTCGTAAAGGATTTACAACCAAAGCCACATGATGAATGAGTCTACCAACTTTGAACTTTCGCACCTCCTATAAAAAGAAAAGTATCCTCTAATACGTCTCCCATAATTAAGAAAACCTTTGCAAAAGAAATTTTATGAATACCCCCATAAAATTGTAGAAATTTGAGATAATGGCATTATGTAATTAAAAAGACAAAAATGTTGGGAAATAAAGTAGAGAAGGCAACATTTGTTTTGTGCCCATGCCCCATCATCTTAGAATTGAACGTGTTCCCCCATTTCCGGCCTTATGAATCAAGCCCAACCATTGATCTGAAAATTTGGAAATGAATTTTCAAGCGGAAGCATATGTAGCCTAAGTTCTGGATGAAAAAAAATCCAAACCAGTACCTTGGATGTTATATTGACTTCTAATTACGTATTGGGACTTCAAGTGGAATTGAGCATTAGTGAAACCTAATGGATAAATCATATGACTCACTTAGTTTAGTTACCTTCGTTAGTCCTTACCATGTGGGCACTCACACCAACATAACGTACAATGTTCAGCACGAACTGCTTAATCCAACACCTGATACAAAGCCAGCAATTGCATGTATCCAGCACCCTATACTAACATCCTAAATGCTATTTGATCATATTTGGCATATATTTTATGCTCCACAAATGACATCCAATATTCATCTTTTCAGGTCTCCTACACTGCGTTTAATATTTAGCTTATTTGTTGCAATGATGGGGCTTATCCCTGGTTGGTCAAGGTTTATTGTCAAGAAGACCATAGGGAGTTCATGGTCTGACACTGCAATTGATGCTGGTTGCTCTCACTTGTTAAAGGTACACCTTTTACGTCCTGTAGTAAGTTTAAGGCATTTCTCTCAATGGAAAGGACCATTTTTGCATAGGTTTGAATGTGTAAAGACTTAAGCTGTGAATTAATGCCAACAGGGTTTCATTTACTGTAAAGAGTAGAAATAGCTGAATTAAGATATCTCTCTCCTCCAAACTTTTATAGGACCAGGTTGCTTATACTGCTATGTTAGTTAGACTTGGCTACAAGTAGGCCTGGCAAACCCAATCCAACCCGAACCACACAATCACACTGGAATAGAGGGCCCGAATCTGACCCGAAAACTTATTTGATTAGACCCGATCTGATTCGACACGAATGTTTATTGTCACAAACTAAACTATTATCCCTAAATAACTTGATAACAATGCACCCGAAATTAACCTCAACCCGAAATGAATCAGCTCAACCCGAATCCTTGCAAATACAATCTAACCGGATCCTATTGCCCCGTTTGCTACGTTTATCTACAAGTCTCGAATAATGGTGTCAATTAGTGTCTGAGTCAGCTAATCAGCTACAACCAGGGAACAAAAATCAAATTGTTTTTGGCTTAAATGAAGCATGGTTCAAAGTGTCAACTGTCAAGCATTGTTTAAAATCGCGGTATCGGTCTCGGTAACTGCGACTCCGAATCGTCCTCAACTCGGTCGTCGCGCTCGGACTCGCGGTATATATAAGGTTTTAATCCTTAAGTAAATTACTTTTAGATTTTAAATTGGTGCCTCATGAACTGTCATATTTTAGCTCAATGTATTTGAATGCAAAATTAATTAAGGCCAATTGAGTAATATCATGAAATGTATTTTAATGATAGTATTATTTTAACTCAAAGCTAATGATTTCATTTTATAAATTTTCTCAAATATACACTGTCCCTATTTTCGCTTGCAAAACTGCTCCAAAACCCCCTGTTCTTTGCCTACTTACTTCTATACTCCCCTATTAAATGCTATAATCAGGCTGCTCTAATAGCCTAAATCTATCATGGAAGATCATGCCTTCATACCGTTGTTACGTGTAGGAATGTAGGATTGCTGCTGCTGATTGATTTGATATTCTTGTGTAATTGTTTGCAGCTGGTCTGTTGTTCTAACCATTAAACATCCTGAAATCTGGACAATAAATTTTTATTGTAATCCGATTTTGTGATTGTAAATAAGCTGAGTAGTTGAGGGTCTACACTGGGTTCATTTACTGATAGTGGAGCTCCAGCTCAAACATAAAAGGGGGGACATGTCAAGTTGGAGTTGTTTGTCAACCTCATTCTTCAAACTCAACTCGAGTTTGACTTGTTTAGCTAATCAAGTCTTGCGTTGAGCAGGAGCCGATATAGTAAAGGACTAATACACAGGTTAGGTACAAAATACTTGATAAACTAGCTATTTGGTTAATGCGCGAGTTACATTTGAAAGTGTACGCGCTTCTTTGCAAACATAATTGAATTTGTTTGCGAACAAAGGCTGAGTGGGGTCCACCTCAAGCGTCGCTTATTTTTCAAACAAGTCACCTTGGTTGCACATGTTTATGAGCCATTAAGTGCTTATTTTTGCTTACACCTCTAAATGTATTGATGAATTGCCATGTCATTATAGGAGTCCCTCTCATCAGAGTCTCTTGATAAACAGTTAGATAGCTTTCAAGTCTATTACATATTTCCTATGTTTCTAACCTCTTTTAAAGGCTTTTTTTACAAGTCACCTGTGTGTGTTTGCCGAATAGGATTTTAGTTCCATGTGGTGTATTAAATATTTCTTTCTGGGCAATGCAGTACCATACTATCCGGAATGTTCTCTTCATGGCTATGACAGAGTTCCAGAAGGTAATTTTCCAATGTTGTCTTTATAATCTCTTCTCTTAGGTAGTGTTGTTTATAACTTTATACAGAACACATTACATCCTCAATCATTTTCATCTTGGTTATTGCAATGATCATCTTATACTCCCTCTTAGTCGGTGTTTTGGTTCCCTTTCTTTTGAGCACCAAAATTAAGAAAATGAATTTGAACCACACAAAACACCATACCCCACATGGAAGTGAATTTGAACCACATAAAACTTACCGAAAAAGGAAAGGAGAACCAAAACCTGACTAGCATGGAAAGGGAAAGGGGAACCTAAACACCGACTAGGAGGGAGTATGTTTTATCGGTCTTTCTAACATGTGTCCTAAGGGCACACAGCACGAAGCTAATTACAGAAACATTTACGGGTTATTTAGTTAATATTTATGGTAAATATGAGTTTGTACATCAATTTGTGGTGATGTATTTGTTAGAATATTTGTCCAATTATCTTCTTATCACACGTTAGAAAACCAATATTTTATAAATAAAATGATCAATTGGTCTGACTATGGTCAGTTTCATATCAGTTCTCTGAAGGACCAGATTGGAAGTTCTTGAGAGGAAATCAAGATCAAATTGCGTTTCTTTTTGGCATAGATGATCACTGGGGCCCTTTATCCCTGTTTGAAGAGGTATGCCATCTTCCGTTAGTCTACTGAAGCTGTTTGGTTGGAATTTGGTTGCAATGTTTGTTGAGGAATATTTGGTTGGAAAGTTCTGCCTTTTCCTCATTGACATTTCAGTCACTTTATACAGCTCTGAATATAGCTAAAGTAGGAAACTAAGATATGCATGCTTAAATTTATCTTAATGTACACCCAAGTAAATCACAACAATGATGGAAGGATATCACAAAATAGCCAATAACTGTTTCTGTAACAAAGTTGTGGAGCAAAACATTAGTATACCCTAGGTGGTGATCGTACCATTCTATAATCTGGATCACGAGTTTAATTACCATTGACTTCAGAACCCATCACAGAGAGCATCTTTTGAGTGTGTAAAGGCAGAATCATGCAAGTATGCAACTACTCCAGTTTTGCCCAACTCGTGAATGGGAGAGGAGCTGGAGATGGTAGTGTGAGCACAATCTGAACTCTGGAGTAGTTGGCTGGTTAGGTATTGTGTAGTGGAGTATGAGGAGAGGGTTCATGGAATGAAGATATCTCGAGTTGTCATTGAGTGTCTGTAACTCCAAGTAAGTCGGTTTATCTGAATCCCCTAAGATTGCCTTATGAGCAAAACACAAGAAGTGTGTGCCATATTGTCACAAGCATCTGTGTGGCCATGACAAAAAAATTGATGCTGCGCACTGCCAGTTAAAACAACCTGTGTGCCATATTCTTGTCCATGCTGCCTGAAGATTCAGCAGCAGCAAAGTACAGTGAACATGTTCATGCAAGACATCATCAAGGCCCATTAAAAATTGATAAATTTTCGCATCTTCACATCATTTTTCACGTTTAGAGGTGAGATTATCTCACAGTTGGCACATTCACATACAGGAATGAGATCAATATCAGGTTCATCCAAGGCTTTCCATAGTGTTTTTGCCACGAGCATAATAGTTAGAAACCAACATACCTCATTGTTCTGGAGTATGGCTTGTCATACCAAGGCATGCTTTCTTGTTTTAAGCCACTGATTGAATTTTTTTCCAGAACTCATTGTTTGCCTGTGGCATCTGAAGGAAATGATGTAATATTGCATAGTTGATAATATCAACTTTTTCAAACATTTAATTTGATTTATATTGTCAACAGATCAGCAAGAGTGCTCCGAATGTGTCATTGTCGATAGAAAAGGAGGGTCACGACCATGCATTTTCATGCACAGTGGCTGGTTCAAGATGGGTAGCTCAGCATGTAGCTACCTTGACTCAGAAACGCTTATCTATTCTGTAGCCATGTCTCTGTACCCATTCGTAATTGAAGATTGAAGAATAAAAAAATGCGGGACAAAAATTGTGCACGAACTAAGCATGACCCATAATAATTGGTGAAATGTGGAATATGACAAGCGCTAGACGGGCTAGAATCTCAGCACGTTGTGAGGTTTGTGGAGTGATTGGGCTCCAAAAATCTGTTCACACCGGTGTATTTGTTGGGCCAAATCTTATCTTGGCGTCAATTCTGTACCTTGGTTTGTAGATCTTTTTTTTTTTAATTTTCATATTTTTTTGTTTGTTTTGGAAAACAATGAACATGTATTAAGAAAAGAATAGTGCGTATACAGGAAATTCTAACCAGTAGCTAAGCCAATAGATCAATGTAATTGAGTAGATAATATGCGCACCAGAACTGATAATAGTCGTTGAGGCTGTAAAGACCCTGATCAAAGTGATCATCATGTCGCACTGCATTGCTATTTGCTAGGAGCGTGACTGTTGAAGGCATCAAAGAAGAACGAGCAGGGATACGGTTGAAACATACTAATCTTAGTGAATACGGTTGTTACAGTAAATCCAAATTGCCCAGTGCTCAGTTGAAACATTTTGGAATAAAGTTGTAATTCCTATGTATTTATAATTCATTCCAACTCCTTGGAAGTTGGAATCACATACCTATCGCTCCTCCTAAGGGCTATTTCCTCCCCCCCCCCCCCCCCCCCCCCACACACACACACACCCACCACCCCCCAAAGGGTCGTTTGATTCTGTGTAGGAATGAATTGTAATAGATTGTGAAACCATAAAGTCATAGAGGTATGGAGTTAGAACTTCTTAAATGTTCACAAGTATTTGGTTAAATCATGGAATGGATTGAGTAGTATTAATATGGTGGAATGGATTTAGAAACTTGCGGGTTTGATTTCCAAAAACTCCAACCAAACACACCTAAACTTCTAAGTCTATTTCATAATATTTGACATTTCATTTCATTCCAATATTCAACCAAATAATTTAAACTAGAGAGAGAACAATAATTCTGCGAATCCAGGCGAGACACTTGAAGAAGAAGAAAAAAATTGGGATGTTCGAAGAGTGAGGCTCAAAACAGAGAGAAAAGCTCTCATTAAACGAGAGAGAGAGAGAGAATAGTAATTCAATTCCCTAGTTTAGTTTATGCTTAACTGTGAGCACTAAATTCATAATTGTATCATCAAATATAAATTTAGGGCTCATAGTTAAGCATAAACTAGTTTTCAAGGTGGAGACCAAATGTGGAGTAGATAGTAGTCATTATCAATAATTGTACAAAAATAACACATTGCAATGTTTGATATGCAGGAAAAAAAATAGAAAGTTGAAGATTAAGATCTCATTGCTTGAGGCAGACAGCTTAACGATTTTTGTCCTCGAGGACGAGGGGGAAATGTTACAGATTTAGATGTAATAGCTTGATACGAAATATGATATATTTAGGTGTAAATAATGTTAGCCAAATTTACTAGTGATACAAACTGCATTCAAATTCATCATCAGCATCAAAATGATCATTTTGCTCCATTTACGCACAAAAGAAGAAAATTAAACTCATGCATCGTTCATTCATTATTCTTGAAATTGACAACTTGAGATAAATAAGCAGGTTTGATGCAAACTTCTCAAAGGATGAATATCGCGGGCCTGTGAGTGTCATCTTACATTCAACATGCAAACACAAACCACTAAACATGTTACCAAAAACTTCTGATTCACTTCAACTGCATATATTAACACAGGTCTAGATTTCTTGCCCTTTTCACCAGTTCCGAATTCGGATGCTGGCAATCCCATCTCACTTAGAAAATATTCCAACTATATATATTTTGAAGGAACCCCCCATCTTCTACATGTGTCATTTTGACATAGCATAGCACCAAATTGATTGTGAGAGTAACATAAGCTGCAGGCTGCACCACAATCAGTTGGGGTGGTGTCGGAGATTATAAGCTCCCTGTGTAAATTGGATTATAGAAATGATATGATGCAATAGGTCATTTGGAAGATACACTTTTAGTCCTGGTAGCATCAACCCTGAGTAAACTCATCCCCTTTCCCCCCGAGAATATCTCAGTGGTTACCATGCAAGTTGCATACTTATGTGTTCTTTTCCTGCAGAGTAAAATGTAGCAAGTTAGCCATACTAATAAGGATACAGTAGCAAGAAAACCCCAGAAAAGTCTCTGAGTCCGCTTTGCTCAGCATTTTGGGCAACTTTCAGATCTACTAGAAGACCTGCTAAGTAGCCGTCGCCTACCCCAAGTGCCCAACAATGATGTCTTGGTTAATACCGCTAGGCAAATGTAAAGATTTCATAATGGTAAAGAGAAACCAGACATGTTCACCACGGACAGCTAAAAAAATGTTTTATTTCTGGACTCGTACACAGTATAAAGAGCTTTGAACTCCAACGAAACTTACCACTTTAATGCCACTGAAGAGTCCCAGCTCTCGAAGTGAATCTTCTGACATACAGTCACAATGCACAATCATATTGTGCATACCGCTCTCATAGGATGGTCCTGTTTCAGTGTTTCCAGACATATTCGGGATATAAACTGCCCTTTTGAACATCCATTCATCTGTTTCTTGACAATAGGAATCCTCAAAAAGCTCACCACACAACAGACACACACATTGACTTTCATCTGCAAGAACCATTTTCTCATTGTCTTCTCCTGTCCTGCTAGACTCTTCAGAGAGGAAGGTGAAATTATACCCAAATGGGAAACCCGCATTACCATCTATCCACTCCTTAGTATTTGAGTACCATCTTCTCGATGGTGGGTTTGTGGAGTTCCCTATTGAACTTTTGAAAGCATGCCATTCCGAATGTTTGGAAAGCCTTTCTTCCAGTTTAAAACAAAGACCACACACATCGCACCTGTGAGGGTGGTCTTCTGAGAGTCTGTCAATTACAACTGAATGAAAGCTACGTAGCACAGGTGGCTTAAATTCTAATCCAATGAGATATTCAGCTTCAGCTTTTGCACTTGGAACAATGATGTCAGGCGCCTTTTCAGCAGGTCCGGAAGGTGTAGTCTCATCACTAGCTAATGCAGGCAGGTCTTCAGAGCTTTTGCGAACTGGTGGTAATGTCACATTGGCATTAGTAGCAACTGTAGGGCTTTGCTCTGAAATCCGACCATCACATATGATAGAGGCAGGAACTGTTGCTTCAGGTTTCGGTGCAGATATCAAGCCCTTTGATATCAATGTACTCAAGATTGAGAGTGGATTTGAATCACCACTTGCCTTTTTGGAAATCTGAGCTGTTGTACTGGTCGCAAGAGGCAAAGAATTAGGACAAGATGTGACTGGTGGCTTTTCCACTTCTCCTTCAGGTGCTTTGGGGCCAGCTGTATCACGAGGACCTGGCAATATTGTAGCACCCCTAGAAGTTGGAGAATCTGTTGCTGGTGACTGAACAGCTACCTGTCCTGAAATGGGCCTGCCAGTGATCAACCCACTTTTCATAACAGCAGCCAACAAGTTGCTCACATTTGATTGTTCACTAGAATCTCCCGGGAGGGGATTCAAACTGACTGGTGAAGCCACATGCCCAAGAGACTGTGATCCCACGACCTGCTTAGCTTTCTGAACAATGCCAGTAAGCTTAGCTTCTGGATTTGACAATTGTAGTGATGATGGAACATAATGAGTTTGTTCAGAAGAAGACACAACGGAAGATGGCTTCTGTGAGGTCTGCGATTGCATTTTTGGCAGATATCCTAGTTGGGGATTTTGATTCCGACCTGGTAAATCACGAAGCCCCGTGTTTGGCTGGCCAGAAATCAACGCTGATCTTGGATTAGTCTGAACCAAGGATTGAGATTTCAGAATGTCTTTTTCAATAAGACTTTGACGTGGATCTCTTTTAGAAATGGCAGGTGGACGCCGGGAGCCCACAGTTTGTCCAGTTGAGTATTGTTGCCCCAGGGAAGCTTTGGCACCTGAGGCAGCAGCAGCTGGAACACCAAAATTTGATAAACCCGCCAAAGAACGAGTGCCTACTTGCTGCAACGAAGGGCTACTGGACCTTGGTTGACCAAAAGGTGAATCTTTTGGTTCAGTGGGACTCTCAACGTTGTATCTGCCTTCACTTTGAGTTTGTAATTTAGAATGATGATTACCGAATTCCTGCAAATTGACACCATAGCAAGTTTACCAGGTCAATTACTCCGAAAAGCCATGCAGATGAAGGGGAGAGGAAAACAATGAACTATTTTGCCTCGTTATGTACACGAAGCTGAGATAATGTCAAAGCCAATAAAAACACGCATTACCTGGCAAGAAAAATGGACACCCAAAAAAGAATTTATATAACTCTTAGTGAAACAACTACCAATTATTTTTGCCTCCCCAGATTTCATAAAATCAAGTATACATGTACTTGGAAATGACAAGCACAGATAACATACCAATTTGTCTATAGCAGCGTGATCAGTTGTCTTATTGCCCAACTCATCCCACCTAAACTCCTCTTCTTCAGAGTTCTTCCAGCTCTTAGACACCTCTAGGCTGCTTCTTGGAGGATTCTGAAGTAAAGGAACATCAGTACTTGCTGCTCTGGCACTTTTGTAATTAGAAATCGCACGTTTGGCATCATACCCATTTCTTTGGGTAGAAATAGACTCTTCCACCTCTCCGCTAGCACCAAGCCATTGTTTTTCATTTCCTTGTCCGATTGATTTACTGACTGAAGTGGTTAGAGATCTCTTTACACCTGAAGGAAAATCAAAGTTTCCATATCCAGCACCACGCGGCTTTTGTAGACTGGTTCTAGTTGCCCTTTCCACATCTTCGGAAGATCCTCCATCGACCCCGCTTGTATCGATTACTTTAGGCTGCATGAGTTGATGCAAAAGGAAAAAAAATCAGTAAAAAGACGTAAATATGTTTCAATCAAGTACGTCTAAATGCAGCCAGTCACCTAGGAACAAGTGAAAGGTTGCAGCTACCAGCACATACATGGCAAAGAGAAAATGTTTTGATAGTTCGATACACAGAAAAATGAGGAATCCCCTGGATAAGCTAAACAGCCGACATTTTAGAGCGCACCATTGTTAGTCAGATTCAAAGGTTAATGAGGGTTAAACAAATGATGCAGTAAAACAACATGATCAATAGCAAAACTGCGATGGTTAATCCAAATCACTTATATGATCACCCGTTTGCACTCGGTAAGAAATCAGAAATGGCCACAGTGACTGACAGTTCAAGATCCAATATCCAGAATGTTACCGTGATTCATGTACAGGACTGAGTCATGTAACAAATACAAAATGGCAAGAAACTTATGCCGCTCAATTGACATCCACTATTTAAAGGAATGAAACGACAAGCACAACGAAAGAAGAAAATAATAATAATTGTGTGCAGTGTGTAAGAATGAAATGTAAACTTACTTTTACCAAAATTCCAAGTCTAGTACTCTAAGGAAAATGTATTGTCCGAAATCTATATTAATTTGACAATGGCAAATATAAGTGGACAGACAAAGAGAGCATGGGATAACTACCTACTTGTTGGTAGAATGTGATGTTTTGTATACTGGTTCAGACACTAAGTGAATATAAAATTAGAAACAAGAAATTAGGTTACCAACATTTAACTCTTATAATTACATGTTCCTGAAATCTAACAAGATAAAAAGAACATAGAGGTTGACTTATATATCCTGTTGTTTCATCCTATTGCTGTCTGTGACCCTCGCCCCCTTCTTTTGCCCTCCTCATTTACCAAAAGATCTATAAAGCTTCTCTAAAATTAGAACTGTAATGGAGTTATCTTACAATACAGCCCCCATGCATCTAAGCAGCATGGAGTACAAATTTGCATAAAGCATAGCACTATAGCATGTTAGTAGCAAATACAGTTGACTGAAATCAGGTGTCCCATTCAATATCAAAGTATATAAGAAGTATATAACAACGGGTTGAAAGCTAAAAAACTACAAATCTAACGCATTTTTAAACGATGAGTCAGCCAATTCTAAGACGAAATTTTACAATAAAGTGAGTGTGTTAATTGCTCAAGGACCAATAAGACCAACATGAAAATTAGCTGGCTGCAAAGCATACTTTTGTTTGGCAGGATTTTTTTGTTGTGTATCTATATCATTAGACAACTCACATGGTACCAAAATAATCTGAGGAACTATACTAGGCCAAAGTACAAACATGCAAAACAGCATTAAGATATATAGTTTACCGGACTTTCCTGTTGAAGCCGTTGTCTAGCTTGCAAATATTTGGGATTCACATGGATACTGTGGGGCTGACGCTGAGTTTGTGAATCAGTCTTTGATGAGGCGGACCCGGATGATGACCCATTGACAGCAGTCGAAAACCCCAACTCCATCTCAATAAGCTGCAGCTGCTGAGGAGGGAAAACTCCCTTCCAGGTTCCAAAAAGATGCCGCATACTAGAATGGATTGGAGGGTCAACTTGTCTATAAGCCTTGCAAAATACCTAAAGAACCCCAGCCAAAATGTAAGGTGGCATACAAGAAAATGTTTCATATAATTTGGAAAATAAAGGTTAAAAAGCACGGTTGATTCTTCTTAAAATTGCTTTACAAGAGGGAGAGTTTAATTCGTGATGCAGCATTGGGGCAAAAAAAAAGAAAAAAGAAACCACATGCCACACAAGATAGTTACTCTTTGAAAACAATCACTCCCAAACTTCAAACGAACACAATAAAGCTTTATCTGTAATTACTAAAGACACGAGGATAACACAGGTAACCATGAGATCAAAACACCATTCTTCAACATACTGGCTAGATGATAGGAAAAGACAAGGCACTTGTAACTCGTCAAACTTATTTTGAAAATCTAGTCTTGACTCCTGAGGGATGGGAAAGTGTAAAGATTAGGGCCATATAGCATAGCCCAAATGTGCTGTTAACTGAAACAGAGTAAAAAATATAATATTCTTACCTCAGGTAGTCTTGTTGCAAAAAACTTGATGTAATCTCTACCAATATTCTTGACAATACTATCAAGAAGATAGAGTGATGGCAGCTTTTGCTCACTAGGAACCTGCAGATCAAATGCTAAGATCGTATTAGAAGCCAACGCTCATCCAGTTATATGAAATAAAGGGGTGAAATAACACACAAAATCTGGGCAAAGCTTAACAAGATAGAGACAACTATCAAGAACCAACCAATCATAGATACACATGCATTTGAAACAATTTCTCAAACATAATCCTGAAACATTTCTTCACCCTGAAACACTATGACACTGAACCTATCCCCAAATAACAGAATTAATCATGCACGTGCAACAGCTATTGTTGAAGTTGCAGTTAAAATGAAATGGTCTTGAGACTGTTGACTGTGAGGAACCTTGTCTAAACAATTACTGTGACTTGATAAGGTTTCATACATCACAGAAGCACAGAAATGCCACTGTCAGTCGGAAGCATAGACACATCCAAATACACTCTTGTGACTGATTCTTTCAAATGTTGTACAATAGTGGATACACCGGCTTTAGAAATCTAAATGAAAAGCGGCAGTAGAAATATTCACAAAGAAATATATTCCCCACAAGCTGTAAGAAATTCTAATTCGTATCATGTTCGTGTGAAGATAGCATAAACCAGTGCCTATCATCTAGAATAAAATCATAAATGTTGATGCCAAGTGTCAACAATTCCTTCATATACAATGTCATGACAAATTGATTTTTATGGGGAGAGCCTTACACCAACCCAACAGATAATGCTCTTCTCAAATATTATGGTAAGAGAGATAATAGAAATCGAGAATAGTAAATCTTGTACATCAACACCCATCATTTGGAGCAGAGCGCACAGACTGAGTGCAGGTGCCATGTCAAACATGATGGATAAGCAGTAAACCACAAGTTTCCTGTAAAGCTAAGGAACACCTAAAGGCATAAATGGGGTTCTTAATGTTCCAGAACTCTATATTTAAAGGAACATTAAACAAAACATGGGTTGTAGAGAGACCTTGTTTAGAATGAATCACAATGAGGTGCCATATTTCCATCAACTCATAAAATGCCATAAAACTTCATCTCAAATTGAAAGATGAAAACTTCATCTCAAATTCCGGAGATCGAAGTTTGCTGAAGAGTGAGAAAAATAAATTAAGTTGCAGACACATTGATTTTCCATTCAGGAAAAGATTATGTAGTTGATTTTATATGCTCAATCTCATAGCACATTTAGCATTCAGAGTTTGCCCTAAGATACATGCTACCAAGCCTCAAAACGGACATTGTAAAGAAAACTGTGACAGATGAAGATATACATCATTAGCTCTGTAACTAATCGGAATAACTACAAACAGCAGTAATTGGACAGTGCTCTTGTTTCAAAGGTTATTCCTGATTTATAACGATTTTTATCTTTTACAATTGATCAGAAGAACTAAAAATAGCCTACAGCATACAAACCGAAAAGAACCATGGATTAACTCACTAGAATTACCTTCTGTACATAAAACATTATATCAAGATAAATCCTATCTACCAATGCTTCATTTTTTATTAAAAAAAAGAACACTAGTATACAAGAAAACATAAAGCTACGTTAGCAACTAAAAACACTTTGATTGATAGTTAAGCCGAAATACGGATTTCACCTCAATGATATGAGAACAGATGGTGGAGGCAATGGCGCGTGCCGCCTGCAAATTCTCTCCGGCAATGATAGTCAAATTGGTAATAATAGGCTTCGAATTGAAGGTAAGCTCAGCCAATGCGGTCTTATACTGATTTATCAGCTCCTGATGTTGCTGAAACTGTTGTATAGCGCCTCGAACTTCACCCACGCCCTCGCTCGCATTATTCCGAAACCGATTTGAGCCTAACCCCGACCCAATCGTAGTCAAATTACCAGTATTATTCGCTGGTGGCAGTCTTCGAGGATCTTCAGCTGAAAGCCTCGGTTTCTTTAAGCTGTTGAGTTCTCTTGATCGATCAAAGGGTGGCCGCCGAGAACTCTCCATTGTACAGTATAAATTACAACGCTAATTGGGGGAAAAATTAAAAGAAATCGAAACCCTAACCCTAAATTAATTAATTAATTAATTAACTAATTAAAGTACAAAAAAAAAGACTATCATCATTGTTACAAGTAGTACAAGATTGAATCTTTAGCGATGAAACAGAAAATTAAAGAGCAGAAACAATGGCGTTGATGTAAGAATTACAATCTACAGAAATTATAAATCAAAATCTATACGGTTACAAAAGCGGAATTGATGAATCGGGACTCGGGAGGATGATAAATAATCAAAACCCCTAATTCTACATAAAACCTCAAAGGGGCATATATGTGACGATGAGATCGATTGAGTATGTATAAGAAAAAGGAAGGAAGAGAGAGAGAGAGATGAGAGAACGATATAGACACTAGGGAGGCGACTGAGGACGTTTTATAGATGTACCTTTTTTTTTTGGTCCAAATTCACGGTGAGGTCTAATTTTAGAACATGTACCTTTTGTGAAAGACCCTTTTTTTGCTATTTTTTTTTGATGATGCGAAGTTTAATTCCCGGGCTGATGTATTTTCGTATCACTACATGAATCATGTAAATTCGCTTTTCGGGCTCAGCTGTAATCGAATGTTTTATTCAGTTACTACTGGACTAACACCACTTGCCAATATATATATATATATATATATATATATATATATATATATATATATATATATATATATATATATATATATATATATATATATATATATATACTTAAAAGAGGAACTTTTCGAGCGATTTCATTGGCTATTGTTTTAGAGCAATTTCATTGGCTATTACTTTGATTACATAAATTAAATATATAAATAAAAAGATAATTAAATAGTAATAAAATATCAGCTGGATAATTATTGTTTTGAGAGAGATTACATTAGCTAATACTTTGCTTAAAAAGTTTAAGTATATAAATAAAAAGATAATTAAATAGTATTAAAAGATAAGTTGGATAATAATTGAATTAATTAATAAAATAATTGATTTCATTTGCTATTGTTTTAGAGCAATTTCATTGGATATTACTTTGGTTAAATAAATTAAGTATAAAAATAAAAAAGATAATTAAATACTAATAAAATATTAGTTGGATAATTATTATTTTAGAGCAATTAAATTAGCTATTACTTTGTTTAAATAAATTAATTATATAAATAAAAAGATAATTAAATAGTAACAAAATACAAGTTGGATAATTATTGAATTAGTTAATAAAATAATTGATTGTAAACTAAGAGTTTTGGCTACCGTAAAGTTATGGTATAATTTGTTGTTTCTCTTCTCCTGTTTAATTAAAAACATAAATAGATGAATATGTTAAACACTTAAGTTTACGAGGTATAATTAAAAAAATACGAGCTACAGAATACGAACATATAACAATATGAGCTAATTTTTTTAAAAAATAAGAGTTTAAGAGAATCACGAACTAAAAATTACAAGCACGAAAGAATGCGAGCTATTAACCTAAAAATACGAGCTAATATAAAAAGAATACGAACTATTAAGCTAAGAATAAATGTAAAAGCAATACGAGCTATTAAGATAAGACGTCCTTTAAAATACGAGCACAAATGAATACGAGGTAATGAAAAAACAATACGAGCTATTAAGATAAGACGAGTTTCAAAAACATGAGCACAAATAAATAAGAATACGAGATTAAAAGGATCATGAACTTAAATATACGAGCACATAATAAGAATACGGCCTATTAAGATGAGAGTACGAGCTAATGTAAACAAAATACTAAAACACGAGCTAATTGAAACACTTCTCGAGCTAAATAAATATAACTAGATTTGCAAGACGTCAAATTTCATGATATAATAAACAGTTAAGATTACGAGGTATAATTAAAAGAATACGAGCTACAAAATGCGAATATATAAGAAATACGAGCTAATGTAAAAAAATAAGAACTTAAGAGAATCAGGAACTCAAAAATATGAGCACATAAGAACGCGAGCTATTAACGTAAAAATGCGAGCTAATAAAACTATTAAACTTAAAATACGAGCTAATATAAAAAAAATACGAGCTATTAAGATAAGAATACGAGCTAATTTAAAAAAAACATACGTGTATATAAGAGGATCACGAACTTAAAAATGTGAGCATATAAGAATACGGGATAATATAAAAAGAATAAGAGTTAATGTAAGAAGAATACGGGCTAATAAGATAACAATACGAGCTATTAAGATAAGAATACGAGCTAATGTAGAAAGTATACGAGCTAATAAGATACGAATATGAGCTATTAAGATAAGAATATGAGTTAAAGTAAAAAAAAAATACGATCGAATGTAAAAAAAAAAATACGAGTTAATGTTAAAAGAGTATGAGCTTCGACTATCTTGAAATATTAGAAATATTGGATAAAAATTTCATTATACAAGCTATTATAAAAATTAGTAAGTCTTGCTTGTGACGGGTCACCATTTGTGACGGATATTTTGTGAAGTAAAATGGATAGAAAATGAGTTAGTGGAGAAAGAGGACCACATGAATAGTGTTGGAGAGAGAGAAAAAGTGGGTATTTTGTGAGAGTAAACTGTATCCGTCACAAACTTGCGACGGATAGTGCCGTTGCAAATAAGAATTTGTGTATAAAAATATATGTGCTAAAAAATTATTTTGACCACAGTGATGCGTAATATGTAAGTGTCCTTCCAAAACCATTGAATGATTGAATCGAAGGTACAAGTTTCTATTTCCACTTAAATTTCATGCAGTTTCAACGTTCCATGTTGTTCCATTGAGGATGATACATGTGAAGTTTCATTAGCCATAAAATGTACTTAATTATTCTTTATATATGCCTATTATAGAAGATTAATTGTTACGTTAATTACTTTGAAATCATGTAAAGATATTACCCGGGCAACGCCCGGGCATGAAATCTAGTAGATATAATAGAGAAACAAAAATTTCGGTGGGTCTCTCATCCATCATGTGAGAGATCTCTCAATAACGTTATTGAGAGACCGTCTCCCTGAAGTATTTGTGTTTTAGAATTACAAATATTACTCCCTATATATATTTTTAAGATAAAGGATTTTTCTATGGGGTTCCCCTGAATTATTCGAGTTTCTAACTTCTACTCTCTCGTTTTTCACATTACCAGTTGTACCCTTAAACTCTATTAATTAGTCTCAAACGTGGCCCTTATTTTCTAAACCGTCAACTTAAGGCGTTAAGTGCTAACATGGCGTGATGACTTGGACTGCTTATGCCATGTGGCTTGATGACGGGATATGACATGAATAAGTAAGTAAGACTATTCTATACACAAAAACCTAATTAAATCAAAACCCTTCAAACAAAAACCGCTTAAACTTCCTCTGTTCCTCATTCAAACTCATCTCCCCTAATCTTCATCTGCATGCCCTTAATTTCAAACTCATCTCCCACATCCTCTAATTACAAGTACTATCCTCCGTTTTTTATATAATGTTCCCATTTGTTGAATATATGAGTGTATTATTTTAATAAAATGGGTACATTATATAAAAATGGAGGAAGTACTATTTTTCTCTTCTTATTTTATATTGTTACAGTGGCTTTATGTCCTTTATTATGGGGTTTTAATGTGTTAACTTTGTAGTAAAAATTGCTTATTTGGATTGCCCGTTTACATTATATTGATGTTTTAATCCAAAGTTTTGTAATTTTTTAAGTTTTCATTTGTTCACCTGTGTTGTTAGTTTATTCAAAGAGTTTTGATATTTATGTGAATTTTTTGGGTTTTTGTGGTGGATTATGGTTTGTTTGCAGGATGGAGAATGTTAAGTTAAAGATGAATTAATTATATTTGCAGGATGGAGAATGTTATGGTAGAGGATACTGTTAGGGTTTTGTTGATGGATGTGTTGAATGATATGGTTGATGAGGCAGAAAAACAGGGGATACCTCAGCCAACTTATCCTATTTTAACATATAATTATGTGTTAAGGCATGTTGAGAAAACTAGTGATCAAGGGCTTATGGTAATGTTTTATAAATTAACGGAATTACTTTTTTACATACGGACTTTACTCTTTCACATACATTTTTTCATAAAATTTCCATATAGTACCCTTCCTCTAAACCTAAACCTAAACCATTTTCCTCAACATAGACCAAACAACTTTTTTTTATACATTTTTACCCTAAAATTGAATTAATTACCTTACAAACCTAAACAATGGATTACAATTATCCAATTACTGAAGTAATATTGTCTATTAACGATTATTAATACGTTTTACTGCAATTATTATGTTTATATTTTACTGAAATTATATTTGGAGTCAATGTTAATTACGGTTTGTGGGTGGCGGATGACACGGTGGTTGACGGTAATTTTGGATGCACGACGGTTAACTGTGGTGGTCGGCTCTCTGAGTTGCGACATCCATGGAAATTTTGGGTTGTCGACCTCCATCGAATTTTTGGGTTACTAGCGTCTATCGACGGCTGTCGGTGTTAGTGTTGTTTGTGTTCCTGCGTAGAGTTGTCGCTGTTTCACTTTCTCCCTCCTTTCTCTCTCTCTCTTTTTTCTTGTTTTTTATTAAAATATTACGTATTTGTCTTATTTAGTTTTTGCTTTTCTGTTTTTTTAGTTTTTGTTTGTTTAGTTTTTTCTTCCCTTTTATCAGTTTATGCTTTTTTAAAATTTTGTTTTTAATTTTATTTAATTAATTAATCAATCAATCAATCAATATATATACTTAAAAGAGGAACTTTTCGAGCGATATCATTGACTATTGCTTTAGAGCAATTTCATTGGCTATTACTTTGGTTAAATAAATTAAGTATATAAATAATAATATAATTAAATAGTAATAAAATATCATATTATTAAAGAAAACTTTTTTGGAGTAATGAGATTGGTTGAATAATATAGTAAGAGGTTTCAAAACAAGGATAAGAAAAGATAAAATTTGCAATTATATTAAGAAATTAACTATAAGAAAATATAAAATAAGTGTGTGTGTTTCTATAACTAAAATTTTAGGTTACCTACATCTCTCATTGCTTTCCTCTTCATATATGATATATCTCTCAATTGTCAAACCATTCAAATACATTCATCAATTTTTTAAAAAATCTCAAGTATATACAATTTTCTTGATTAATTATGGCCAAGGCAAAGTCGATTATTATCGTCATCATAGCCATTTGTTTGTGTACTATAGGATTCATAGACAACGTTCACGCAAATGACGTGAACTACTCGATAACTTCAGCCGTCTTAACTCGACCCAAGTGCAAAGGGTCAATGGCCGAGTGCCTAATAGGGGATGAGTTGGATGAGCTCGAGTTTGGGCTCGACTCAGAGAGTAATCGTCGCATTTTAGCGACGCAGGGGAAGTACGTACGTAAGTTATGGTGCATTGTACAAGAATAGAGTGCCATGCTCGAAACGTGGTGCATCATATTATAATTGTAAGCCTGGTGCACAAGCTAATCCTTATAGTCGTGGGCTCGTGGCTGCAGTGCCATTTCTCGTTGTAGTAGGGGATAATTTTTTAATTTTCTTAAATATTTCATAATCAAATTAAATTATGTGATATTGCTCTATAGTATTGACTCTTGATCTATATAATTTATATTTCTCGCTATTATTTGTCATGATTTCATTAAAATGCAGTTATTTTGTTTGTTGGATGCTAAATTAGTAAATTTCGAACAAAAAGTTGACATACGATAACATTTATTTTTACCCGAACAAATGTCATACTATGTTGATGTGCACACATGTTGGTTAACCAATTTAAGAATATTATATAAATAAAAAGATAATTAAATAGTAATAAAATATCAGTTGGATAATTATTGAATTTGTTAATAAGATAATTGAGTTGATTGGCTATTGTTTTAGAGCAATTTTATTGACTATTAGTTTGATTAAATAAATTAAGTATATAAATAAAAAGATAATTAAACAGTAATAAAATACAGTCGAATAATTATTATTTTTAGAGCGATTACATTGGCTGATATTACTTTGGTTAAATAAATTAAGTATATAAACAAAAGTATAATTAAATAGTAATAAAATATTAGTTGGATAATTAAATAATTGATTTCATTGGCTATTACTTTGGTTAACTAAATTAAGTATATAAATAAAAAGATAATTAAATAGTAATAAAATATAAGTTGTATAATTATTGAATTAGTTAATAAAATAATTGATTTCATTGACAATTGTTTTAGAGCAATTTCATTGGCTATTACTCTGGTTCAATAAATTAAGTATATAAATAAAAATATAATTAAATACTAATAAAATATCAATTGGATATAATTATTATTTTAGAGTGATTACATTGGCTATTACGTTGTTTAAATAAATTAAGTATATAAATAAAAAGATAATTAAATAGTAATAAAATACAAGTTGGATAATTATTCAATTAGTTAATAAAATAATTGATTGTAAACTTAGGGTTTTAGCTGCCGTAGTGTTATGGTATAATTTGTTGTTTCTCTTCTCTTATTTAATTACAAACATAAACAGATGTATTGATGAATATATTAAGCACTTACGTTTACGCGGTATAATTAAAAAAATACGAGCTACAGAATACAAACACATAAGAATACGAGTTAATGTAAAAAAAAAAATTAAGAGAATCACGGACTAAAAATACGAGCACGCAAAAATGCGAGCTATTAAACTAAGAATACGAGCTAATATAAAAAGAATACGAGCTATTAAGCTAAGAAAACTAGCTAATGTAAAAACAATACGAGCTATTAATATAATACAAGCTTCAAAATATGAGCACAAATGGATACTAATACGAGATTAAAAGGATCACGAACTTAAATATACGAGCACATAATAAAAATACGGCCTATTAAGATGAGAAAACGAGCTAATGTAAACGAAATACCAAAACACGAGCTAATTGAAACACTTCTCGAGTTAAAAAAAATAGAACTAGATTTGCAAGACGTCAAATTTCATGATATAATAAGCACTTAAGATTACGAGTTTGCAAGACGTCAAATTTCATGATATAATAAGCACTTAAGATTACGAAGTACAATTAAAAGAATACGAGTTACAAAATACGAATATATAAGAAATACGAGCTAATGTAAAAGAAATAAGAACTTCAGAGAATCAGGAACTGAAAAATATGAGCATATAGGAATGCGAGCTATTAACGTAAGAATGCGAGCTAATAGAGCTATTAAGCTTACAATACGAGCTAATATAAAAAAATACGAACTATTAAGATAAGAATTCAAGCTAATGTAAAAAAAACATACGAGCATATAAGAGGATCACGAACTTAAAAATATGAGCATATAAGAATATGGGCTAATATAAAGAATACGAGTTAATGTAAGAAGAATACGGGCTAATAAGATACCAATACGAGCTAATGTAGAAAGTATACGAGCTAATAAGATAAGAATACGCGCTATTAAGATAAGAATATGAGTTAAAGTCAAAAACATACGATTGAATGTAAAAAAAATACGAGTTAATGTTAAAAGAGTATTAGTTTCGACTATCTTCAAATATTAGAAATATTGGATAAAAATTTCTTCAAGATGATGCTTAAATGAAAAATATACAAGTTATTATAAAAATATACTCCGTATGTGCTAAAAAATTATTTTGACGACAGTGATGCGTAATATGTAAGTGTCTTTCCAAGACCATTGAATCGAAGGTACAAGTTTCCGTTTCCATTGAAATTTCATGCACTTTCAACGTTCCATGTTGTTTCATTGAGGATGATACATCTAATGTTTCATTAGCCATAAAAAATACTTGAATTATTCTCTATATATGCCTATTATACTTTTTAAAAGATTAACTGTTACGATAATTACTTTGAAACCATATCAAGATATTACCCGGGCAACGCCCGGACATGAAATCTAGTTATTACTTAAAGAGAGAGAAAATCAATTGAATGAAAAAAAAAGACAAGGGCAATTTGGTAAAAATTGTATGTAAAAGAGTAAAATTCGTATGTGAAAAAACACATCGCTAAATTAAAGGGGAGGAGAGGATTTATCAATATTTATATTGCTAGTCTAGTGCTCCTAAAGTCCAAACCATGCTTGGTTGATGACTAGACAAGTTGTGACAAATAGAAATAATGGTATGAACGCAAGTATTGGGGATGTGGGTATGAATGTTATTACCACAGAATAATGTTGTTAATAAAGGAAAGGAGAAGTTAAGAGCAAGGAGAGCAACATCACAGCTAAACCTTAGGAGAAGTCTAAGGACAATTCAAATTGTAACCCAATCATCAGTAGTTGAAGGCCTTAATCCTTCTCCAGCAACTATATCATCAAAATTTCATGAGAACCTTACATCACCGAGGAAAAAGCAATCCAGGGGCTGCCAAAGATCATGATAAATTCAAAATGCCAAAAACCACTACAAAGAAGTTAAATGTTTATGTCCAAAAGACAAAGGCAATAGCTCCTGTGAATGACGACAGTCAAAGGGTAACAAGAAGGATGTTAGTTGAATATGAAGATCCCAATTCTGATGAATCTGGTAGTGAGGGCTCATACATACCATCTGATGATGAAGATGTGAATGAAGATGATATAACTATAAACTAACCAAATAAAGTCAACTCCAAAAAAATTCGTGTATGAAAAAGTAAAATTCGTATGTGAAAAAGTACGTCCCATTTTTATTTACATGACAACTTCAGTAACATGGAAAAAAACGTATATAACTATAAACTAACCAAAATATAAAGTCAACCCGAAAAAAGCTCATAAACCTATTTTATTCTTGGTAATAGGTAATTTTGTTTAGGTTAATAACCGATTTTTTTTGAATTTGTTCCCACAATCCCACCGGTAGACCCGCCTTTTTTGATAGACGGACTTGGACAATCAAACTAGGCATATAATGGACACGGGTAATAACATTAACCCCAATGGACATTTTTTTCAAGTATATGCCCGTTTATGTCTGAACCAAGGTCACTAATATAATAATCACCTATGACTTCATCTTAAGTCCGTCTTAAAAAAAAAAATTAGTTGTAACTTTAATAATCAATAAAAAAGAGTAAGGCTATATAATTGTAGTTTTATTATTGCACCATTTTAGATTCTCTCGACAACTACAAATTTGGTAATTGCAACGAAATTATGATACGCATCAGGAACGTGAAATCCCTTTACTATAAAAGGGATAGAATTTCTTGCAATTCTATTGGTCCATAATTTTTAAAGAGAGAAAATGTTTTAACTTTTGTAGGGCCCTCCATGTTCTTTTGTGAATTAATTAATTGCTCATTTTCATTTAATTAATTTCTCATAAGTTTAAATTTAAAAATATAAGAGACCTTTATTTTGTAAGATTTATGCTAAGTTGTTAACTACTATTAAAATCAACATCTAAAAAAAGTCATGAAAATTAAATTAACATCCATTCAAATCAAGATGTATCTATTTAAAATAATCATTGAAACTATGAAATTAAAATATAAGAATATCATCAATTAACTAAACAAATCTAAAAAAAATTATAAATTCACATCAACTACATATATACGTTAGAATACAAGTGGAGAGTCTTTATGCGAGAATGATTTGTGTGTTAATGTGACCAGATTCCAAACTTAAGGAGTTAATTACCACTCACACGATAAATAAGAAACAATAATTATTCAATAAAATCAGCATGAAAAATCGTTTAAATTTTTTACTAACAAATGATTAATGAGTAAACCCGTGCAATTAGGCACGGGTATAAAACTAGTATAACATTAATTAAAGAGCAATTACCACTATTTAACACATTTTGCGACAATATTCTAAATAACAAACCACGCAATTTGCACGGATTTAAAACTAGTTATAATATAAACAACGATCATGACATAATCAGGCAACACACCTGAGAATACTTTTTCAAAATCACAAAGAACAGTTCTAGTCCCCAACATCTCAGATCCCTCCCTGAAAAAGGGGGAATAGTAGGGTACTATACATAACAGTGAAATACACGCACACTCATGCCTTACAAGTTACAAGCCACAAAATTACAAGGATAAATTACAAAGACAGTATGTGTTACCATCTGCAAAGAAATGGGGTTATATACAAAGAAACACTCACTCTCTCTCTCTCTTTCTAGTACCAGTTTTAGGAAGGGAGTGCATGTGCTAAGTCCTTCCAGGCAACAACGGCTCCTTTAAGTGGTTTTCCGAACTGCTTGAAATCAATGTACTTGGTACACCGATTTCCAAGTCTATTGTTGGCAAATCTTCCTTCCTTCGACTCAATCTCTGGAAGAAATTTCGCTTTCCATCGAGAAATGAGTCCGATGACTTTAGCTTTTCTGTCTGTCCTTGTACCTGCTGAAGACAGACTTGTACAGCATCGTGCACTCTGACGAAATACCAGTCTTTCCCAATAAGATCAACCAAGCCAGCCTTTGTTAGTGTCAAGAGAACATCGCGGTTTGGGTTTGCAATCACAATCTGTGAGAGAGACAACAATGGGCTGAAACTGTAAATTCAGCAGACTTAGACCAATACAGAGTTCTAACTAGTGCTAACTGCTATGCAAGGAAAGAACTCAGACCTGGATACCCCGAGATTTGTATTCATGATAGAGGTCTTTAAGAGCTTGAACGGCACTTGAATCGATATATGTTACAGCTGAGAAGAGCGAAATTCAATGTCAGAAGATCAGAAGCAAAAAGTTTGCTGAATTAGGGAAGGTTTAGAATCATGATAAATTTAATTCAACATAATTTATTGCAATTTTCCTAATAACTTTAAATAACGGATTAATGTGAGAATAAAAGACAATTTCAATCATTTGATACAAAGATAGCCAATTAACCATTACTATCAAAGCTTCTTACAGGGTTACAGCACTGGATAACTGGCCTAACATTCTTGATTAATTTTCATATTATTTTGCTTAAGCTTTTAGCGCAAATGCATTCTTTTCAAGAAATAAAGATAATGCCTCAAGTGATCTTTTACTAGAAGGGCAAGAGATTTTTCATTGAGAGCAAAAGGTTATATTCATGTAGAGAAAGCAATTAACTTGCCTGCAAATTTATTATAGCCACAGCAGAAAACATAGACTTGATTGCATCCTAGTTTTTGTATTCTTAGAAGTTTTTTTTAACTCTGTAATCAGTCAGTATGAGACATATATTTATGTCACCTGTAACAGGTCATTTGAGTGTTTCAAATGATGATGCGTGTCACCTGACGCCAAAGTATTTTTGAATAAAGGCTGTGGTGGCATAGTTCTTTATTCAAGTAATTCTGATCGAACTTGCTAAACTTTACAGATCATTAAATCAATTCTAACTTCTAAGCGCTTTTCTAAAGCCGGGTCAGACCAAAGACAACATTTAATCAAGTAAACATAATTAGTTTTCGGGGCGTTGCCCCTCTTTTGCACCAAAAAAAAAATAAAAAAAATCAAGTAAACATAATTATCTAACATAAGATTGTGAACACTCACGTGACATCTCAATGATTACAAAATGTATTTGTTCAACTTCTGGTCCTCGTCTCATAGTACCATCAAGATTGGACTCATATTCCCGCAACCTACAACAATTCAATAAAGTATTCAGCATTGTCACTCCAAATGCCTCTAAGTTGCAGTTCTAATGTTCTATACATCATTTTAGCAACCTGAAAAGGCAAAGTACTATGACACTGACATAATTGAAATTTTCTTAGGTACATGAAGTACAGCCAATGAGAAAATTAGATTGTAAAATTGAGGGTATAATTCCACATATAAGGAAGCAAAACCTAATTAACATAAAAAGGACCTAATGTACCTAAAGCATTTGGCCCAAAGGAATCTTACCTGTCTTTGATGTAACTAGTATTCGCAAAATATATTGGCGCATCAACACGAACAACTACTATCCCATTGTAAGTATATGCTTCTGGATACTGTTGCGTGTTTCTGTATATTGTTGTGCCTGGGAGACGTCCCAATACAGCTGCAGAATGTTGAAAAAAAACATGCTTTTAAAAGAGTTGCAGCTGTGAATTCCATACAAGGTAAAGGACGGCCTGAATACTCCAAACACAATTTTGGTTTTAGGAAGTTTTGGCACATAAATGGGATATTCAAAAAAAAATTAGACCGTTGAAATTAACATGAAACGAGGTAGGTTTTGTCTTGTATGAGAGTCTCACATGTGAGACCAACCCAAATACTCACGTCTTCTCAGTCAATCACATGATTGAATAAATCAGAAATAACACTCAGAAACAGACAACATAGGCTAAAAGAGTGGTTATTGACTCACCAATGCGTGGATTTGCAGATTCATGGATGACAAAAGCGAGTGAAACCCCTACCTAAGAGAAAAAAATGTATTAATCTTGAAATCAGTATCAACAAAAATCACTAATAAATCTTTTGAACAATTTTGGTTTCAGTAATGAATCCATCTCAAGTGCAACTGGAGACAACTGAGAAATCAGACCCTTTCATTAGGTAATAAACATGTGCAAAGCATATATCATCTTACAACAACAGAGAAACACAGAGTGCAAAACTCCAGTCCCCCAATTTTTATGATTAATTCATGAAAAAATTGTTCAGATAGTTACAATCATCTGGCCCTCAAACTCCTATACAGATTTGAAAACATTCCATGGGTTGAATATGAAGCAGCTGATAAATTTCAGTGTTATTTTTATGTAAATTAAAAGGCAGACTGCAGACAGTTGCACCCAGGCAGTGGGGTCGGTGCCCCAAATCTCCTCTCTCTATTCCACATCACTTTCCACTAATTATTTTATCTACCCTCCCCATTTCATAGTTACTTCCTGCATTAATAGGGTTCCCCAAAAATAATTCGCCCTTCATTTTTCATGATCCAGTATACTTTATTGCCAAATGATAACCATAAGAGTGCAAAATTCCATTCATTGGGAATGCATAGTTGTTGGGAAGGTACCCTATTTTATGAGCATCCCCATTAATCCATTGTACAGGAAACTGCCGCCACTAATGAGGCTCGAGGAGGGATGCATTTTTTGGGGGACCATTTTTCAGTCACTGCAAATGCTCGTCCATGAAGTTGAAAACAGTCGATATGTGACAGGTAATATGCAAATAATTTATATGAATGATAGAACAGACAATGAATTACACTTCAAAAATTTCCGAAGTTGTACTGGAGTAGATCGGACAGCGCAGTAAACTCACCCCAACAAGGACACCAATCTCAATCCCAAGAAACAATGTTGACGCAAATGTAATAATCCAAAGGGTAAAATCTTTTTTGTCCACACGCCACAGCATGATAGCCTCTTCATAATCCACCTGTAATTACAAAATTTCAAAGGTATAGACAACATTTTAAAAATGGAAGCAGCAAAACAGGAGCGGCTTTGGACTTGATCAATTAAAATGAATTCTGGTACATGTTATAGTAATATTATGTCAAGATACAGAATCACTTATAGCCACTAATTCATTGAACAACGAAATTATTTTCATCAGCTTATGGCTGACTTTGAAGTTCACTCTTGAAAAGTAAGAGACATATCTTATGGTAGATCAAATGAAATCATACAGAAATGTCAAAGGAAGTATTTCAGAAAACCTATGTTTTGGATAGCAAATTAACAAAAACATAAAATAAGATAGCAAATTTGACAAGAACTTTCTTATGTGATATATGCAGCTGAAAAACCATTGGGAGCTTATCACAAAGTACAATACAGTATCAATCTTTTAGAAAACAAACTGAACAGGGACTTATAGTAAGATGTTTTTAAACAGATCGTGCAGGAAAATACATGTGAGAAATGATGAAGCAAGCTAATGAGGGGGGCTGAACGTGACTCAGTGGCTGGATCGGTATAGCGGGAGTGCGGTAATTAGTAACAAGCGGTAGCCACCCCAGACACAAAATATTGTTTAGATCATTTTTGCCATCCCAAGTAACTTTATACAATTAATTCGAAGTAATAAATACTACCTCTCAAAAAAATTGTACTCATAATTGAAATCTTAACTCAACCGCTCATGAAAAAAAATAATCTGTACTATAATATTCTGACAAGATGACAATTTATTATTATAACTATAATGTATAAAATAAATAATTGAAAATCACTAAATAAAAACTACAACTTGTACTGCCTTCGTTGTAATCATTTGTTTACCTTTGATTAAAATACCCCTCACACAGAATAAAAAATGTAAAATTTGACGACGACAGATGGAGTATATAACTAATATACAGAATAAATGGTTAAAAATCACATAATAAAACTACAACTTATAATTATGATCTAGCAACAATCAGAAAGATATTAGAAGGTAATCATAGTAGAAGTGGCAGCATAGGTAAGATGACAATATAGATTAAATGGTGGTCCTTCATTTCAGGCGCGCAACAACTATATAGCAACTATAACAGGGTGAAAAAAGACTAAAAAGGCACTGTATAATTCAAACTCCAGACCACCAGCCGTTATACCAAGTGCACAACCACTTGGACACTATCAGCAAAGATCATCGTGACTCTTTATTATACATATTTTAGAATGAAAGGGGATTCAGGTCCAACCCCTGAACCCCCCTTAAAAACGCCAATGACGTGACACCAGTTCATGCAAGTAGTATACCCCAGTGGCCCAGTAGGCTTAGCAATCTAAACATACAACTAATGCAATAATATAGCATCATAAGGTATATCTTTCCCTCAATAGCTTAAGAAGTTTGAGAGCTGACATGAGCTACTGCAACTTTTTTTTGCGGGAAGCTACTGCAACTTAAACACATGGTAATTTTAGTAGCTGCCGAAAAGCTATAATTCTAAAATAGCATCAGACCGTGGATACATTCAGCCAAACTCACCAAGCCCATCACAGCAGAGATCACTATAGCAGCCAGAGCACACTGTAAAATAAACAGAAAGTAAAATAAATCAATAAAAAGATTGACCACTCAAAAGAAAAGGGACTGTACATTTGATTGTTTGATTTAAATTTATACATATAAAAACTTGTCAACTACCAAATAGTTAGTAAATTTTCAGAGCCACCCCTTCCCCTTACAAATGTCCATTTGTCCACTTCCAGAGTAAAATTGGCAAATGTCAGGATGTCACTCGTCATTCGTCTCTTACTGAAGAGATACACCCTAAAAAGTTCTATCACTTCCTAAGTAAATTATACGAGAAAGTTATTGGTTGAAATGGTAAAAGAGTCATTTTTATGAGTCAGAACTCAGAGGCAGCACTTTATATATGTAGGCTGTTTGTTGACAAGTGACCGTTTCAGTTTAGAAAGAAGCATATGACCAGAATTCAGAATGTTAAGTTATAAGATTTTGTGATGAAAAATAAGGGGAAAGTTTTACAACTCGGTCTCCTGCATCAGGTCTTATTTCATGCTTCTCAACCAAAAACAGAGAGAATATACTTAAATCTACTTATTATCTAATCCAGCACACACCTATTGATTCTATTCTATACTGCCAGTACCACAAATAGCACCATACCTGAGGTATTTCTTCAAAAAGTGGAGTCAAAAACAGAAGAGCACAACCTATTATAATTCCAGTGATAATCCCAGCAAAACCAGTTTTAGCTCCACTTTCATGATTTACAGCAGATCTAGAAAATGAGCCTGCATAAAAATAAAAATTTAAGAAAACGAAGGCGCTCTGCTCATATTCATGTTTAGAGAATGAGGGATGCAAAAACTTCAAAGTTTTGTTGTATTTTGATGTGCTAGCAACAAGGTCTATGAGCATGAAGCCAGTCCTAGGGACCTACCAAGAATCGGGATATATTACCTGTAGTGGGGTAAGCAGAAAAGAATGAGCCAGCAATGTTGGCTACCCCAAGACCAAAAAGCTGTCCAGAGAAAGCAAGGATCAGTGAGAACATTACTTTGATGAAAATTACGCTAAACCGCTAGGGAAAAAATTAACGTAAATATTAAAACGTTTTCTTCGGGTTTTGATTTCCTATAGAACCAAATTCATAATTCTTTGGTTATTATGCTGGCCTAAAGTGAAATCGCTCACTAACATTGTTGCGCTTCTTTGATGTATCAGTTATTCCATATAATTCTCAACGCAATTGTCATTATCAGGACCAGTCTCTCCATGTTTGTTGTTAACCTATCGGTAATGGTGGAACATCCAATTCCACCCCTATTCCGCATTTGCAGGAGCCCTCGAGGTACAATGGCAATTTTTTGTTCCTGTATTAAATATCTCCATCAACAATTTGCACAACAACCATCTAATCCAATGAATACGTACCTCTTGGTTTGAATCTAAATCATAGCCATTCTTCGCTGCCAATGCTTTGGCAATTCCCACAGATTCCTAACATTTGAAAGACGAATTAAGTTGCATGGAATTGAGAGCTTTCTTGAAATGTACCAGGCACAAATTAAGGAGAGTTCCTGGCAAACTTTACCAGAATGGCCACACCAGTTATAAGAAATGCGGTTGGAATCAATGAGGTAAATTGATCAAAGGCTTTGGGAACAGTAAACTTTGGGAAACCCTGAGGTATTTCGCCAACCTATCAACAAATAATAGTAAAAATCATCATGGATATTAGGCGCACTGATAAGTACAGCCATATGAATACAGACGACGACGACCAAACCAACCATAACAACAAGGGGAACTTCATCACAAGAGAAAGAAGCACAACCACTTTAGTGAGCCATTCTGCTATATTCCATCATATACAACCATCTGAATATATGGACACAAAATGCATTACAACAATCAAATGTTATCTATGCTAGTTTATCATGATAACTTTTCTAACTGCTCAGGTGGCTCAAGAACAGCAGCTCAAGAAATAAATTGCAAGGCCTAGTACACCAAAACTTCTATATTCCTCCACAATAAAATGATAAATAGGTTACTCATGCACTGTTTTGAAGCATTGAGGTTCGCACTTGGCACCATATGCATGAACGTACATTGAGTGGAACTTCCAATGATAAATTGTAATCTCTATAGACATTCTTTATTTGAAAATGGAGAAACACGAGGAGACAGATAAATTCACCACATTCCTATATTTGATACTTTGATAGCATAAATTATTTAACTAAACAGCCACTATAGATATGTGCAACTAATAAAGTTAGAACCAATAAGTTCTTGATATCTTACCACAGTGATTGCATATGGATGAAATATTTTAACGATTGCAGTACCCAGAACAACTCCCGTCAAAGGCCCTGCTGCTCTAACAAACCTCAGATATTTATTCACCTTTCCCTGAATATAATGATAATATCACGTTAACCCTCAACTGCTAAGATTACTGAAAATTGAAGCAATAATAAATTCTGACATTCTCTTACCAGGTGCTTCATGGTCAACATGATAGCAAGAATCATAGATCCCATCAAAAACGGTGGCCATGAAAACTACAGGAGTAAACATAGCAATAAGCAGTGAATGCAGAATAATCAGTTATGCCGCAACTTATTAAAAGAAATTCCAATTACAGGAAGAAGAAAAAACTTGGATGACCAGTGGTTTAGTTACAGTAAGATATTCAGGAAAATATTCTTCACTTGTGAAATTCAGAAGATGTTAGATATTTTACCATGTATCATATATGTAGTTGTCAACGTTCACAAACACGTATTATGCACCCTAAGGCTAACAAATGAGCATAACTTCATACATGTATTTTCAATTTGTCTTTTCATTATAATTTCAATGTTAGCCTATAATTCCTGATAATTATATTAGGTAGTTGTTTGAAGAAAGTTGAATATAATAGGGGTTGTATAGTATTTTGCAATTTTGTAAATATAATAGAAAGAAAACAGAAACTCCGCAGAAATTCAGATTATTGACCAAGGGAATTAACATAAAAGAAAATCCATATTGCAAGGCAGCCTTTTAAGTCTTATTAGTATAAAATCCAAATTGCAGGGCAGCCTTTCAGGTGTTAATCGTACAAAATCAAAATCACTCGCAAAACACAATTGAGCTTTCAAGACTTACCTTACTTATCCCAGATATTACACTTTCAACTAGAGGAATAATTTTGCTGCTTCCAACTATGTCATAGCCCAAAAAATATTTGGCTTGAGATAATGCAATCACTATAGCTGATGCAGTGGTGAAGCCGGAAATCACAGCATGACTGATGAACCGAATAATCCATCCTAGCCTGGTAGATATAGTGGAAATTGTGAGTTCAAACAATGTAAAATTTCATTGCAAAACTAGGCACACACTTGTTTCCTGTGAACTGCACCAACACAGTTTCATCAGGATCGCAGATTAGTGGAGGATGTATGAAGTGATTCTGATAAAAAAAAACAGTATCCGGACAAAAATATAGGAAGTTTGGACATAATAATTAAACATTTACATATATAGCCTATGTTACTTCAACTCTTCATACTACCTCTTATATGACACCTAGATACTTCATCATAAAATAGCCAAGTTTGATACTTTGACATGTACCTGTGTCGGATATTTCTAACCGAGTCTTAGTAACATAGTATATGGCAGGACTATTACAGAGATAAAGCAAAAATAAAATACATTGACCTCAGCTTGGCACTGTATAACTTAAAAGCGTGGGGAAGAGAATACAAAAGCTTGCAACAGGCAGGAATACTCATTCAGAATAATCAAAGACCTTCAAGGAGAGTAGAAGTACCTTAGCAGGCCCATCGTGCACTCCAACACACCAACCATAAGCGCCAAGGTTATTGCAAGTTCTGTGTAACGCTCATCAGAAGGATTTGCAATCTTACTCAGCACATTCGCAACCAACAGAGAGGTCAAAGCTACAGGACCAACCGCAAGCTGCCTAGAGGAACCAAAAATGGCATATACAAATATAGGTAGACAGCCTGAATCTGTTCACACAATATATAACTGCTGTTATAACGACAAAAAAGACAGCTACTCTGAAGCATCTTTAATCAAATAAAAGAAGAATAATGTAATATCAGCTCCTAAAAAAGATAGGACCACAATAAATATACAAAGGCCAGTAAAAGGATGTCTCCTAACCAAACTTTTTCCTGCTTGCATCTAGGAGAATCATAGTTATAATGGTAAACATAGATGTAACAGATGGAACAAATCGTCATATTCCTCGATTAAAAAATGTAAGGTTTGAAGAGACACGATATCATTTCCTGACTAATAAAATAATACAAAGTATTCCAGTATGGATGCATCATGCATGTTGCATGCAGATAGAATGAATACCACACTAACTACGAACACTTACAGAGTCCATAAATTGGCGCCAGCCCAGCTAACCTTGCATAGGACATTGCCTGATCAATAAAATATCAGTCAGCTTAAGATCCAGAGAATTAAGATTTTGAGCAGTCAAATTAGTCAAAACAAACAGGTAGGTGAACAGTGACAGATATACTCCATAGAGAACTTCTAATGTCACTTCCAAGGAACTCACAAAATACAGTTGAAAGCATCACACAAGAATTCATAAACTAGCAATACCTCTATAAATAGAACAAAGGAGGAAGGGTACTAAATAAGAGAACATATATTTATTTAACAAAATGTTACAGTACATTACATACAACAATTTGCATTGAGAATAATAGTAAATTGTTTTAAAAGGAAAGGACTAGGATGAAGAGTAATCCCAATTCACAAGTGCAATTCTATGGGTCTTTGTTTACGAGAGGCATGTAGGATGATTGAATATCTCTAATCATATAATGGTGTTTACATAGATGAACTGGAACAGTCACCACTTCATCAACATAATATATAGCAGTCTCGATTATACTACACTGTTATCAAATGGAAGTCCAGATCTATGACTGCTGCGGACAAAACATAGCCAAAAGACTTTCTGTTCCACTCCCTCATATAATCATACAACAAGTTCTTTTATTCACTTGACCTATGCTACTCGAAATGACGACCAAAACTGTGTCAAATTCAAAATTGGACCTTTTAATTTGGCTTCTTTAGATATATTAAAACTTGTTTCGTCCCAAAGGTCAAGCTCATCGCTCATGCAATGCATGAAGCTATTGACACAATCTGGTAAAATCAGTAGTCCATTTTTTTCCTTACATATGAAACTTGAACCTTTCATCTACGAAAGGGCAATTCCATGAAAAGGGATTTGTTATAGTTCCATACTTCCATAGAAAACAATTCCATACATTAAGCGGAGAACATAGTTGTCATGGTTAATGACAAGGCCTGAAAAGGAAATGGATGGATGTGATACCCTCCCCTTGGTTATAAACAAAATCCTTCTGTGATTGAAAACATTTTTGTGGTTTAAATGAGCGCACTTATCTCACGAATGAGAATTGAACCCCAGCTTTATTGTTGGAGTAAGTTCTCACCGTGATTGAAAATAGTGTTTCATTTTTTCAATTCACAATAGAACAAAGGATTTTGTATTCTTTGATTCCCAAAAATAATGGAATCAAGTAAAAAAAAGAACTCAATGAGCTTAGGGTGCATCATTTCATTAAAGTTCAGGTCCGGACAGGGAACTGGACCGAATTGGGTGAAAGAAGGTAAAGGGAGGGGATAGGAAAGCACATGCCTCGTTTTATAGTATAGGAAAGAAAGCCTCCCACTTCTACTTAATATGAATTCTACTACTACAACCTCGGTATATATACATATAACTTATAGGTTCTCAAAGCAAACAGAGTTACGTTTAACTCCTGCTCCTCGTCAAAGTCATAACTAGCTTCTTGGAAAGACATTCCCTTAGAGCCTGGTTCACTTGCACCCGATCCCACCTCTCATTCGTCTTATGCATGTGATTGTGCTTCATTATTTACCTTTTATGTCGCAGACCTCAAGCTCTATGTCCGCCCTCTTGTTCTAGAAAGAGAAGAATTATCATTTGGTCGCTACGTTTTTACCAATTCGTGATTACTTTTAGGGGGCGTTTGGTTCGCGCGTGAGTATGGATTTGAAATCACGAATCATATCGGGTACTAGGAGTTTGGAAGCTAATTCCTCATACCATGGGTTTATTTCAATTTTGGGTGGAATGGGTTTAAACTTTGTCAAAGTTAAAAAAAAATCTAAAATACAACATTTCAAAAATTAATTTTTATATTGAAAAATCATGAAAGTAAAAATTTGATCAAATAGATGTAAACAAAAATCAATTTAAATATTCCATGTAATTTATTTCATGGCTTTCGATTTTATTACTTGATACTTGATATCCATGGGTATCAATCTCATACTCACGCCCCCTTAGGTATAAGAAATCCATACTGTGTGGGTTTTGCTCATTTCAAACTCATACCTCATACCTTTGTGAGTTGAAACAAACACCCCCTTATAGAAGGTGTGTTATATGTATTTGCAGTAAGCAACATGATAGTATTCGCTTTTAACAATTTGCGATTCGTTGGGAACCGAGCGAATTGGGTAACCATGAGTCGGAACCTGGAACGAATTCCTATAGGTCCGGTCCTTGGTCCTTATTTTTTGGACTTTCGGTCTTCGGTTCGGTCTGGTCGAAGAAACGTAAATTTAGGTCTGGAGCGAATGGACCGGTACTTATCGTTTTTATAATCAAGCTTTGAAATTTTGTAAGATAATAGAGATTAGTAAAGTTAATCTTTACTTCAAACAACACAGTTTACTTGATTTAATGAAATTAAAATGTAACGATCGTGAAATATTTTAATTCTATGTCCATTTCGGTATAAGATCGGGTCGAACCGAACAATTCTAGTTTGGTTTGGTCGAGGATCGAAAGTTTTAGGTGTATATAATTTATTTATTTTCCCCTATTCGATACAATTAGTGACAAAGGTTTATTTCACGAATTAGGAAGAAGAATTAATCAAAAGAGTAATATTCGCTTCAATAAAGTAGTACATAGATTCTATAACCCGTTGTAATATTTCCGTGGACAAGAATCGATCCCCTGATCTCAAGGTAGAGCGGTTGGGTGCTACACCACATATACATCATGTAATACATTGTATGTATTTCATTTTCATACCATAAATTTGGATACATAAACAAACACAATCGAAGTTGAAAAGTCAAAATTCCTTATTATTATCATTTGAAATCATTAACGTAGTAGTTATAATAATAATAATAATGATGATGAAGTGAAGGAAGACCCAATACAAATGCAGCCAAGAACATTGCCGAAGTTTGGGACAAATTCATAATTTAAGAGAAATTCTTCGGAAATGTGGATGGGACCCATCCCTTCTATAACAATTTCAATTTCACACACTACCACCACTAAATAATTTATTCCCCAACGTGAGAACCAATCAAAGCAAATGACCCCAATATCAATATCAATAATAATAATAATAATAATAAATATTATTTATTATTATTATCAATTATTATTATCAATAAAGCAAAACGACGTCGGGTAAATATAAGAAAATAGTAAGTCTTGCTTGCGACGGGTCATCATTTGTGACGGTGCGACGGGTCATCATTTGTGACGGATATTTTGTGAGATAAAATAGATACTTCCTCCGTTCGAATCCACATTGCATGTTTCTATTTTGTACACTATTCACAAGTAAACGTCTAATGTCAATTTTCTCGTAATATATAAGAGAAAATATATTCATGTGGGGTCTTGTTTGATTCGTCTTTACGAGTACATCGAAAATATCGAACTTTTATAATTTTTGCAAATACGTAGCTAAAGATATTTACCACGTAAAACGTGCGTTGGCAAACGTGAAAAAGCAAACATGCAGTGTGGATTCGAACGGAGGAAGTATAAATAAGTTAGTGGAGAAAGGGGACCACGTGAATAGTGTTGAAGAGAGAGAGAAAAATTGGGTATTTTGTGAGTGAAAACGGTATCTGTCGCAAGCTTGCGACGGATAGTGCCGTTGCAAATAAGAATTTGTGATAAATGAAAAAAGAAAACAAGACCCCACCCTTCCGTATTTCTTATGTTCCATCGGTCGTTTACTATTTCATTTTTGATGGCTCTATTTATTGCTTAAGTTTCCATTTTTAGATAAGTTTTGAGCATATAAATAACCAAAATACGCTTTTCTTTAATTAACTTTTGACGTTTCATAATTAATTTACAACATGTCTCAGCCTACTTGATAACTAGCGCTAAAAAAAAGTAAATGTAAGTACAATTTATTTAAATAATACGCAAGTACGTAGTAGTGTATTTGTTTTCCAAATAACTTCTACGGTATTCTCCATTTTTCATCTATGCAAATGAGTTATTATTTGGTCTGTTTTAAGCTGTGAACGAAAATGGAGAATTTGGGTAATGATAAATATATAAATAAAAGTGATATATTTTTATGATTGGATACAGATTTAATTGGTAATCTATTTTTGGGTTGTTTGAAGAATGTATGATTTTTGTAGGCCATTCACGGGGTTCAACATTAACTATCTGCACACGCTTTTAACAATTAACATTCAACGAAAAAAATACAATTGATTGATTACAAATTTTGAAATTTACAATCATCATGATTCATGAATATAACAAGTCAAATAGAATGCATCATTTAAGCTGTTATCTACTCAATTCATGTTTTATTCACCAATTAATCTCCTTTAAATCAATTTAATCATCTTCTACTTGTAATTATATTTTTGTATAATAAATAAAAAAATAAATAAAAAGTGTTACCTGAGGTACGAGCATGACACCAACAGTAATCCCGGCCATAAGATCGTTCTGAAGATAATCTCGATGATTGTAGGAACGAATCCAACGATAACAAGGCAAGAAGGTGGAGATCCATTCCGTGCTACTCATTCCTTTCATTTTGGACTTCCATTTGGAGAACGCAGAGGTAGACGATGAGGTAATAGAGAAAGACGGCGACGTGCTTTCATCAGGATGTTGCAGTTGTATCACCTTCACCGGACGATTACTGTATGTCCTCGAAAGTCCAGCCAGATCGCCGGAGCTGGGTGAACCATAAAACGGCCCCGTTGTTGGCATTATTAATGGATGTGATACCTCCGGCTCCTCCCACAATCGCAAAGCTTGGACTTGTCTATGCCTTTGGCTTTGGTGTGGGGGGAGTGGCTCCTTGACTCTAGACACAAAATGAATGAATGAATGAATGAATCACGAGTTTGTGGGAAAAGGGAGGGATATCTTCCTATGTATATATATAGGTAATGACTAATGAACGAGTCTAATACTCTAATGTGCTATGGTGTCGATTTTACTCATTTTGAGCTATTTATTTATGTTATTTATATGTCGACTATATCCCTTTTAAGTATACTTAACCTAATACAAGTTTTTATTTGTGACCGACATATCTGTTGTAAATATATGACCGGTCTGAATATCGCTCATTTGGGTAGGAAAAGAAAACGGGTATATCCGTCGCAAATTTACGACGAGTTAAGTATTACCAACTCGGGTAGGAAAAGAAGAGACATTTGAGATTTTCAATGTTTCATCTTATATACACAACTGAGATAACTTGACCCGTTACAAGCTTCGACGGAAGAAAGACTTATTGTTAACAGAATTCAAGCACCATCATTTAAATGGGATAATAGTATTTGTTAATTGAGTCAATTTAGTAGCCAATTTTACATTATCAATGATTTTTTCTTAAAATGATTATAGATTCATTTTAAGTATAAGACTGCTCAAACATTATTTTTTATAGGGCATGTTTTAGACCTGATTATGGGCCGGGTTTGGGTCGAGCTCGTGCTAAATAAACGGCCCAATTACATGGGTCGGGCCGGGTCGGAAAG
This sequence comes from Silene conica, assembly GCA_029255685.2. Lineage (NCBI taxonomy): Eukaryota > Viridiplantae > Streptophyta > Magnoliopsida > Caryophyllales > Caryophyllaceae > Silene > Silene conica. Next base: position 79,139,776 of record CM055318.2, on the reverse strand, counting down.
ATGGGCTTTTTTTTGGCCCGAGCCCATAATTGTTCGGGCTATAATGGGCATCAAGCCAAAATAGGGCAAAATAATACACTACAAAACAATTAACAAAATGGATATGTGAACAAACTATTAGCAACGAAATAAAATTTTCAAGTCTTAGGTGTTTGACTTATATTCTTTTGGTCGGGAGAACAATACCATAATACCATACATAACTCATGAGTTGACAGAAAAATATTAGTACACCAACTAATTAAAGTTGTATGATAAAATATAAAAATATCCGCAAAATTGATAATTCACTGCATTAGTGATATTAAATTATTAGTGTGATCTGATATACGATTCCAACTTTTTATTTTTTTTTATAAATAATTCCGGGCCGGGCCAAAATTCGGGCCTTTAGGTTGGCCCAAACCCAGCCCTATATTTATATCGGGTTCTTTTGGGCCGGTTCACGGACTTTTTGGGTCAAACTATCAAGCCCAAACCCGAGAAAAAATCGGGTTAGACCGGCTCGGGCCATCGAGCCTGGACCATTTGATCAGCTCTAGCATGTTTGAAATTCATCGAATAATTAGAAGGTAATTTTAGTTGGGTGATATTTATTTGGACTTGCCTTAGATGCATAGAATAATCCAAGGGTGAATTTTAAAATGGTGATAATTATTAGGAAAGTTAATTATTTGGGTAAATGAGTTCTATTAAATGTATGAGTTTATGAATATGATAAGCAAAAGTAATCTTGTAACATTAATTAGTCAAAAGTAAAATACATTGTAGAGATATGACTTGCTTATATACATAACTAGTCTTAAACCCGTGTAAATTGGACGGTTATGTTGATTTAAATATGTTATTAAAAAAGTGGAGCAATTACGTGAAATATAAGTCACGTACCGCAAATTAATTGGAGCAATTACGTGGAATATAATGTCAAATATGATAATCCCTTGAATAGGATTTGTGTCATATTATCATATTTATAGTTAGATGTACAAGGAGTTACAATCATACCAAGAGACTACTATTAACTACGTTATTAACTAAGCAAACTACAGCTATTAAGAAGCAAGCTAAGCAAACAGCGGTTACGGTATTTACAAAATATGTACGTGCTAACACGCCCCCGCAGTTGGAGCGGGAGGAGGCTGTACGCTCAAACTGGTTCGAAACCGTTGGAAGAGTTGACGAGGTAGCCCCTTAGTAAAAATATCGGCATACTGATGTTCGGAAGGCACGTGTAGGACCCGAACTTCGCCGAGCTTCACTTTATCGCGAACAAAATGTATGTCGAGCTCAACGTGCTTAGTCCGCTGATGTTGGACGGGATTCCCGAAAAGGTAAACAGCCGAAATGTTGTCACAAAAGACCAAGGTGGATCGCCGAATGGGAACGTGAAGTTCAAGCAAGAGATTGCGTAACCAACTAGTTTCGGCGACGGCATTAGCTACGCCGTGATATTCAGCCTCGACACTTGATCGAGAGATGGTATGTTGTCGTTTAGAGGACCAAGAGACGAGGTTATCACCCATAAACACGCAATAGCCGGACGTACTGCGACGGGAGTCAGGGCAGCCGGCTCAATCAGCGTCGGAGTATGCAGTTAAATGAAAAGAGCGTGATGGGCGAAGAGTCAGGCCATGATCAAGGGTGCCCTGGATGTAACGGATAATCCGTTTTAAAAATTGAAGATGTGAGGCACGAGGATCATGCATAAACAAACAAATCTGTTGTACGGTATACGAGATGTCAGGCCGGGTAATAGTGAGGTATTGTAGTGCGCCAGCAAGGCTGCGGTACAGTGACGGGTCATCAATCGGAGGTCCGGAATTAGCACTTAACTTCGACCCAGGGTCCACGGGAATGGAGCTGGGCTTACAAGAGCCCATGTTGGCACGAGTTATAATGTCTTTAGCATAAGTAGCCTGTGATAAGAATAAACCATGAGAAGTGCGGCTAACATTAATACCCAAGAAGTGATGGAGCTGACCGAGATCAGTCATCGCAAATTCGCGCGAGAGACCAGCAATAATTGACAAGAGCAGGGCAGTGCTGGAGGCGGTGAGAACAATGTCGTTGACGTAAAGCAGTAGGTACGCGGTGGCAACAGGTGTCCGATAAATGAACAAAGAAGAGTCACAGACACTGCTTTTAAATCCCTGGGATAAAATGAACGTGGCGAACCGATGGTACCAGGCCCGGGGAGCCTGTTTCAAACCATATAGGGATTTGCGTAACTTACACACATGATGCGGCGCAGTTTTGTCGACGAAACCAGGTGGTTGGTACATGTACACCGACTCTTCTAAATCACCATGTAGGAAGGCGTTTTTAACATCCAACTGATGGATGGGCCAAGAGCGAGATATCGCGAGATTCAGAACGGTACGGATGGTAGTGGGCTTAACGACCGGACTGAAAGTCTCATCACAATCAATGCCAACTTGTTGAGTTTTGCCATTAACCACGAGACGGGCTTTATATCTCTGCAAAGTGCCATCTGCATGAAATTTGTGACGAAACAACCACATACAACGGATAATAGAAGCATTGGAGGGTCGGGGGACCAAGTCCCAAGTATGATTATCCCGCAAAGCAGTAAATTCGTCCTGCATAGCACGACTCCAGTTAGGGTCACCGAGGGCTAGGTGGGGGGATTTCGGTAGAGGAGATATGGGGGTATTGGCAAGGAGGGCTTTGGGTTTGAAGATGCCATTCATGGCACGGGTAGACATGGTGTGGGTAGGTAATTTCGGAGGTTGACGTGGTGGCGGGGGAGGTGGTGGTGGGGTAGGTGGGGTTGGAGGCGAGGGGGGCAGTGGAGGGAGGGTTGGAGCTGGTCTGGTGGGGTGTGACAGAGTCAGGGGTGGAAGGAGGGGAGGGTGGTTGCGGTATGGGTGCGGGAACAGGGGTGTGGGTATCGGGTGTGTGAGGACGCGGGAGGGCTGGTTGGGGTGGGTCAATGGAATCGAGAAGGGGGGATTAAAGGTGCTATCAAGGAAGGTGTATGAATGTGGTGTGGTGTTGGACCCTTCTGTAAAAGGAAAACTGGTTTCATCGAAAATAACATGACAGTTAGATGTACAAGGAGTTACAATCATACCAAGAGACTACTATTAACTACGTTATTAACTAAGCAAACTACAGCTATTAAGAAGCAAGCTAAGCAAACAACGGTTACGGTATTTACAAAATATGTACGTGCTAACATATAAGTCACGTACCGCAAATTAATTTCAGCTTTGCTAATCTAATTTGAGCTTAAGAAAATTGTATTGCTAAAGGAGGTGAAAATCATCCAAAGGCACTGAAAATCATCCGTATTTTAACCCGTCACTCTTAATAATCCGTATTTTAACCCGTCACTCTTAATAGAAGTTATGAGTTTCTTGACATGGTTACAATAATGATATTTTGAACCGTATTTTAACCCGTCAGTCTTAATAATCCGTATTTTGACCTGTGATCCTTAAAAATTATACTACCTCCGATTTCCTATGATGTTCCCCTTTCCGTTTTGGTCTAATAACATTGATGTTCCCTCTTTCCTCTTTTGGACAACTTTGTGTGGTCCAAAATCAATTTCATGTGGGGTCATGTATATTGTGTGGTCTAAATTAATTCCCTTATTTCTTGTGTTAAAATCAAAAGGGAACAACACAAGAAATCGGAAAGAGTGTGTATTTTTTCTTACTATGGGTTCGTACGGTTCACACCAAGAGGGAGTTCGCACGAGATCTTAATCCTAGCATATATATCATATACGATTATACGAATGTCATTTATAGGAAATAATTTAATCGGTACATGTATAAAAGCAATTAAATCATTCCAAGAACATGGAGGGCCCATCGATTTTTCCTTAAAAAATTGACTTTCAACCACAGGCAGACACCTCAGCACGATGGTTGTTGCTTTTATATATAGGATGTTAAGAGACTTATAACAACCTTCCTAGATAAGCGAAAGTTAGTTAAAGTTAATGAGATGATATAAGTTAGCTAGCTACTTAACTAACTAATCACTACTATCGTCATATTACTTAGCTACTTAACTAACTCAAGGATACGCGGGTGAATGGACATCTAGGTAGCACGGACACTTCTAGTAATGAGCCGTACCGTGTCCGACACCGAAACTCCACGGACACACGCCGAAACGTGTCTAACTTTCTACATTTATTTGGCCACGTGTCCGACGCGTGTCCATGGTATTTGAGCCGTGTCCGTCGCGTGTCCACGATATTTGGTTATCATTTGCGGTGAATGATGTTCTTCAGACGAGAAATGCGCTATCGAAGAGATTAATTAGAACATTGATTTGGATGAGGAATGAAAAAAAATTATTATCAAGGATAAATTATACTTTCATTTATTTAAAATTAATATCAAATACTTTTACAAAAATAAAATCAAACATTTATAACTATAAAATGTATATTTTATTAAATTTAAATGCCGTGTCCCGTGTCCTAAATTTCATGGCATGCCGTGTCCCGTGTCCGTGTCGTGTCCGTGTCCGTTTTGGTGCAACCTAGATGGACATTGATGACGTGACATCACCAACGTTATCGTTACCATCAGCCTCACAAACTCACAAAGCACACCAACAAGACTCAAATAAGATAATAATTATGACGTGACAAGTGATCTGAGGTGATGAGGTGGCAATGTTAACGTGTAGTGCGGCTCAGTTTGACATAATACGGTGAAAGTGATGGTATGACACACACTTCGAGGTGACTATAATGTGGCATGTGTCTAGGTGATGAGGTAGCAATGATGATGTAGAATGAGGTGAAAGTGACAGTGTGATGCATGTGATCCATCGAAATGATGAGGTGATAGTGCTAATGTGAAATGTAATTTAACATACTACACTAAAAGTGACGATGTGATAAGCACTTTGATATGATAACGTGGCATGTGGTACGAGGTGATGAGTTGGCGATGCTGACGTAGAATGCAAGTTGACGTACTACGGTAAAAGTGACGCTGTGACACAAACTTTGAACTGATGACGTGACATGTTTAAGGTGATGACGTTACATAACGCATATATATACATATTTCTCCTCAAAAATTTATAAGCCATCAATATCTATATAGCCATATGACACTGTATATTTTAAAAACGTAATTGCTCATTCATATACGAGTTTTACTCATTCATTCCCTTTTTTTCATTACTTTTCCATTCTATACCCTCTACCTAAGAAAAATTCTCCTCTCTAATTCTCTCTAATTTAGTATCAATCACAAACCCTTATTAATTTCCCCCAAAATGGCAACTTGTGTTGACACTTCTAGACCAGAATGCACAAAATCTTGTGACCCAGATTTATCTCAATCTGATCATCATCATCATCATCATCGTTACAAATATGTAAATTATTGCAGACCTGCTTTTTCTGAGCTTGTTTCCTGTGTACCCATTTCACAGAATCATCAAAAACCCAATAATTCAAGGGTAATTATTCAGGGAATTCTCGATAATGATGATTTATGGTTAAAAATGGTGGAAGAAGCTAAATCTGATGTTGAACAAGAAATCAACAAATTTTTGATACTAAATTAAGAGGAGACTTATCTCTAATGTCGAATAATAATGATGATGATAATGAGATTTCCAGTCCAATAAATGTTAATTGTAAAGCAATAAATTGAAGAAATTACTATAAACTGAGAAATTGAAGGGATGGTTAAGATGAGAAGAAAACTAAAAAATGAGTGTTGAATGTAAGGGGTAAAATGGGAAATATGTGTATAAATGAGTAAATTATGTATATGAATGAGCAACACCTTTAAAAATGATATGTTGTCTTGACCCAACGATCAACCCGCTGCAGGTCGGGTTTTGACCCACTATTTACGGGTCAAAACGGGTTCGGGTTGAAAAACCGGATTATTTACGAGTCGGGTTACAGTCGATTTTCGGGATCGGATCAGGTTTTGACAGGTCTGATTAACGGGCACCCGCAGGGTAGGAGCAGATTTGAAAAGTTAAAACCGCATGAGTCATGGTACAGGTGTAAGTACACATTATAGTTCGCAAATGCTGGTACAGGCTACCTTCCTCCGTACCCACCCCGCCCCATTAACATCCCTCTTGACAAGGTTATTTATTAACTCAGTCTTTACCGCTTTCCTTCCTATCAACGCTATCCTAATTCCTAAGGCATTTCATAAACTCTCAAAAATGGCAGAAACTTTTTGAGAGGCATTCGGAATTGCTACAAGAATATGTGCGTACTGATGTCAAACCAGGTACAAGGAAACTATTTACATAACTCCACGCTTCATACCATCCCGCTAAGACATTTAACTTATGGAACACAATTCAATAAATTTAATTCTTATAAATACAAGAAAACAAGATCGACCCTCTAGCTTAAGAATTATATATATTATTATCCTTAAGGAGAGGAAATCGTGAGAGACAATGGCTATACAATGTCACCTTGACGGACAAATACCTCAAAATGGTCGTAAGGACAGTGATTCTAATATTCTTCCCAAACAATTTAAAGTCTTAACTAGGAAAGGGTAATTTCACATTATATGTTGCTCATTCTCAAGAATTCGGAGGTTCAGAGTATAAATCGATCAGAAATACAGGATTACTACTCAATTTGAGAGAGGGGGAAGACACCAGTTCTGTAAATACATGATGTAAGGTAACAAATTTAACAGACGAAAAGGGAAAAAAAAACAAATGCCACATGAAACAGACATTTTGTCAAGTGTCTCCAGGTCTACAACAGGCAACATAGAATACATAAACATGTTTCCTTCAAACCCAATTGCAGGTGGTTTTAATTTTAACATCAAACAGCAAGCTCGTCTAGGATTACAGGTTCGTTCACTCATACACAATAATAATAGTAAAAAAGGGAGCAGAGTATAGTAACTAAATAAAAATCACACAAGTTATTGGTCGTAGCATGAACCTGGACCGGTTGGTGGACGACGGGCAAAATAGTTAGTCACGGGAGCGGCTTGAACTCCGCGCATGTTCAGAAGGCAACGAAAGTAATGCAATCGAGGAAGTACTGTGTGGTTTATGTTTCCTGAGGATGTAGATTCCCTACTACTCCACAAGCGTTCTACATGTAAAATGTCAACCAACAATTAGACCAAATAAAGCTGGAAATCTCCACGCCTATACAGGATCCAATTCTAAACTACATAGACTACGGAGCACAATAGAATCCAATAGCAGTCAAGGTTCAATTAGTAAATGTTGACATGGAATGTGATGAGAGCAAATGTAATGAGTCACAGGAAGGGCAGCAAATGAGCAATTCAGATTGAGTTAGGTTGATTTCACAAGATCACCCATTTCATTTAGTTTATGGGTAAATTGGAACGAGGTAGAGAGTGAAACGACGTGATTCTCATGCTCAACATAATTCAAAGTATGCAAAGGCAATGTCAGCAACGCAAATGAATTCTTTCCCACCACTTCCTGGCTGTCACTAAGTCCACAATGTGTAGAACTTAAAATCTCCCTAACCCGTGTTTCAAGTCGAGTAAAGATGTGGTTTGCAGATGACCCATAAGGAAACTGGGTCAAAGAGTTGTACATAAACTAACTTGTCAAGACAAGAAGCACAAACAAGTGTCATACCTATATCCAAGTGTCAAGTATTCGGGATGACTACGCAACATAATATGCAGTGTTAGAGTGACCCACTGACCCAAGTGTCATACCTATATCCAAGTGTCCACAGTTCATGGCTTCCATTTCAAGAAGATGAAAATATAGTCGGAAGGAAATCCAAACTTCTGAATATGATAAACAGGCAAAACAAAATTGTGACATGCCAAAATTATTTACCTGCAGCAGCAGCAGCCCGAGGCCAGATTGTTTGCTGAACGTCCGAAGTATCACCCGTCTCACCCCACATGCACACTTCTCCTCCAAGAATCAAATCTTGCTGAGCAGCATCACTAATTCCTTCCAATGGGTCTGCATCGTAGACAGGTTGCCATGGGACATCAAGATGATCAAGATACCAAACACCTTGATTGCTGTAAATACATCTAAATCCTTTAGCAACAGCTCTGGGACAAATACCAGAGACCAGCCTGCATTGTTTAAAAGTATTCTTCGCATTTCATTATCTAGAAGCAGGGAGAATCTGATGAGAAATACAGGATTTTTGAAATGAAAGAAAGCTGACCAATTATGCACAACTGTCCTTGGATTCAGTTTTGATGGAAAATTGATGAAAGTTTCTTCCCTGCAGTCTCATATATTCATTCTTATCAGATTTTACAACCAAGGATAAAACCAAATATTTAAGCAAAAGTACCACTCACAATAATCTAAAACACAAGTTATTGACGTATGAATGATAAAATGGACACTATAAAAAAAGGATTTCTACTCGAAATCACTAAATCACTTCCACACAAGTCTACAAAGTCACCATTGCATTTGTAGCTTAAGCAAGATCCCCTCAACTTTGTCTAACAGCTTTCCTATTCTAGATCTAACATTAAATGTATTTAGAGCATGTACATTGAAGAGGAGGTTAACATCCTCTTATTTTTTTCCTCTCCCTATATCTTTTTGACACATCACTTACTCTTTCATCCAACTCATTTCCCACTATCTTCATCCTCCTCCTTCTTTTCTTCTATTTTTTCCCCCTACATCAAAGATGATCCTCTCTTCCTTCTCTTTCATATTTTAACTATTATTTTTGTTAAAAATAAACTAAAATAAAGTGTACATGCAAAATTTTCATTGGCAATTGGGCACAAGGGCCTAGATTGTACTTCCTCTAAAAATAGAGGAAGTCATCCTCTTCCTCCTTCAAAGAGGATGTTCAAGGTTGGTTCCACATTGAAGAGGACATCCTCTTAACACCCTCTCTCATCTAAGAGGATGAGCAATCCTCTTCAATGTGGATGCTCTTAGAGAAGGTCCCCTCTAATTGATTAATGCCTGTTTTAAGGGCTACGCGTGACGAAGTCCAGATACAGTTTTCTGTCAACAGAATTCTAAGCCATCATGTATTCACAACAACAACACCAGAGCCTTAGTCGCAAAATGTTTTGGGTCGGCTGACATGAATCATCCTTTGGAACCGTCAAGAGTGAACTCTTATCTCGACAAGAGAAAAAAATAAAGAAAAGAAAAAAGAAACGGGAGTGAAGTGAAACCAAAAAAGAAAGATAGAGGGGTTTTGTAGGTTTTAAATCAAATTTATCCCATGTATAAAAACCCAAAAAAAAAAAATCAAGAATAAAGTTTAAAGTGATTTTGAAAAACGAGGTAAAATTTAATATAGAAGTTTTGGGGAAAAAAAGTAACAGATCCAAAAAGATTTTTTTTTAAAAACTTAATAAAAACATCAAAAACTAGAAGTCCACATGTATAATATCCCTCCATAGTGCCCTCTCCATCACCATCCCCTCCTGAAGCCCGGGAAATCTCATATCGTGCTCAATCACTCTTCTCCAAGTTTGTTTAGGCCTCCCTCTACCCCTAGCAACCTTTTCTGCACCCCAGGTCTCCGACCTCCTAACCGTGCGTGCACAGGTCTCCTTCTCACATGGCCAAACCATCTTAGTCGATTTTCCACCATCTTATCCTCTATTGGGGCCACTTTTACCTTCTCTCTAATCACCTCATTCCTTAGCCGGTCTTTCCTTGTATAACCCTACATCCACCTCAACATACGCATCTCTGCCACACTCATCTTATGAATGTGAAAATATTCCTTTAGGTGAAGAAAGCCAATACTAAGTAATAATTTTAATAAACTTGTGTAATAAAACTTGGTGTTCATTGATTTAGGGAATGGAGGTGATCCATCTTATAAGACAATTAATGGAGAAATATGGGGACAAGAAAAAGGATTTACATATGATGTCATTGGTTTAGAGAAGGCGTATGATAGAGTACCAAAGCAAGCAATTTGGTGGGGATTAACAAAGAAAAGGGTTTCGTGAAAATATATTGATCTTATGAAGGACATGTATGAGGGAGACACGACGAGTATAAGGACTAATGTGGGGAAGTCGGAAGAGATCCTTATTACAATTGGAGTGCATGACGGTTCTACCGTCAGTCCTTTGCTATTTGCTATCGTTATGAACGAATTAACGGAATCAATTCAATACGAGGTTCCATGGTGTATGATGTTCTTGCACAATATTCGGCTATTTGATGAAAAAAAAGGATGGAGTTGAAAGGAAATTGGAGCTTTGGAGACAAACGTTAGAATCTCCGGGTACACTAAGTAGAATAAAGACGGAACATTTCGAGTGTAGATTTATTGTAAATACGAGGATGGTTTATGGTTCCGAGTTTTTTTAGGTATTTAGGATCTATTATCCATATGATCAAATAATTAGATAGAAATGTTGATCCATAGAATCAAATCAGGTTGGTTGAAGTGGAAAAGCGACAATTGGATTTTTATGTGATTGGAGTGTACCCTATAGGTTAAAAGGTAAATTTTATCACACGGCTATTAGGGCGTGTACTCTTATATGGTACTCAAAACATGGACATGTACAAAAGATGAGGGTAGCTGAGATGCGCATGTTTCGCTGGATCTATGGTCGCACAAGAAATGATGGGTTGAGGAACGAGGTGGTCCGGGAGAAAGTAGGTGTTGTGTCGATTGAAGATAAGATGAAAGAAAACTGTTTAAGGTGGTTTAGCAATGTGGAGCAAAGAGCCCAAAAGCAACAGTGTGGAGAACTTAATTTAGAGTTGCGAAATGGATAATAATGTTGGGGAAGGGGAGACCGAAACAAACATGGATAAGGGTGATTGTGAAGAAAAAGAATTCATGTTAGAAGATTTAGTTTGAGTTTGGATAAAAGATATTATTTTAAAACAAACACATCTTTATCAATTTACATGAAAGATTTTTTAAAATTTTATTTTAAATGATGCATACTCTTTGTGTTTTACAACCTATTTTGCCACTTTAAGATCGGTTTCACACTTTTCTTACTCGCTATTTGTTTACAACACACTTGTTTCATTTATTATTTATCACTTTTCTTTTAGTTTGTTCATTTACTTTTAACTGTATTGGCAGATTCAAACCTCGACGGATTGAGATGATGATTCACGTTAGCCCGCCCCAAACTATGTTGGGACTAAGGCTTTGTTGTTATTGTGTGCCTTGGAATGAGTTAGCTGAACCATATTTCAAAACTATAAAAAAACATGCAAAAAATCAAAGAAGCTTTACGCACAAACTCACTTGATGAAAATCCTAACAGTCTCTCATCAAAATATACTGGCCTCTATTTGAAATAAACTCATGTATGCTGTATCCGCCATGTACAGCCATAAACAGAATGAAATATGGTTCACACTTATATTAGTGGCTTAGTACTCTGGTTTTATTAACATACTATCTTTCATCTACAAGGACTCAAGATTAGGTAGGATGCTGACTATTGAGCCACACGGGATGTCATATTGCTCACTAATCAGAGACAAACTTTCCAAGTCAATACACAAAGGTTAGCAGTACACAGGCATACCAGTTGACAGGGGTCCGATTGTTCGAAATAGCTATTTCTTGGGCTTTAACCACAAAATACTGGTAAGCATCTTTAGTAGTCATGTTCCTGTCAGTTAACCTGCATTAAAAATTTGTTACCAAACAGAAATAGGGAGTGTTGAACATTAATACACAGAAAAGACTAGCACCATAAGAAAATAGTAGGCAAATAAAGGCTGGGTGAGAAATCAAGAAATGAAAAAGTAAAAGTAGGTAAAGAAAAAAAGGAGTGCGGACTTGTTGGTCTTCCTTCTTTCTGCCCTGGAATTACAAATAGACCCTTTAGTCCAATCCAAACATTAATTAAGCACTTGAAGACGTCCATGTTGCATAACTCAGCACTAAATTCCCTATTATTTCATTCTTAGAGTGTAGATTTGGAAGTATTAAACTCCTAGTAAAGCTTTTTTTAGAATGGGTAGTAGTCAAAGGGGAAAAAAGGGACTTGCTATTTTGCAACAGAGACATCACTTAATCCTACACTCTTTCTCCGACCGTTTCCGACTATACCACTTGCATTTCTAAGAACATCCACAGTAGAGAGGATGTTATCTTCCTCCTATTTTTTTCATTCTCCCTCTATTTTGATGACACCTCAAATACTCGTTCATTTATCTTCTTTTTTTCATTTTTATTTTCCTCTTCCTTACAAGCTCTCTTATTTTTTTACCACAATAGAGAGGATTAAAGAGAAGGGGAGCCTTGGCGCACCGGTTAAGGTGTTGCTTTGTGACCGTGAGGTCACGGGTTCAAGCCCTAGGAGCGGCCTCTTGCCAAAATGGCAAGGGAAGGATTGCCTCCATTACACCCTTGTGGTGGGCCCCTTCCCCGGACCCTCGCCTAGCGGGGACGGCATCGTGCACCGGGGCTGCCCTTTTTTAGAGAGGATTAAAGAGGACCCTCTTAAATTATTATTCTTAGTCAAAATAATCTTTAAACTTAATAAATGAATAAATTATTGGGCACATAGCAAATCATGGTTGGTTAGTGGGCACTAGGGCCAATGTTTGGGATCCCCTAAAATTAAAGGCAGTACCCAGCTTCCTCTTGCTAAGAGGACAGGAGGTATGCCTCACAATAGAGGATGTCCTCTTAGAAGAAAGAGAGTGTTAAGAGGAGGACGCATCCTCTCTACTGTGGGTGCTCTTACTCACAAACAAACCGTAGAGAGGGGAGGGGAGGGGAGGGGAGGTGGTCGACAGAGAAAGAATATCGAGATTGACAGCGAGTCTAGGTAACGTGGTCGCCGGTGAGGATGAGGGTCGGAACTGGGTAGAGTGCGTCCACGGCAGGGTTGGGTGGGCAGAGTGGGTAGAGTGCCTGAACGGAAGGAAAAGGAACATTGGGGTTGTTAGGGAGGCAGGATAGGATGGTATGGTTGTCGGCGGCAGGGTAAGGGTGGCAGAAGAGAAAATGGATCCCTCTATTACCCGCCACACCCGAACTCAATTTCCCCCCTTCCCTCTTTGTTAACCAAACAAGTCCCTCCTTTCTGCCCAAATCTCCAACTCCAAACAAGACCTTAGATTTCATAATCATTTAGATATTGGCAAGACGGCACAAGGGAGCTTTCCTTCCAAACCTTCCATATATAGGTGGGATTTTGGTAAGGGTCGTAGGAGGGAAAAAGGATTCCTCTATATTTTTACCAGATTTTAGATGGAATATTCCACATATTAATTGCCCATACTCAAATGAAAGTTATTAATATTCAAATGCACCATAAAATAGGAAACGAAAATCAAGATAGATAGAACATATAACACTAAGGAACGTACCATTGCTTTATATGTGGTGTCGTGTTCCAACAATCTGTGAAGAAAAACAAAAAAATCAGATTCATCAAGTTTAATCCTTCATATATGAGCTGCATCTCTAGCACTCCATATTAGCTGGAATTTGTGTCCGGCACATGACAGTCACACTTGGTAGCCACTAGGACACCTAGACTATACACATGTTTCCGAAAATAAATTTTCAAATTTATTTTTAATTTTTAGGAACTAAATCCTAGCTTACCAAAATTTAATTCAAAACCATTGTATTTATGTCTTTAAAATCAGACCGATGAACATTATCAATCCAAAAAAACATCTCCTTGGGCCACGTGCCATGGCAAGTGATTGGCTGGATCTGTGTGTTTTGAACCCTGATGAGCTATGTTTTGGTCATGTTTTTCATTGTCTTTTCTTCATTTTTGGTCCCGATTCGACCTCGTTTAGCGTGCTTTTGCTCGATTTTACGCCCATTGCCTCGACTATTCCTATTCGGTTTACATTTTGTAGGTATTGTGGCGGGAGTGAAGAAACGAGAGCAAACAAGGTGATTTTGGAGCAAATGGTGAAGATTTGTTAAGATTTTTGGCAGCCGGTAGGGACCGGCGGCCAGTGTGCCGGCTGGGAGTCTTGACTTAACTTCTGAATGAAAAAATGAGAAATGTTGCAGGAATTTGGCATTCGTCTCTTAGCCGGTCACCGACACGCGGCCGGTCGGCTGAGGGTCATGGCCTCCCTCAAATATTGCAAAAAGTCAGAAGTGCACTAAAAGCCTCGCAGCCGGTGGCCACCGGCCCACCGGGTGGTTGTACCTGTACATTGAAGAAATATGAATTGTACCTATACATTGAAAAAATATGAAGAAAAAAACAGAAGTAAGGAATCAGCCTCCCTGGCACCAACATGTTGTTTTCGTTCCTTTTCTTCTTTTCCCCCTTGCACTTTGTTCCATTGAGGACATTGAGCAAGTTTGAGCCGGGAGAAGGCTGCTACCACCAGACGTTGGTCTCAGGTGAAAACTCGGCTCGCAGGAGGGTCGGAAGAAGTGCCCTCAGGAGGTGCCTCTACAGGGAGGAGATAGGAGGGTTGATTAGGCCTCACCCTCATTCACTCAGAGTTTGGCAAAGGGATGGAGTTTTTATCTACTCGCTCCACCCGAATCTGCCAATAAATCTGGTTGTCGCTGGGATTCCACTTAATCCACCCCAATCCCTCCATAAGGTAGCGGCGGGAGAGCACATTCTCCCCGTCGATGTAATCGACCCTAAAGTTTCTCCGATAAACTGCTGAAGCAATCAAAGTAACCATGCCCCCAACACAAATAGGCGTCGACAAACGGGGCTGATTGCTGAGTCGGCTAAGGTGAAGCAACATGTGATGAGCTATGTTGACTTCAAACTTGGCGGGGTGGGTGATCAGACCAGAAGCTAGGATCTCGAGCTCAACAGTGGTGAAGTTGTGTGGCTCGTCTAAGGAAAAGACGGTCCACCCCAAAAATCTCTGCAATATCCTAATCGGAGCAAGATGTACCCTATTTGCCGGTTTCTTCTCCCCCTTCGCACTCACCAACCCAGTAATCGATGTCCATAACGACTCCAAATTAATACCTTAAGAGGCATGCAACGGAGCCGCACTATTCAACCCAAAAATACTAGCCAAATCCGCAAGGGTTAAATGGTAGCCCCTATTCATGAGGCGGAATTGTAGAAAAGTAACTATCCCCGAATCTCTATTCTTGGCTACCCGAAGAGAGCTCAAAAACTCCCATGTTAACCGCGGGGAAGTCATTACCGCCTTCGTCTCATACAAATGTCCCAAAACAGATCGTCGGTGATACCATCCAAACCCAAATCCCTTCTAGAAATCCTATCAATAAATCGGGTGGGGTTAAGGGGCCGCTGAGCAAAAGATAGGAAGTTACCTTTTTGGGTTTCGGGATCGAAGATCACCCTGGAAAAATCGGGGTCCGCCGAAACAAAGAGAGCATCGGGGTTATCTTCTCTTTCGCGCCCGGCAGTAGGATCGTTCCTAGATTTCGATCTCCTTTCGGTCCTTCCCGACATGGTGAAGTTGAAGCAATTTGATGAAGGATTGAAATGGGTTTGTTTTGGGAGTGTTTTGGGAGAGAAGGTAGAGAGGGAAGGGAAATCTGAAAAATGGGAGAAAATTAGTGGAAAAAGGGGGTAAAGAGCTTATATAGAAACCGTTACAGCTGCTTCTGAGCCGGTCAGGGACCGGCGGCCGGCTCGCAGCCCTTTCTCTTTTTTTCTTCGAAAACTCCGCGAATTAGCTCAAAACGGGTTCCCAGGCAACGGAACGCCTGCCGCCGACCGCTGGTAGCTCTTTCTTCTTCGTTTTCACAATCCTTTTCCTTCCTCTCTTTTCTTCTCATAAACGCTTCCCAGCCGGCGGCCGGCCGACCGGCTGGTCGCTCAATCTCCTTCCCTTTTTCTTCTTTTCTTCTCTTCTTCTCAACGGGGCTCCCAGCCGGAGGACCGGGTGTCGGCCGACCACCTGGTTGGCACTTCTTCGTGTTTCCCTTATCTCTTTTCTTTTCTTCTTTCCGTCCTTTGATTCGGGCTCTCAGGTGGTCCCGGAGGCAGCCGTTCAACGGGCTAAGAGTCCTAAATGCATCAAGAGAAAGAAAAAAGAAGAGAAAGAAAAGAGGCAACTAGGCGGTCGGCGCGACCGCGGCTGGGAGCCCAAATCAAAGAAGGAAGGAAAGAAGAAAAGAAAAGAGAAAGAAGAAGGGAAACTCGAAGAAGTGGCAACCACCCGGTTAACCGGTCCGCCGGGTGGGATCCCCGTTGAGAAGAAGAAAAGAAAAAGGGAAGGAGATTGAGCGACCGGGCGGGTCGCTCGGCAGGCGGTCCGCCGATTGGGAAGCTTTTTTGAGAAGAAAAGAGAGGAAGGAAAAGGATTGTGAAAACGAAGAAGAAAGGGCGACCGGCTGGCGGCCGGCGTTCCGCCTGGAAACCCGTTTTGAGCTGATTCGCGGAGTTTTCGAAGAAAAAAAAAGAAAGGGCTGCGAGCCGGTCGGCCGGCCGCCGGGGACCGGCTCAGAAGCATCTGTAACGGTTTCTATAAAAGCTCTTTACCCCTTTTTCCACTCTTTTTCTCCCATTTTTCAGATTTCCCTTCCCTCTCTACCTTCTCTCACTACAAAAACTCTCCCAAAACACTCCCAAAACAAATCCATTTCAATCCTTCATCAAATTCCTTCAACTTCACCATGTCGGGAAGGACCGAAAGGAGATCGAAATCTAGGAACGATCCTACCGTCGGGCGCGAAAGAGAAGATAACCCCGATGCTCTCTTTGTTTCGGCGGACCCCGATTTTTCCAGGGTGATCTTCGATTCCGAAACCCAAAAAGGTAACTTCCTATCTTTTGCTCAGCGGCCCCTTAACCCCACCCGATTTATTGATAGGATTTCTAGAAGGGATTTGGGTTTGAATGGTATCCAGCGATTTGTTCACGGATGTGGGTTTGGGACATTTGTATGAGACTAAGGCGGTAATGACTTCCCCGCGGTTAACATGGGAGTTTTTGAGCTCTCTTCGGGTAGCCAAGAATAGAGATTCGGGGATAGTTACTTTTGTACAATTCCGCCTCATGAATAAGGGCTACCATTTAACCCTTGCGGATTTTGCTAGTATTTTTGGGTTGAATAGCGCGGCTCCGTTGCATGCCCCTTAAGATATTAATTTGGAGTCGGTATGGACATCGATTACTGGGTTGGTGAGTGCGAAGGGGGAGAACAAACCGGCAAATAGGGTACATCTTGCTCCGATTAGGATATTGCAGAGATTTTTGGGGTGGACCGTCTTTTCCCGAGACGAGCCACACAACTTCACCACTGTTGAGCTCGAGATCCTAGCTTCTGGTCTAATCACCCAACCCGCCAAGTTTGAAGTCAACATAGCTCATCACATGTTGCTTCACCTTAGCCGACTCAGCAATCAGCCCCGTTTGTCGACGCTTATTTGTGTTGGGGGCATGGTTACTTTGATTGCTTCAGCAGTTTGCCGGAGAAACTTTAGGGTCGATTACATCGACGGGGAGAATGTGCTCTCCCGCCGCTACCTTATGGAGGGATTGAGGTGGATTAAGTGGAACCCCAGCGACAACAAGATTTATTGGCAGATTCGGGTGGAGCTAGTAGATAAAAACTCCATCTCTTTGCCAAACTCTGAGAGAATGAGGGTGAGGCCTAATCAACCCTCCTATCCTCCATGTAAAGGCACCTCCTAAGGGCACTTCTTCCGACCCTCCTGCGACCTGAGTTTTCACCAGAGACCAGCGCCTGGTGGTAGCAGTCTTCTCTTCCTATACCACCATTCGGCGGCCCTAGCTTTTTCCAGGGGTCCTCTTCTAGCTCGGCTCCTCCTTCTCCTAGCCATGTTCCTCAGACGATCGTGGATTTTATAGCTCGTATGGACTTGAGGACTTACGCTACTCTGATACCTGCGCGAGATTAGATTATTTGTACGACGATCAGGCTTGGGGGAACTTCTCCACTTATGATCGTGGCATTCAGCAGGGGTACCGTCACAGTCCTGGCCACCATCCTTCTTACTACATGCCTCCCGAGGCTGAGTATGTGCCCTCCGCCGACCCTCATTTCGCCGGAGAGGTACATGTTGCTGCGGACTACTATTCTAAGCCGATTTTTCCCCCGGTGCGTGAGGGAGAGAGATTTGGGGCCCGCCAGCGCAGTGATGCGTCTCCTCAGTCCTTTGCAGCTGCTTCCACTTCTGGGTTCTTCAACGAGTACTTCCTGAACCCAAATGATTTCTTGCATGTTGAGGGGCATGGAGATGGCCGTGGAGAGGCCGGAGACGAGAGTGGTGATGACTAGTGAGAGGTTGTTGATATCTTTGCTCCCATTTCAAAATCCAAAGCAAGTAATCCCTTAAATCCAAATTTCTCTTTAGTTTTACATTTTCCTTTAAGCATGCATTTAGAGTAGTTAGCTAGTTTAGATAGCTTGTTTTAGTTTCTTTTTTATCATCTCACATCATTAGTATAGTTGCATTTAGTTGCATTCATTTATTTGCATTAGATTTCCTTTTTGTACCATGTTGTCACATGTAGTTTGTATTCATGTAGACTAGAGCACTTAGTTTGCATCTTAGTTTAGTTTTTAGTTTTTCATTTCTTTTGTTTATTTTTGTTTTTATTGCTTTCATAAAAATCAAAAATTCAAAAAAATTGAAAAACCAAAAAAAACTACAAAAACATGTTCTTTACTTTCCTTTTTTTAAAAATTTCAAAAAAGCCAAAAACATGTTGTTTTCGTTCTTTTTCTTCTTTTCCCCCTTGCACTTTGTTCCATTGAAGACAATGTAAATCTTAAGTGTGGGGAGGGAAAATATCCACCTTGTGAATATTTCTTTGTTTTTGTAAATATGAAAAAAAAAAAGAAAAAAAAAAAACTTAAAAAAATGCCAAAAAAATCGAAAAATTTAAAAATTTCAAAAAACATGTTCTTTCTTTCTCTTATTTTTGTCAATCCGAGGTATTAGGAGAATGAAGACGCTTGGCATACCCTTTCCTACTTCTTTCTTCCCTTCCCTCTTTCTTTTTATGTCTATAGCATGAAGGAGAACGGGATTTTTGTGACTTGGATGTTCCTTTGGGGAACTTGTGGTTGTTGTGGATGATGTGCTGCTAGATTAGTCATTTTGTTGTTGCATGTTTGTTATGCTTGTTATTAGTTTAGTGTAGTTTCACATGCTTTTCATTTGCATAGTTTTGTTTATATTTATTAGTCGGTTTCTCATTTTGCATTTGTTTGTAAATTTGCGTAGGAGGTTGGATAGTGGAGGATATATGCCGTCAATGATGATAGTTGTCTTGCTTGTGTCTTACCCCTCCTAATAGCTTGCACCGTTTGATGTTACCTTGTTAGGGTTCTTGCTTGCAAGGACCCGGAAGTCTAGGCTTAATGACCAAGTTTCGACCACCATGTGAGACCGTGATAGACCTTGACTCGACCTAGGACCAACATTAGCTACTCAAATGTGAGGATAGAGCCTCCTTTATAGTCGGCCCATCAAACCGACTCAGTTTAGGATTGTGAGTAGTTCTCCTTACGCGGTATGTTATGTCAATACGCATAAGTATGGCGCTCGTTCCTTATTTCCGTGTTTATGTTCATGTGCATGTGAGACGACTCTTGTTTAAAATAAATCAACTCCACATTTGCCAAATTAGCCTTGTTTGACCCTTACAACTTATTCCCTCTTTTTGTCTAACCACTTTGAGCCTTAGCTTTTTCATTTGGCCTTAACCACTAAATGAACTATATCCCAAAAACACCCTTCCTTGATCAAGAATGGTTGCTTTTGTGGTACTTTGTTTGTGGTAGAGTCGGGGGTTGGATGCCGGTTGGTGGCTTCTTCCGTTGTGGTCCTACTTTTTGTTTTCTTGGTGAATGGAAGTTTGAGAAAAAAGAAAAGAAAAGAAAAAATGGAAAAAGAAAGAAAATAGAAGAAGTTTTGAAAAATCCAAAAAGAGAAGTGTATATTTGTTTTTTGAAAGAGAAAAAGGCTAGCAACGACTCCCTTACATCAAGGGGAGATAGAAAAAGCCGTTGCTTCCATGCGTGCCGGGTTTACACAATTTTTGCATTTGATTTGGATTTCAAGTCTTATGTTAGGGTGTAGACGTTGTTCGGTGTTTTAAATAATGACTACTTTGTTAAAGGTTGTGATGTGTTTGTTTTTCCAAAGTAAGTTGGGGTTTATGCAATTTTTGCTTGGTTTTGCCAAAACCAGAGTTAGGGCATAGACGTTGTTTAGTTGTTGTAATAAGAAGTTGTGTTGATCATGGCTTAGGCTTGAATTAGAACCAAACTAATCGATTATCCCCACCATCTTCGTGTTCGACCCCGATTTTAATACTACTTGCTTTCGGGTTTATAAATGTGTTTGATGCCGATAGTGACGGCAAAAGCCGGCCATCAAACCCCAACCACTACCTAAATCACTACTGACCCATAATTTAAAACTACCCCAACTAAATAAACCACTAACTTCTCATCATTTACATTCAACTTCAACCGCTACTACCCTCGTCTTCTTCTTTCTCTCCATTTAAACGTGCTCACATTTCCATTTCTTATACATATTTGCTCTTCAACTCTACTTTGTGCTGAGCTTAATTCGTTCACTGTTCAGCATTGTTCTTGTAAGTAAGTTCGTGTTTTTACTTTTGTCTTGTTAGCTTATGACTTAAATTTTCAACCTAAGGACCAACTGTTGCCTTTTCTTTGTGTGTTCATCAATCCATAAATGACAAGAAAGACACATTTGGTGAAGGTGCAGAATTTGTTGTTGAAGATGATTTCTAACCTGCTGTTCTATACACTTTGTCAAGGTAGCGAGGGCTTGTGCATTTTCGCCATTAGGGCTTAAGTTGTTGGATGTGGGTGTGTTTGCTATATATTGTAATACTACTGCATGAATTAATGCTTTAACGTACTTCAAGTCTTCAAGTTGAAGGTGGTTAGCTTGTAATTGTATGTTGATGCTGTGCTTTTATCTAGTTGAAGTGTGGAGCGATTGTGTATTGAATTTCAATATGTTTGTGATATTGGTATGCGCACAATATGAAGGTGTCCCAGATCAAGGCGTGAGGTTCTGCATCAGGACTCCCAAGTCCCAGCTCGGGATTACCATGCTGTTGTAATTTGTTCAGCAATGATCCCAGATCGGGAGAACATTGTCCTACATTGGGGGGTTCTTTAGATTGTCGTGAGTTTTGGTCCCCAAGACGATGTTCAGTCACATAGATTGGTTTTGTCCCAACTATCTAATATGAAATCCAACGAACGTTTAATCATCTAATACTTACTATTGTGCCATGTACATCAAAATATGAATAAACTAAGTTGAAGTGTCGAATGAAAATACAGTGAAATGGTTAATTTGGTATAGAAATTTTGTCCTACGGCTGTCCGGACTAGGTA
This sequence comes from Silene conica, assembly GCA_029255685.2. Taxonomy (NCBI): domain Eukaryota; kingdom Viridiplantae; phylum Streptophyta; class Magnoliopsida; order Caryophyllales; family Caryophyllaceae; genus Silene; species Silene conica. Next base: position 79,118,494 of record CM055318.2, on the reverse strand, counting down.
AGGCTTGGGCCACTGTTGTAGTGCACTTGAGTGGTTAGCATTGTGAAATATTACACGCTATGAGTTAGACCAATTCACAAAAGGTTGGGGCTTGCCACATTACGGATAGGTTATTCATAGAGATACTCGTGAATACTTTTTGTCGTTTGTCTGCTTTCTAAGCTTAACAATTATGTCGATCGAGAGTTTGGTCAGCCTTAGACAAGACTAGGATTGAGAGGTTCCATTTCTACCATAAGGTGACAGTGTGAGAAGTTGTTTCACCAAGTGTGTTCAGGTCCACCTGCCGTCTTTCGTACTCATTTGTGGTTTTGTGTTTTGCACAAAGTGTTGAGCAACACATATGAATTGTTAGTATGGTTGGATTTGTGTGCCACATGTTTATTTGGATCTATTAATGTTTATAGTTGATTCGAGTACCTCAAATGGCAGAATAACAAAATGACTTTAGACCTTGTTGGAACTTATAGACAGTCCTTTATAATGATTCTTATATACTATGCCTAAAGATTAAAAATTTATGAGCTTTTAGGTAAAATGTAACTTGGTAACTGGGAAGCGCCTAGACTAGCAAACGGGTCAACTGGATTGGGTGTGGGTTGGGTCATTTCTGATTACCAAGAAATCGGGTTATTTCAAGGGTCATTTTCAGGCCTGTAAATATTTAGGGATAATAATCAGTATGCAAGATAAACATTCAGGACATGTCAAATTGGTCCAGGTGAATTCGAGTTACGAGCATCGTGTCCAGCCCGGACTGGTCAATTTTGTCAGGTCTAGAAGCGCGTAAAAACTAACCGCTAACATTAGATCAGTTTCAAATCTTGTTTGTTCTCGGCTCTTGTTTCGCTGCTTGCTTGGGCTTGGGAACTCGACTTGTGGTTTAGGATATATTAGTTGGAACATTTTAATAGCTTTACTATAGTTGTTTAAGAGTGGGTATTTATTTTCATTCCAAAGTTGTAATCAGATTAATTTGGTTTTGGATTAGTAAAAGAGCATGAGCATCTCAGTATTTCCCCCAACACGGTACTTAAAAATGTGATTAGACTTTATTGTCTAGTGATTTTCCCTTTTTGAAAATTCGGATTATAACAAAGATACCTCAATTTAAGCCAAGAACATAGGCACTTTGTATGAAAAGAGACTCCGAATCTTGGATAAGCACTCGTGAGTCGTGACTCTACTTCAAGCTGTGTTGAGTATTATAGGATAGGATATATGAGTACAGAGAGACACGCCAAAACTCGACTCCTGATTTGTTTTACAAAAGAGGGAAAAAGTAATAGATATATGTTTATTCTCTGTCTTGATCAATCAAGACTCCTGTTGATTTAAAGAAGATAGATTAATAAGGGTCTCTACAAAATATAAGAACTAAGTTGTCAAAATTACCTGTATTAACCTCATCGCCACCTAGGTGAAAGAGCTCAAATGGAAATAGTCTTCTCAGATCTGGAAAATACGTAGCATATCAAAATCGGCTTAATGTAACATATACAGAAACATCAGAGAATGCAAATAACTGGACGAATTGTTCAGTTGTATATGATTTGTTTTTAAGACACCAATTCTTGATAATATGAATCAAAGTATTTTCCGAGCTGCCCGGTGCTACTGATTCTCAACTCAGGTACATAAAAGAGACGATAATTCTTTTCAAAGTTCAATTAAAAGAATCAATGCGTCACCATATCAATAAAATCTAGTCTGTATCAGGAGTGTGATGACATTCTAATGCTTCATGACTGCTATAGCCTTGACTGCCTCTTTCATGCCTTATGAGTCAACTCCCTCTAGCCTCTCCCACAAGACCTTCTAGGTTCTTTCACTACATATTTAGAGGGAAACAAGGAGAGCCTGATGAAATGTTTCTGAACTTAAATATACGGAATGGTCATATAGCTAAAAGTCTAAAAACAGATACTCCACTTGTATAATATCTTAATTTTCTATTTTATCCAGCCATAAAACCTAATAAAAATGATATTACTATGCCACTAAGACAGACTTCTTCACCAAAAACTAGGATGGAGTTCCAAAGAATCATTCTATTGTCCAAAAGCAATGAGAACTACCTACAAAACTGAATCTTTTACCTTTCATAATACCAGAAACCACATCAAAGGTGAAATTTTTGGAGACATCGAGAGGCTCTTTACAAGTTAAAGATGGCCAGAGGTCAGGATATCCAATACCCCTGTACAATAAATAAACTATGACTTTGAAGTATTACCCAATGGTCCATAACATAATTGCAAATATGAAAAACAAATAAACCAGATTTTAACAGTGGATTTAAAACATTGAGAAGAGAATGAAAAAGAAAGAAAATAAAGCAAATAGTCCCAGAACGCATAAAGTATGGATTCTGGCATTTGTCAGGCACTTCTTGAACTTCCTTCGATTCTAAGAAAGTCGCACAAATTTGCTTTGTAGAAATGTGTAGGATATAAAAGTAAATATAAGAAAGTCAGAGACAATGCATACCATGATTCCGCATGACCAGGCACATCAATTTCTGGCATAACATGGATGCCTGCCACAAGTAATAGGAGTTAGCTAAGGCTAAGCCCAACAATACTAAAAGCATTCAGTATACTCAGGAACAAGGAAAATGGCTGACAGCATTTTATTAGCAGATCTAGTGTTTTCTGATTGACACTATCACAAGCACCAATCTGATGTCTGGACATTTTGAATTTTACAGTAACACATAACTTTATGTAGTAAATAGTTTGTCAATGAATGGCAAAGCCAAGAAAACTAAAGTTGGAAAACAGCAATGAAAAGAAATTGCAGTTTATGTCACTGAAGGAACAAAAACTCTTACAACAAAGAGCCACTTCTCACCACTCATTGCCAAAACCACCCAATCATCAACTTCTACAACATAATCCAAAGTAAAGAATCCCCTCCCAAGTTATGAGCAACAACAGCGTAAGCAATTACAAAAACATTATTAATGAAAGTCCCATACCTCTGATCTTTGCATAGCTGTGTTTAAGTGATTGCAGGCACATGAAAAGAGAAGAAAGAAACCAATAAATATAGTAATCATAAAAAGATGTTGATAACAATACTGATGTTGATAACTAAATTATGAACAACATTACCCCACTGCCTCAAAGGCTCCCGTCTATAATGAGGTAAGAGTGGTTTGTTGTACTTGTACATAACCTTTCCCCTGTACCCTTGACGACCCATAATGAAAATTGTGTAGAGAATTGCAAACTGACAACTACATCACAATATAAGAAGCACTAACATCTTCGAGAGTCATTTTGTTTTCGTCCATCTTACTCCAAAACCGAAAAATGGTGATTCTTTTGACTCCTTTAGATATGAAGGATAAAGTGAATGAAATACAGAATAAATCAATGAAAATATCAGCAAAAAAAGAAAAACAAAAAAAAAAAAAGCTTCATCCAACCTCTTGAGGAAAAACAAGAGACCACAAATATGAACTATGACTTCTACATAGTAACTTTATCAAATTTACCTTTGCAGTATGTTATAAAAGTGCATTTAGTAGCCAAAATAAGACAAATAACGTACACCCTTCATTCCTGTGGTTGTTTACAATTCAAAATAGAAGCTGAAATAGGACTACCACTCATTTTCACCAATAAGCATAGTCTAATCGACACGGTCAACTAAACTATCCATCTCATTCTTACTGAGAACAGGCGGAGTGAAGACCAAAAACAAAAAGATCCAGCCAATCATCTCACAAGGAAGCTTAATAATGTGGGGTTGCTAGGTCCAAGGAGACACAGTTCAACAAAACCCTATCAAATTGGCTAAAATCCGCTCAAGATGAGGTCATGGCCCCATTCTACAGAATTTCAATGACCTTGAGCCCAGGAAGTGACATATGCAAACACAGTAACACACAACTGGGGCCCTTCACGTGCTCCTGTATTTTGAAGGAAAATTCCCCAATTTTCTTTACTCAGAAAAGATCTGGGTACCAGATGGTGGGATTTTGTCACTCATTTTCACTTTCCACGTGATTTTCTAAACCTACTGAGCATATGGAGTATGCATGTCGGTGGATGAAGAACTATACATCCAACAAAGTACTACTCTGTCCCTTCTACAGCATCTCAGCCGGAAATTTGCTTACTAGTAACATACCTCATGCCGCCACAAGCCCACAACACAACAAATTTGTGCCATAATCAATTGACAACACAGTTCTCAGTGGGAAACGCATCAACTGGCAATCACTTACTTGACAATTTCATAAGCATCTTCAGCTGTATACCGCTCCCACTTGGAGTATGAGCCTTTCCACAAATATGGATACGATGGTGTTTCAAAAGGAAAAGATTCCTCATCTACAATGTGCCAATGAAGTACGTTCTACTGAATACAATTTTGAAACATTAGAACTCGAAGCACATTGTGTATAATCAAGACAAGAGTGTGACAGCTATAAAGCAATTTCAAAATAGACCAGATTGTGGCATCTGCACAAATGTTTAATAGACTTTAGGCGAAGAGAAAAACTTACAAGTTTAGCGTACGTCATAGAATCAAGAATCTGCTTTATAACATCTAAAGGTAGATAATGCCGAGAAGTATCTGCAAGGAATATTTGATATCAGCCGTATAATGAGCTCCTCGCCCAGACAAAAAAAAAAGGTCTACCTCAAATACCATAGAGATTAATATCCGGTGTAAGAACTCTGTATCAAGAAATGTTCTCAAGTGCATTAAGTTTTGCGAGGGATGTTACAAGTAAGAGATGTAATGCAAACTCTTGAGTCTTGAGTAATGGTTCAACGTTCAAGTTAAGAGAATAAACAGTAAACACAACAAATTGAGAGCATAACCTATCAAAATTAATTTCCCGTGCTATTGCTGATCAAAGAGGGATACCTAGTAAAACTACCTAGTACTATCTCTCTTTAGTCTAACCTTGCTTATATTTAGTTCCATCACTTTAACATAACCATATAAATACCCCCAAATTAAGACGCTAGATGCACATAAAAAAAAAATATGCATAAACCAATGCAGCCTGTCCTTTTGCCATTTTCTAGTTCATGGAGGCTCAAAGGCTGATCTAACACTAACAGAAACCTGACCAAAAGGATTACTGAACACCTCAGAGCAGCCATAGGAAATACTAACACCCAAGACCTAAATGCACCACCAGTGGCGGATTCAGCAATTTAGAGATCTAATAATAATTCTGATCAGTCATATGGGCAAGAAAAAAAACTCATCCCTTAAAAGCCACAAAGGTCAAAATCAATGTTGCCAGGATTCTATTTTGGATCGATGGGCAGGGTAGGATCGAATCGGTAGGATCGAATCGCAGAATCGTAAGATTCTACAAACTCACTAAATATAGTTTTTTATTTGGTAAAAACATATAACTGAAGAGCAAAATACTTATTTATAATATTTAGCCATAATATTGATAATTAATGATTACAATATCATGTATGATCATGTTTCTACACTTTACAGGAAATTTGATCTTTACAATGTCATTATATAAAAATATATATTAGTTCTTTTTACTATGAAATCGGATCGTAGGATCCTAAAATTCTAGGACCATGATAGAATCGTAAAATCGTAGGATCGAATCGGGATTTCGACAAAAATGGTAAGAACAAAAGTTCACAAGAATTTCCCTAGTGACTACAATCCACGACTTGATTTCCCATCTCACGTGAACTTCAACTTAACTAAGATACTTTTGTAAATGATTTGAGCAAAATTAATTTAGCAACTTAAAAGCCTAAAAATATGGATTTAAATTAGTGAAGAGCTTAGCCTAGGGATCGAACCAGTGAATAACGACATGGCTCATAAGTCATAGACAAAGGTGTAAATTCTATCTCGCAACAATTAGACCTGCACCACGCCACCATTGCGCATTCTCACATTCAAAAGATGATTGTGGTGGAGATGCGTATTTTACGGAGGATGTGTGGCCATAGAATGGCTTAGAAATCAAGTGATTAGAGAGAAGGTGAGAGTGACGCCGATAGAAGACAAGATGATCGAAAATCAATAAAGATAGTTTGGCCATGTGAGAAGGAGACCAACTAATGCACCGGTTAGGAGGCTCACAGAGAAGGTTGCAAGGGTACAGGAAGACCCAGAAAACTTGGATGAAAGTGATTGAAAATTACACAGGGTTTTTTTGGGATTGAAGAATGTGTGGTGATGGAGAGAGAACAACACAGGGAAATGATGTGCGCATGATGGAGTTCAATTTTTATTTTCTTTTTGCTATTTAAGTTATTTATTTTTAAATATTATTTGTTTACTCTTGGGATTTTTCAATGATTTTACTTAAGACTACTTATATGATATATCATTTTGCTTTGTTTACTTTTGATTTTTATACCCATATGTTTAGATTGACTTTTGTATCATATCTCCTTCCCATCCCCTTTTCACTCTTTTCTTTTTATCTCATTGCATATCAAGGTGTGCTAGTGCGACCATATCATCTGAGATAAAGGCCCCCTAGGATTAGAACATACAAGGCAATACTCCTACGTCCTAAGCACGTAATTTCTAGCAAAATTCCACTTCCGTCAATGGTTTAGGCAAAAAAAACTCTTTATCCAAACCATAATTACTCACATGATTCCTTGCAAGATACACATGGCTAACCCAATGCTACATAGAACTTTTGGATTCTTTTAAATTCTAGATATTAAGAACTTACCAATAAGAAGTCCCCGATACACAAACCTTGGCAAGTCTTCTATATACCACGGAGCCTTGAATATCTTCACGGATTTTGATGCATAATCAAATGTGCATAACTGACTAAATGTCTGCATTGGAATAGAACGAGAATTAAAGATGGGGAAAATATTTATAAAAAAAATAAAAAAGAGAGAAATATCTACTCAGCCTAACAAAAGCTCGAAGTGAAACCAGTATATGCATCCAAATAATAGAAATTTCAAGTTCACTAAAGCATTCTAGTGCAAAAATGACGGAATAAATTTTATTAAGAAAAGAAAAATCAAATGAAGAACAAACATTAGCTGTAATGAACATTCATAATAAATCACCCGAACCGAACTGAACTGTCAATACTGAACTCTCCCTTGATTCCAGTACAATCAAATAGTGAATTACTGAGGTACTAGTACAAAAGCCAAATGGAATATAAGAGATTGGTCTTCTTCATCATCGCAATTTTGGCAACTATGACAGTGTAACACTAAACTAAAAATATGGTATGAGTGTCAACTAAGTGGGCATGATAGATGATACTCAGGACACGAATATAGGTGTAACGGCACACACAAGTGTATCCTATCAGGTATCCACTTGCCCCGGCTAAAGTTTTTATATGGTTCTAAATTGAGGGTATATGGACATGAATTTTAATAAAAATTTAAATTCAGATTTTCTTCCATGTAAAATACAAGGCAATTATTCACTATAAAAAACAGCTTTCATTTTTCATATTTTAGTAACATCCTTGCTCTAGCTAGAGCTTAGTCTGAAGAGGCGCACCAAGGAGTCAAGGCGGAAAGGCAAAAAGCGCAACGCCTTACTTTGCTTAACAAGTTTGTATTTTCCAAAGAACAAAAATTGGGCAACAATACCATTTTTAGGAGTTTACAGGTGTAAAGGAGTAAAAGTTGGAAATATAACAACAACATACCCCAGTGCCTCAATGGCTCCCGCAAATTGCGGGGTAAGGGGCGTGGGGCTCAAGTGTACGTAGTCTTACCCTTGTTAGCAACACAAAGTGTGAATGAGCCAAGATGAAAATTGCGTCGAAAAACTACAACGAATGATTGGTACTTCACAATAGAAAGAAAGGGAGTCACTTTAGTAAAAGGTGGGAATAATGGAGAAAAATAATGCCATAAGTAAAGATCTAGAGGAATAAATACGGAAAGTGCTACTAGCGAGTCTTGTAAAGTGAAGTTTATCCAAAAGCCACACTTAAAATGACCAAGACGTTTTGGTTAGTGACTCATCCAAGGCGCGCCTTAGGCGCACTCGAGGCAAGCTTTTTTAACCTAAGATCCAGAGAAGAGCTGAATGATATTGCCCCTGAGGATTGTTTTTTCAATCACAATGATCAACAAAGAACTAAAATTACATAGTTGTGGGTGAATCTTGTCCGACTATTTATCATATTTTACTCACCCAAATCCAAGGGCACCCAGCTACACTCCCTCCAAAACTCATCCCTCTTCCTCCCACAAGCTCCCTCCCTAATCTGAAACTACTGACATGAACAAAAGGCCAACACATAATAGTCACTATCTCCATCCCAACAACCATATGCCGATCACTGACCTCAGCCTACCACCTACAACTCAGTCAACCATATGCTGCTTAACAAGGTAATTACACAATCCGAGTGGAACCCTTGCTTCTGTATACCACAATTAGATTCATTAAAGTTCGCAAAGGAAGCACAGACATCTGGACATGGTAACTTGTGAAGTCAACTAGAAATTGTTTTCCTCAATGGTCTTGTCTAAAGTTCAAATTATTTGAATAGCAATATTTGGGGAAATGAAAAGCAGATACAGATAAAATCTCTATTATATCAGGAAACGAGCAAAGTTAATTACATCAATCAGTTAACATAATTATCACAGTATCTTACTATCAGAGTTGATCAGCCATAATATACCTTAAGTCATAACACAGATAACTTTCTTTTATATGTAGAATAAAAATCTAGCATATAAAGTATGGATGAAGTATTAACGCAAAGTTGTTACAAGACAGTGACGTCCTCATATAAAACTATGCTTTCATGGAAACAAGAAGTTTTAAGAAACAGCTCTATCCTTTCAACATAAGTGCTTACCCTAGTGACCACTCATATGACATTTTATTTCCGAAACCAACAATAGAACCTTAGTCCCCCAATAATTTACACTTATACAATTTACACTTATAAAAGCAATAAACCAGCACCAATTGCATCGCATTCAAAATCTTGACATTCATTTCTTCTTCTCATAAAAGTTGGTTGGTTATCTGGCAGTTAAATTTTCAATTACTTCGATAGGTGATGAAACCATGGGTAACTTTAAGAATTATGATTTGAATGAGACTATTACAAAGCAGGCAGCTAAAAACTAGACCAAAAGTATACATATTCTCAATAACAAAACTGATACATGTTCCCAATTACCGTGCATTAATTCCTTATAATGTACTGGGATAAGCAAAGAGTCTTATGTTAAACAGAAAATTATGAAAAGGTGTGCACCTCCAAAGCCCGCAATGCTCCATATACGGTATTGGCCTACAAGATAAAAAAAAAAATCAACTTTTTAGATTCTATGATTCCCTTTGAGCACCAGCTACACACCTGTACATACAACCGGGATATTTTCGTATTGTCATGTGTCATAGCTCAAAAATGCAAGTGAAACTCAACTAAGTACAAGAATAATGCAAACTCCTAAAAGTAAGAATGAAAACTCAAGAAGTTTTTCTAGAGACTAAACTCCCCTTACAAGAGTGCTTCACTGGTAACATAGTAAAGCTCAACAATAAGAATTGCAAGCCTAACCACTTCAACAACAAGATCAAGAATAGCAACGGAAAGCTCAATCATTAATTTGAAGCAACGGATTACAAATGTATGTAAACAAAATAATGCTTAACAAAGTTTACACAAGATCAAAAGTAAACACAAAGTCCAATAGAAGTACAGAAGAACATCAAGTTAACAAATCTTTGAAATGTTGAATCAACTAAATTACAAGTAAGACGAAAAGGAACTCTACAAGCTCAATAACCCCTTCTACAAGTTAACAGCAGCTAGACACCAAGCTTGATAAGGAAATGGTCAAAAATTTATCATAGCTTGCTCCAGAAGTGCACCTAAAAGCGGAGACGTTTGCGTCCAAAGCTCGAGAAGTGAAAATCAAAGCTCAACTAATAATTTTTGAAGCAAAATGGAAAATATATAGATGCCAAATTTAATTTTCTACAAATTCACCATGTTCAACAGTACAAATGAAACTCAAGAAGTTCAACAAAAATTGGTTAAAGACGATTGCCAGAGAGAGTGGAGGAGACAGAAAATGACAAAAGGATAGATAAAATGCGTGTAGCAAAGGATACTGAGTTTGAGAGAAAAATACATTGGGTGGGGGTTTTTATGTTAAATTGCCAGTGATAGAATGAAACTCGGAAAGTTTGTTATGGGCTCGCTCCACGTATAAGTTTGTGGGCTGTGAGTTTTTTAAGTTAGGTTATTGAAGGTAAAATACTTGGTATAGTCTTTACTCTTTAGTCTTGGTACTATTAAGCAATGAAAAATGACAAATAAAAAGCGGGAAAAGAAAACGATAGTGTAACACCAGTGCAGAAAGGGTGATAAGTGCTTCAGTCATAAAATTCCGGCTATGCAAACTAGACAGTATGATCTTTCCATCTTTAAACTAATCAAATATACCATCTGAATCGACTAGTGTTCCATAAATTATAGAAAAGTAGAACTTTGCCCATTTTCTCTTTCACAAAAGTCCTAATGAGTTCGCCTCATTTTAGAAGTATGCATGAGCAGATATAGAATGAGACCGTAAACTTTTAACTGCAGAAGTTGTTAGTATTTATGTTCATCTATTGGAAACAACAGAAGTCTCAATTTTCCATTTTGCATCCCACAGATCTCTTACTTTCCAAAGAAATCAAAGGCGAATAATTGTTGGTAGAGAAGCCCATTTTTTTTAAAAAAAAAAGGGAAAAATAGGAAAGAAATGGACCTGGATTTTGGCAACACCGACTATGGACGTATGGTCTTTCCTGGTAATCTCCAAAGAATAGCTCTCATCCACCCCTAATTGAAGCTGTCAAAATTATTACATGCAAAATAATTCATCATTCAGGATTGAATAAAAACAGAAAACAAAAGAAAAAGTTGAAGAAAAATAGAATAAGCGAATGATTAACACCTACCTCTTCGTCAGTGGAGTGAAGGACGATCTGGAGGACACTGACGTCAAATACAGATGACTGAAGAAACCGAAATCTGCCGGAAAACCTAGCGACGTGTTTGAAAATGAGGTGTTTATAGCGCAGGAAACCGTCAGAAAGTATATCGGAGTTACCGGAGAAGGAGAGCGAGAGGTCGGGATCAACAGTAAAAGTGTCGTTTCCGGCAATGAAGTGCGCTGGTAACGGCCATATGTAAGTCAGAGAGACGTCGAGAGGCGGTGTGGAAGCCGAGAGAGAGACGAGGAGGAGGAGCGCGGCAGCGGTGGTAGTTAGGAGATACAAATTCAAGGATTTCGAGGTTGTTGGAATCATGGTGGATAAGGGAAGAATGATATTGGTGAATCTGGTGATCACTCAGATTTGTCACTACGGGGAGACGATGAGTTGACCCTCACTAGTCACCTGTCAAATTTTGAAAACTCATTTTTTCAATTACCAATTTTACTATTTCACCCAACTTATTTATAATTTGGAATTATTTTCTCAAATCCAAATTTACTTTTTACCTGTATATTTTTCATTAATTTTTAATATATACCCTTGTTCCAAAACAGTAGGTCTTCTGATATACCGTCTCTCAATAAGGTTCGGTTAATGTCGGACTTGTGACAATAATGTCATCAACATAAATAAGAGTCAAGAGCATATAAACGAATGTTAGAGCGGTCATAAATGAATAAAGACGGGTCTGAAATTGAGTTCCGAAAACCATAAGATATGAAGTAATTCTTGAGTTAAGTGTACCAAGCACGAGGTGTTTGTTTTAAGACGTAAATAGCCTTTCTTAGGTTACATACTTCGGAAAATCATAATTAGCAAAACCAGGAGGTTGAACCATGTAGACATCCTCAGTCAGTGTGTCTTGGAAAAAGGCATTGTTCGCATCGATTTGACGAAGAGAGCAACCATGTGTAACAGCCAAGGAAAGGATAAGATGGATGGTGGTGGGTTTTATGACGGGGCTAAAGGTCTCAGAGTAATCAAGATCAGGTCGTTGGTGGAAGCCTTTAGCAACAAGGCGAGCTTTGTGTTGTTTTAGACTGTCGTCAGGGTTATATTTAATGCGGAATACCCATTTACAACCAATGATATTTGGGACAGAGTTAGCAGGGACCACAGGCCAAGTCTGATTACGGGACAGGGCATCGAATTCGGTTTGCGTTGCGGCACGCCACAAAGGGTCAATAAGAGCTTGTTTTACCGTAGAGGGAGTAACGAATGTAGTTGGGACTTGGGAAAGTTGGGCATGTTTTGGATTGGGTTTTTGAATATTATAGGATAAACGGGTGGCAGGTCGAGGAGGGGGATGATGGGCAGGAGGTAGGGGTGGCGGTGAACCAGGGAAGGACGTAGCTGGAGAAGAGGGGGATGGGGTCGTGTCGGGTTGAGGAGTGGCAGGGGAGGCAGAGATGTGATTGAGAACGGGTGTGGTTAGTATAGGTAGGGTAAAATTGCACCAGTCAGGGGAGGTCATGGTGGATGGAAAGTTAGCGAGTTGGATAATGGATGAATATGGGAATTGGTCATCGATAAAACGCACATGGCGAGATGTATAGGTACGATAAGTAACGGGATCGAGACATAGATAATCACTTTGTATATGGGAGTAACCGATAAAGACGCATTGAACAGAAAGGGGTTGAAGTTTATGTTCAGTATAAGGCTGTAGGCCCTGTAGCCATGGAAAGCATAAACAACCAAAATTGTGTAATTTTGAGATATTCGGATTTTGTTTGTGAAGTTTAGTGTAGGGAGATATATTATTAAGAGACGGGGTGGGAAGACGGTTTATAAGGTAGATGGTTGTGGAGAAGGCATAGGGACATAAGGAAGTCGGAAGATGAGCATGAGTAAGAAGAGACAAACCCGTCTCGACTGTGTGTCGGTGACGACGCTCTGCAAAGTCGCTAAGCTCGGGTGTACGGGGTGGGAAAGTTAAATGAGAGATGCCTATGAGATTGAGATGAGAAGTAAATTTGATAAAAAAATTCACCCCCAGTGTCGGAATAAAATTGTTTGATCGGTTTGTTAAAGAAATTTTCAACAATAGCTCGAAATTTGAGAAAAGTGGTTTCGGTGTCAGATTTCCGTTTTAGCGGATAGAACCAAATGTAGTGAGTAAAGTGATCAACAAAAATAACGTAATATTTATAAGACTCATGAGTGGCAATAGTAGAGGTCCATAAATCAGAGAAGACGAGATCAAGAGGAGCAGTAAAATGTAATGTAGACTGACCAAAAGAAAGCTTCTGACGCTTATTTAATTGACACGCAATACATTGTTCAGAAGTAGGAATACGTATTAAATTGCGAATTGAAAACTTTAAGGACTTTATTCGAGGGATGGCCAAGACGGTGATACCATGAGGCTTGACCAGGAGCTACAATAATCTGTGCGTAAGGCGATGTCGGGGACCAAACATAGGAGCCATTAATAAGAGGACCCTGAACAATGACCGCTCCCGTCGGGTTAGCCTTAATAGAAAAAGAAGTGGGTGGGAAAAATGCATAAGCATTATTGTTAGTACAAATCTGAGAAACGGATAATAATTTACGGGAAATAAAAGGAACTACTAAAACATTGGTAAACTTAAGAGGAAAAACAGAGGAGGGAATTGTAAAAGAACCAGAATGAGTGATCGGAAGAGCGGAACCGTCGCCAATAACAAGGTCATCAGACCCATCATAGGGATGGTGAAGGGAAAAAGTATTGAGATCATCAATCATGTGGTGAGAAGCACCATTATCTACAGTCCAAGAGTTGGATGACCGATGGGAAGGATGGGTAGTCGTGTGTGCTTGAGGTTGGGGACCACGACGTTGACGAGTTGGAAAAACAACGTTGGGATATTTCAATTGGGAATCCCGACAATCTGAAGCAACGTGGCCAATTTCATCACAAAAGTGACAGCGATCCTTGTAAGGTTTATTGTAGACAGGTTGGGAAAAGTTGGGATAAGGCGGTTTGGGTGAGGATGACGAGGAACGGTATGGATAGGGAGATCATGATTGATAGGTAGGTCGATTGTTAGTGTTATCAGGGCGATAATGAGCAGCATGAGTGATGCGCGAGATTAAGTCGTCGGTTCTCACGATCAAACAAATTTATAAACCCGATATAAAGTAGTATAATAGGGTTATCGTTCGCAAGGATGGTGGGGAAATTGTATAGCTACGTTCTAATTATAACTTGAGTCGGGGTAATAGGTTTGTGATTGATTAACAACTAAAGAACAATTAAAGTGAATAAGTTAAGATTAAATCGATGGAAGGGAAAATTAGGGTGTCGGGGGTCACTGAGATGGGTAGACGAAGATACGAGAAAACGGACTAGTAGGTCTCAAGTAAGTAGTCTCGGTAAGTCTCTTCTCTCGAGTCGACTAAACCTAGGTCGGAATACCCTAGCTTTCGCTACAAATACCACAACCAACCATTAAACATGCTAAGACAAACCCTCAACCGTCGCTAAAGGCAAGTCACGCTAAAATCAAAGCCCAACTTTCGTTGAAGCGAATCATCAAACACCTAGCATGCAACAAATGGAAAACTACTTTATCAAGAACAACTAATCAACAAACTAGCAAGAATTTATCATCTAATCACCACCCAAGTTCCCCCCTAACCCTAGGTATAAAACTACTCACTCATGGTAAGGAAAAACATGTGAATAAGAGATAAACTAGTGCTAAACATCATGAACAAGCAAAGGTAAACAATTGATTTAAGCAAAACTCAAAGTAATGTAAAAACAAAGTAAGGATTAGGAAGATTATACCAAACAATTGGATAAAGGCATGAACTTTGATTACAAATGGAAGATCCTTTCAAATGCTCCCAAAATACAACCAAAAACTCTAAGACAATTGCTAGGAACAAAAACTAAAGAAATGACTAAGGGAAGATTAACAAGAACTAAAGGATTAAACTAAAATCTAAGAAGGATTAAATATTTTAGGAGAGTTTTTATGGCTAAGTATGAATGAATGTAACAGTGGAAAACCCTAAAAATCTGTCTAGAAATGCGTGAAAAAGTGCGTCAAAGTGCGTAGTAATAAATGATACAAGTGCGGGTTTATATAGAGTGCGGAAATCTGAAATGTGATTCTCAGCCGGTCAACCGGCTGGCGGTGGTGGACCGGCTGGGAGTCCAAATGTTAACTTCTGGAATTTCTCTTCTTTTCTTCAACTTGAACATTGATCTTCAGCCGACCAGCCGGCTGCCGGTCTGGCACCGGCTGGGAGGCCTATTTGATAATCTGACTTTTTTTCTTCATTTTTCAACATGCACAGGTACCCTCAGCCGGTGGGCCGGCTGCTGGTTGGCCACCGGCTGGGAGTCCTTTTGTAAGAATCTGCCCAAAATCGTATTTTCTTCAAACTTCAAAAATTGGCTAAGTATGGGACATGATCCCCAGCCGTCTAACCGGCTGCCGGTTGGCCACCGGCTGGGAGCCCTGAACCAAGAAGCTGTAAAGTTTTGCTATTTTCGCCAAAAAGTCAACTCAAGGTCCCCAGCCGGCCTACCGGCCGCCGGCTGGGAACCGGCTGGGAGGCACTGGGAGGATTTCTTGCTAATTCCTTCACATTTCTTCATAATTCGTTCCAAAATCGTTTCGTTTGCTCCCGTTTCTTCGCCCCCGCCGCAATACCTACAAAATGTGAATCAAATAGGAATAGTCGAGGTAACGGGCATAAAAACAATCAAAGGCACGCAAAACGAGGTCGAATCGGGACCGAAAATGAAGAATATACAATGAAAATAATGACCAAAATGGAGCTCATCAATGAGCAGACGGGGTGAATGTGGGGAATAAAACGCGTATTCGCCCTAAACTTGCAGGATTATAATGAAAAATACAATCGTGAATATGGTCATAAGATTAAAAAGATAAGAAAAGAAGTACAACCTTTAGTCCTCGCGAAAAAGGCCTAAGAACAGGAATTAACACAAATTCCCTCCTATAACTT
Source organism: Silene conica (assembly GCA_029255685.2). NCBI lineage: Eukaryota > Viridiplantae > Streptophyta > Magnoliopsida > Caryophyllales > Caryophyllaceae > Silene > Silene conica. The sequence continues at coordinate 79,102,549 of CM055318.2, read as the reverse complement.
GCACCCAAGACTTAGAATGAGACGTGGCCGCGTGTGCTAGAAATCCTCTCCAACTGCCTTGCAATATTGGGAGAGCTATTGAGTTTTAGATGTGAGATCTGAGGTTTTGGGAGAAGAATGTTCTCAAAACCCTAATTTTACCTTGAGATTATTTTACAGTGCAACAAGAGTCACTGACATAAGGAGAAGGACTCTCCTTATGTAGTCTCTAGGTCGGCCGAAATTGGATGTCGGGTAGGAGTGGGCTTTCCACTCTTACCTTATTCCAATGCGTGATTCGACCCATTTAGCTTTAAGTTGTTCGCGGTATTTTTAATTATAAATCGTAACATGTTATCAGATATTAATACAGTCGATATATTAATAATGGTCTGACAAAATACGATATTGTATAATTACCCAAATTAATATAACTGTTTATATTAATACGTGAATACAATATTTAATTAAATATAACCGTTTATATTTAATTTACGAATTAATCATGTAATCCGTATTAGCTAAAATTATTTAATCCGTATTAAATAATAATCTCAACATCTTATTGACTAATTTAATAGTCAATACCTCTGACTAACTGTTTAGTCATATCCGGCATAAATGAGACTGTATTTTCATACCTTCACATCTCTCAATCGTGTCCTATAGGTGTGACGTATAGGGACCAGTTGACCACCGCCATCCGTATGACAATAACGTCAAACTTATCTAGCAAGCCAACCGTTATTGATAAACGTGGATCAACTGGTAATAATACAGAAGTATGCCCTTGTGATCCTTAAAGAGATTTAATAAGTCATTGTACTTAATTGTCAAGGACACCAGCCCCAACAATCTCCCACTTGTCCGTACAAGGGTATGTTCAATGACGTTATCACACTATATGTGGAGGACACAAGCTCCAACAAACTCCCACTTGTCCGTACAAGTGTAGGTGCGATAACCGATTCTCATATCCTTTTAAAACTTCTCCCACTCAATGTAAGACAATTTGCAAATCCGCATTCGCAAAGGTCGTATCTCACAAGCGATCAGTATCAAGAGTGGTTTCCCCGACTAGAGAGTAACTTAACTGATAAAACGAATCTGTATTCGAGCATGGCCATGCATTTCAGTTACTACTCCTCGAGTGGCCCTGAGAAATGATAAAATCCTGATAAGGGTTTGGATATTTCCCTCAACTCGAATCCTGCCGATATCGCGCAGCATGAAATAACCCAGAAAAAATCCTCTTGGCCCCTGTTACGGTGACCGTGGGAAAGAAACCAAAGTTACCCAAAATCTGCCTTAATCTCAAGAAACAGTTGAGAGTCAAAAGACTCGACTCTAAGGAACACTATGGAGGTCCTATCCACGACCTGGCACCCAATGTTATAAAACATTTAGGACTCCATAACGCTGTCACGGGGTGTCCTACGAGATATCCATATAACTCGCCTTTGTGATTGGTCAGTCAGCCGCGTGACTTATGGCTCGTTGAACCCACCATCAACCAACGTCACAAAATGATTACCTGAGTTATCAGCTCAAGTGGGTAATCAAGGACCAAAACGATGTAATGTTAATCAGTTCACTTTGTGGTGTTCAAAATTGGCGTACAGTTCCACATGAGAAACAAAACATTATATATCATAACAATAAGGTTGAATAGAGTACACGAGAAAATGAATTATTACATGAATTCATAAATGAGTACTACAACTTAGGAACACATCCAATTCCCATGGAATGAATGTGCCCTTCATGCTTATCACGTGGTAATGCTTTTGTGAGAGGATCAGCTATGTTGTCATCCGTAGCGATCTTATCAATGAAAATCTCCTTTTGCTCCACGTAATCTCTGATTAGATGAGCTTTCCGTTGTACATGTCTAGCCTTGCTGCTAGACTTATGCTCCTTAGCTTGGAAGATGGCACCGCTATTGTCACAATAAACGGTGATTGGGTCATTCGAACTAGGCACTACCGAGAGTCCTTGTAAGAATTGACGCATCCATATTGCTTCCTTAGCTGCTTCCGAGGCGGCATAGTACTCGGACTCAGTCGTAGAATCTGCTGTAACACTCTGTTTAGAACTTTTCCAGCTGACAGCAGCGCCATTAAGAGTAAAAACGAATCCAGACTGAGATTTCGAGTCATCTCGATCCGTTTGGAAGCTAGCATCTGCGTAACCCGTGGCGCAGAGCGTCGAGTCGCCTCCGTAAGTCAATCCCCAATCTTTAGTCCTCCGTAGGTACTTAAGAATGTTTTTCACGGCCATCCAGTGTTGTTCACCTGGATGAGTTTGGAATCGACTTGTCATACTCAATGCATATGCAACGTCAGGACGTGTGCATATCATGGCATACATGATCGATCCTATTGCCGAAGCATAAGGAATCCGACTCATGCGCTCTTTCTCTTCCAATGACTTAGCTTCTTGAGTCTTGCTCAAGTGAAGCCCAGGAGTCATAGGAAGGAACCCTTTCTTGGAGTTCGTCATACTGAATCTCTCTAGAATCTTATCTATATAAGACTCCTGACTGAGAGACAACATCCGTCGTGATCTATCCCTGTAGATACGGATGCCCAAAATTCTTTGTGCCTCTCCGAGATCTTTCATCTGGAAGTGGTTTTTCAACCATGCTTTAACCGAAGATAAGAGAGGTATGTCATTCCCAATCAAGAGTATGTCGTCGACATACAGTACTAGGAATACAATCTTGCTCCCACTCGACTTGATATAGAGACATGGTTCCTCGACTGATCGAATGAACCCATTCTCTTTTATCACTTGGTCGAAGCGATGATTCCAACTCAGCGATGCTTGCTTAAGTCCATAGATGGAACGCTTAAGTTTGCAAACTTTCTTAGGATGTGCTGGATCGATAAAACCCTCAGGTTGTACCATGTACAACTCTTCCTCCAAATAACCGTTTAAGAAGGCGGTTTTAACGTCCATTTGCCATATTTCATAGTCATGAAATGCGGCGATCGCTAAGATAATCCGAATGGAACGTAGCATGACTACGGGTGCAAAGATCTCATCGTAATGCAAGCCTGACACTTGGGTGAAACCTTTAGCAACTAGTCTAGCCTTGTGGATATCTTGTTGTCCTTCCACGGCATGCTTTATCTTGTAAAGTCATTTGCATTGAAGGGGACGTACCTTTGCAGGTAGGTCCACAAGATCCCACACGTTGTTCTCATACATGGAGTCCATTTCGGATTGCATGGCTTCTAGCCATAGCTTTGAGTCAGAACTAGTCATGGCACCCTTATAGGTTGTGGGTTCATTACCCTCTAGGAGTAAGACGTCATCTATATCACGTTCCTCGACCATACCAATGTATCTGTCCGGAGGAATAGAGACTCTTCCCGACCTCCTAGGTTCCTCAGGAATATCTACCGCAGCCTCGGTTGAAGGAACTGTTTCCTCCAATGGTTGCTCGGTAGTTGGTTCTTGAACCTCCGATAACTCGAAGGTTCTATTACTCGACTTGTTCTCGAGAAATTCTTTCTCTAAGAACGTCGCACTAGCCGCAACAAAAACACGTTGTTCGGTAAGCGAGTAGAAGTAATGACCAAAAGTTCCCTTTGGATAGTCTATAAAGTATGTCTTGACCGATCGCGGGCCAAGCTTATCCTCGTGTCTCCACTTGACATAAGCCTCGCAGCCCCAAACCCGAATAAAGGACAAGTTAGGGACCGTTCCCTTTCATAATTCGTATGGAGTCTTGTCAACAGCTTTAGACGGACTTCGGTTAAGAATTAGAGCGGCCGACAAAAGAGCATAGCCCCATAATGAATCAGGCACAACGGTGTGACTCATCATGGATCGAACCATATCAAGTAAATTTCGATTTCTCCGTTCGAACACACCATTTAATTGTGGTGTTCCAGGTGGAGTCAACTGTAGCACGATCCCACAGTCTTTAAGGTGTTGATCAAACTCGTGTGAAAGATACTCACCACCACGATCCGAACGTAGTGTTTTAATCTTTCTACCCAGCTGGTTCTGTACCCGATTCTGGTATTCTTTGAACTTGTCAAAGGATTCACTTTTATGCTTCATTAAATAGACATAGCCATATCTACTTAAATCGTCCGTGAAAGTGATGAAATACCTATAGCCTTCTCGTGCGTTGATCGACATAGGGTCACATACGTCCGTATGTATGAGTCCTAATAGGTCGGCAGCGCGCATTCCAACACCTTTGAAGGAAATACGAGTCATCTTGCCGATGAGACATGATTCACACGTGCCATATGATTCGAAATCAAAGGGCGATATAGCTCCATTCTGTATGAGCTGTTTTACGCGTTTCTCATTTATGTGTCCCATACGACAATGCCATAGGTAAGTTTGATCTTTGTCACCTACCTTTAATCTCTTGTTATTCACATGTAATATCTCGGTAGTTTGATCTAAAACATAAATTCCATTCATGGAAACTGCCTTGCCATAAATCATATTGTGTAAGGAGAAAATACAGCTATTATTCTCTATTACAAATGAAAAGCCGAGTTTGTCAAGTGCAGAAACTGAAATAATGTTTTTGGACAAACTAGGAACATAATAACAGTTATATAAAAATAACTCGAATCCACTTGGAAGCTGGATCACGTATGTTCCCTTCGAGACTGCAGCAACGCGTGCTCCATTCCCGACTCGCAGGTCCACCTCACCCTTGATTAGGGGTTCTTGGTTTCGGAGGCCCTGCACATGATTACATAGATGAGAACCACAACCAGTATCAAGTACCCAAGTTCCGCAACTTGCGTGGTTAATCTCAATCATGTGAATAAAAGAAGAAGAAGACATACCAACAGGAGTAACGCGGCCTGCCTTAATGTCCTCGCGATACACGGGGCATGAGCGCCTCCAATGCCCAGTCTTGTGGCAATGGTGACATTCCATGCTTGTATCCTTGCTCTTTATCTTGCCCTGTGAGTTGCTCGACTCACCTGGCCCACTCTTATTAAATCCTGGTTTCTTGAACCTGGGCTTACCTACTGCTAGGTCGCCCTGAGCTTTAGCCTTCCCTTTACCCTTTCCATTACTGGAGATCATGAGAACATCCTGCTTCATGCTCCCACTTAATTTCAGATCCTTCTCGGTCTGTACGAGAAGGGAGTGGAGCTCATGAGGAGTCTTCTTCATGTCGTTCATGTAATAGTTGGCCCTAAAGAGGGCGAACCCATCATGAAGCGAATGAAGCATACGATCAACGATTATGTTCTCACTTATCTTGCAGTTCAGGGTCTCCAGTTTCTCGATATTCTCAATCATGTTGAGAATATGTGGGCTAACAGCTTGGCCCTTCTGGAGTTTCGCCTCAAAGAAGCGACAGGTATGCTCATAAGAAACGATTCTCGGAGCCTTGGAGAATTCGTTAGAGAGCGTGGTGAAAATCTTGTTTGCACCATGGGATATGAAGCGTCTTTGCAAATTTGATTCCATTGCATAGATGAGTACGTTCTTTATCGCACCCGCTTCCATAACGAAATCGCTATGGGCGCGAATTTCGTTGGCTCTAGCTCCAGTTCCTGGGTGTGCCGGAATGGGCTCAGTTAAATACTTAAGCTTTCCGTCAGCAATGGCAGCATTCCGTAGTGCTGCCTCCCAGTCAGAGAAGTTTGACCCATCATTCCTCAGTCTAGTTGACTGATTCATGGAGTCCATGAAGGCCTTTAGCCAGGATTCACGTGCTAGCTTGGCACTTGACATTGGGTCTTCACCAGCCATTTTAGTTATACAGCAGTTTTAATGAACGTGTTCTACACTGAAAAAGAAGATAAAACAAAACCATATAAGCAACTCATTGTTGTGATTTAAGTCTATATTAAATTGAATTTAAACTCGTAGACTCATGCATTTATATAATTGATCTCCCTCAAGAATTATATAAACGATCCCAAGACTCAATTTCCGTATATTGATAAGCCCACAGTTTGGCTAATTCCAATCGTTGGAACTCTTGGTCGATAGATTTCCGTATATCCTATCTATTAGTCCATCTCAGTCACTAGATATTATCGAGTGATCATGATGTTGAGATAAAATAAATCATCTGTTCCCACTTACCCGACGTAGAAGGGGTCATATTATGCCTACCGACGAAGAAGGGATTCATGGGAGGCTGATTTATAAAGACTAATCTCAATTTTTGGTTATACGAGGAAGACCCCATCAACTTTTATTTAACCATATTTAAGTGAACTAAAAACTAGCATTTGCGTGAATGAATTAAATAAAGTGATGGCTTAGCAATTGACATGTGACATCTGTATTGTCACAGAAAACTAACGCGTGACCTCTACATGAGTCAGTTTTCAGGCTTGATATAGGTGGTTTGGTTTTTAGGCGGAATATGATGCAAGCTATTATCGATGAAAGCATAAAGATAAATGCAATAGACGTAAATAAAAGTCCTACTGTGGCCTATCCTACCAAAATAAACATAAAACAACTTGGAATCCACCGTTGGACCCTAGAAGCTTGTCTTGATGTTCCATCTTGGTCCTTGCAGCGGGAGTGAGCATCCGGTCTCCGTCTTGTCTTTGGTCTTCACAAAATTACTAATTTAAATTACAAAAGTAATCCTAGATACATTCTAATTTAAATACAAAAGTAATTACATGGCAAAAACCCAAAACGGAGATTCAAGATCTCAAAATTACAAGCAAGACTGTGTCCCATCATTACGGTAACACAATCTTCTAAGGCCACACTAAGTTACAACCGTTTGCAAAAATTAAATACGTTATTGAAAGCATTCAAGGCATTCACAAGACGATAAATACAATGCATCAACTAAATAAAATTTATACATGACATAATACTGTTATTATGATTAATAAATTTATACCAAACCACCTTTTAAGATTAAAATTATGTGACTATACCGCTTTAATCACCAATTTTAATAAACATATAATCCATTATTTTAAACTGTTTTAAAACAATATGTATCAAACGAGGGTGAACCGTTTCACTAAATAATATACTATTTCCGTATACAGTATATTATTTTAAGCCATGTGAAAATAAGAAAACAAGTTATTTTCGAAAAAGATAGCCTGAAAGAAGAGCACTCGACCGAGCAACAGAGGCACTCGATCGAGTGTCAGTGTCACTCGATCGAGTGCAGCAGGGGCTCGATCGAGTGACTCGTTAAAACGCAAACGCTGCACTTTAAATCTAAACAAGTTTTTATCTTTTGATATAAAACATGACAATCAAAAATAAAAACAACAAAAGATCCACATATTGCTAAAAATATCGATTAAATAACAATATGCGAATTTGAATCGAAAACAAGATCGATTACAACACAAAAGCACACGCACGAGGCCTGGTACAAGGGCACTCGATCGAGTGCAACAGGGACTCGATCGAGTGCCAAGGCATAGTGCACGGTTTTCTAAAGTTTTTAAAACTTATGAAAGACACAATTGTAAAATTTCATGGCCTAAGGCTCTGATACCACTTGTGGGGAATAAAACGCGTATTCGCCCTAAACTTGCAGGATTATAATGAAAAATACAATCGTGAATATGGCCTAAGAACAGGAATTAACACAAATTCCCTCCTATAACTTGCACCCAAGACTTAGAATGAGACGTGGCCGCGTGTGCTAGAAATCCTCTCCAACTGCCTTGCAATATTGGGAGAGCTATTGAGTTTTAGATGTGAGATCTGAGGTTTTGGGAGAAGAATGTTCTCAAAACCCTAATTTTACCTTGAGATTATTTTACAGTGCAACAAGAGTCACTGACATAAGGAGAAGGACTCTCCTTATGTAGTCTCTAGGTCGGCCGAAATTGGATGTCGGGTAGGAGTGGGCTTTCCACTCTTACCTTATTCCAATGCGTGATTCGACCCATTTAGCTTTAAGTTGTTCGCGGTATTTTTAATTATAAATCGTAACATGTTATCAGATATTAATACAGTCGATATATTAATAATGGTCTGACAAAATACGATATTGTATAATTACCCAAATTAATATAACTGTTTATATTAATACGTGAATACAATATTTAATTAAATATAACCGTTTATATTTAATTTACGAATTAATCATGTAATCCGTATTAGCTAAAATTATTTAATCCGTATTAAATAATAATATCTACATCTTATTGACTAATTTAATAGTCAATACCTCTGACTAACTGTTTAGTCATATCCGGCATAAATGTGACTGTATTTTCATACCTTCACAACTCTCAAACGTGTCCTATAGGTGTGACGTATAGGGACCAGTTGACCACCGCCATTCGTATGACAATAACGTCAAACTTATCTAGCAAGCCAACCGTTATTGATAAACGTGGATCAACTGGTAATAATACAGAAGTATGCCCTTGTGATCCTTAAAGAGATTTAATAAGTCATTGTACTTAATTGTCAAGGACACCAGCCCCAACAGTGAAGGTAGAAGACTCGGAGGCAGAAGTATTTTTGAGGCGAAGTTCATGCTGGATCAATTTCTCATGACGAGCTTTAAAAGAAACTGACGTGTTTCGAGCACGAACAACCTCAATGACGGAACGATATTTATTGTAATTCAGTCCGTGTAATATCTTGGCGGTGATATCATCGATAGCCATGGTATGTTCGAGTTGGGCGAGGTCATCAGTGCAATCTTTGATGACGGTCATATAATCGGTAATAGACATATTATTGGTGTGGGAGATATTCTCGAGACGGTCTTTAATTTGGAGACGATCACCACGACTCCACGAGAGGAGTTGGCGAATGTGCGAGTTAGGGTGGCCCAAATATCTTTGGAGGTGGTATCATTGAGAGCCTCTCAATAAATTTACGGAATTACTTTTTCACATACGGACTTTACTTTTTCGCATACAGTTTTTCATAAAATTTCCATCCTCTACCCTTTTTCGTAACCCTAACTCTCTCTTCTAAACCTAAGCAAAATAAGTCATATTGATTTGTTTAATTCTCCAAATATTGAGGAAATATTGCTTATTAACCAACATCTAAGAAACAAAAACAAACTAATTAAGAAATTAATTCATTAAAGAAGTAAATCAATTGAGATAACTAGCAAAATTAATTAATTAAAAAAAAGAATATGGGAGAACTCATAGAGTGCGTGCGCGGCAGGGGCGGGAGGGGGAGGGGCGCGGGAGTGCGTGCGCGACAATGGGAGAGGGTGCGTGGCAGGGGGAGGGGGAGGGGGAGGGGGGCGGTTGGACGTCGGTGCAGGGGAGGGGGGGTTTCGGGCGAGGTGAGGTTGCGGGGGGACGGGAGGCGGTCGGAGTTAAGGTTTCCGGCGAGAGTGATTGGTGGTGCTGAATTGGGTGGCTGGTGGGGATTTTGTGGTGAATGGGTTGGATAGGAGAGAGAAAAATAAATGGATTGTTGAGATGAACAAATAACAAGGGTAGTATAGTAAAAAATGTATGTGAAAGAGTACAATCAGTATGTGAAAAAACACGTCCCTAAATTTATTGAGAGACTATTGTACAAATTTAAGAAAAAATAGTACTAAAAATAATACTCCCTCCTATTCCGAATAATTGTCACATTTCGGATTGGGCACGGGAATTAAGGAATTCATTTGTTTAATGTAAAGTAATGTGTGGGTGGGAAGATTGGAGAGAGGGAATGTATTATTGATTATTATTGTGAGTAGAGGTGATTAAAATAAGTAGTGTTGTGGGGTAAGGTGGGGTATTATTGTGGATTAGAGTGAATAAAATAAGTATAAACAATGTCCAAAAATGGAAATGTGACAATTACGTGAATAGACGAAAACGGCAAATGTGACAGTTATTCAGAATAAGAGGGAGTATATAATAGCTACAAATTATGATTAAAGATAGAATGAGTACATTTATTATATAAATATAAGTACGAAATTACTATCTAGGATTCATACAAAAGAATTATAAAAAATATAAATAAAATGGTACAAAAAATGGTCTCTCGAGTCTTAGCGATTTTTATCTATTTATCACTTGATTATTAGTCGCAACAGAATTTGTGTAGAACGAAAAAGAAGAAATAGGGAGGTATGAAATTGATTTAAGGTTAGAGCTGAAACACAAAAATAGGGCGTACAAGAAATAGAGAGAGAGAGAGTGGGGGAGAGAGCGCGAGCGTCGAGTGTTGGCATTGAATTTAACCCAAGTTTTGAGCAATCTTGCAGAGAAGTCGCAAAATCCAGGAATTGGATAACAATTGAAAGTAAGTGGGTGGAGTGTATATATGATTGATATATGAATGAATGATGCTTTGTTCTTCTCTGAGGACCCGAATACAGTCGTGGCTTCGTGATTACGATGAGCTTCAATCATTTGCAGTATTTCTCCTCTACGTTCAAGTCAGTACACCCATTCCATTCTACCCCTTTGATTCATTCTTTCTTTTGTTCATTCAATTCAATCATATTCATTCCTACTTTTTTTCTTGTTTTTTTTTTACAGATTGGTTTTGCTTTGGTTGGATCTCTTGGTGCTTTGTACAATGGTGTTTCTCTTGTCAACTTGGCCATCGCATTATTCGCCCTTGTCGCAATTGAGAGCGGCAGCCAGAGCCTTGGCCGTACTTATGCTTTCTTACTCCTTTCTGCCATCTGCCTCGATTTCATCTGGTTTCTCCTTTTCTCCTACGATATCTGGTCAGCCCCATACTTCTCTTCTTATGCTATTTATCATTCTTTACTCTCTCTATTTCTTTTATTTTCATTTCTCTACTTGGCTTCCCAACTTCCCATACTTCTTTTTGCATACTTCTTTTTATAGTCTGTGAGTGTTCTGTATTTTGATGAAGCAAGTCGAGATTCTACATAAATTGCAGTTGAGATGGTGCATGTTCAGGATAAGCTCCAACCCAACTGAAACTCTAGGAATTTGCATTAATAGTAATGTTCTTGAGCCCAAATTTACACTAAAGCATATTAATGATTTTGTTGGTTAAAATTGGAATAAATTGCCTCACCAGTGGTCCAATATTACAAAAAGGGGGTGGTTTAGCATTGGATTTTCTTCACTGGATGATATGAATATTATTCTTAAAAGGAGAACCATGGAGTTTGGGGGTAAATTGCCTAATTCTCAAGCGATGGACAACTTTCTGTCATGAAACGGATAGAGTTTCTATCTTTCTAATCTTGGGATTACTTCCTAACTTAGACCCTTTCTTATGGCCGAGGAGTATCCTTTGTAAGATGGCAGTACGATTAGGATTTTGACTTAGACCCTTTCTTGTGGACTGAGGGCATCATTAGTAAGATGTCAAGTAAGATTAGGATCCTGAGTTAGACCTTTTCGTATGGTCTGAGAGTATCCTTACTAAGATGGCAAGTAGGAGTATGAAACCTTTATTTGCTGATCAAACTAAAGAGGGACATGGTGGAAGCTGATGTTTCCTCTATTCTTCCTGATCATTTAGTTTTGAACACTCCCTTTTACGGTCCTTGTATCTAAAAAAATGCATATGAACAAATACCCTTTTATTGTTCTTGATATGGGATGCTTGGACACCAAATAGGAAATTGTAAGTGGCAGAAGCCAAAACCTTCTGCCCCCAAGGGTGCTGCTGTTGAACAGGTTCTTAAGATTGTTCATGTTCTTGTCCCAACTGTTATTCTTCCACCAGTAGTGGTTCTAGCCTTAGGAAGCTGCCTGCTAGGTGGTACCTCTATTTCATTGGAGATGATCCCTGATTCTTTCAGTAAAACAAGATAGTTCTAGGCTTTCCTTCTTTTATTCCGGTTGAAAGGTCTCCCCCTTTGAATGCTGTGATGCACTCTGACTGCAACAAGTTAGGTCAATGCTCTACTCAACAAGATGGTATTTTTAGGCTGGTGATAGGGAAGTCTCAAATTGCTAAGAAGATAGACGATAATGTAGTTGGATATGACATTAAGCAGCTTTGCTACTACAAACGGTTTTGATGCATTAAATACTTGTTTTCTTGATGTATTGGGTGAATAAAGGAAGCTTGATTCTAGTGGAAGAGAGGCCACCTGATTATAGTCTCAATGACTGCTCTTGGAACATTAGAGGGTGCAGTGACCCCCCTAAATTAACAGGAAGTCAGGAACTTCATTAGGGATAATCTAGGGTTAAGGGGAATAAAGCTAGGATAATTATTAGCACTAATATTCAGATCTCATAGTGTTGTTTGTAATTAGGTGATGCCTGTCCAAAATCCAAGCAGAATCCCATAATCACTTATTCTTTAGAAGCACTTTTTCTAGGGCCATCTGGTTGCATTTCCTTGAGTGGATTGGGTATAAGGGGCGGGGGAAATGACTACCCTACTGAAGTGAACTGGATAAGTAGAAGGCAGAACAAAAGACACTGGAAGGCTGGATGGATTCATCACATCTGCAATTTACTATATTTGGCGAGAGCAAAATAGCAGGCTGGATGGAAAAGAATGCGAAGCAGCAGATTTGGAGCATCATCAAAATTTCTGTGGCTACAAGACTTCTGTCTATTGCTACTTAAATGATCCATACTCAGGTCATAAAGGAACCTAATTGCTAGTCTTTGTCTGTCTTGTAGTGGTTTTCTATGTCAGAAAGCGTTCTCTCTATTTGTCTTCCTATGTGGATGAATAAAGGAATAACTACCTTATTAAAAAAACTATAAGATTCTTAAATTTTTACTCGGTATATAGCAACAAATGTAATAGTACGAGGGGCCTCTAAAATATTTGGCCCTTAATATTTTTGCACAAGGACCGCGAAACGATGTGGTCCACCATGTGAATGCATGATTATGTGGAATATACATAATGGCAAATACTCGGCTTCTCTTCTAAACATCAACATAAGAAAATTTAATCTTACAATGAAAACTCAAACTAGATGGTTGTAGGACGTTAATTGATTTGCGGTGGAGTTGACATTGCATCCATTGCCATGCGGTTTTTAGCTCTATACGCAATATATAAATTAAGACTTACATGCAACTCAAACGTAAAAAAATTATGACCGCCTTATCAACACTCATATTATATAACTGGAAATCAACTCTTTTTGAGATGATCTCATGTTTGGGGAATGATAATGAGGCCAGGAAGAGAAATTAAAATTGAATCTACAAACTTCAAAAGGGATCAAATGCTTGCAAGTAATCTACTATTTGGCAAGATACATTTTTTTGTGGCAAGTGTATTTGTAAATGATGATCGCCAAGGAGAACTCCAATAAAGAGACGGTCTTGGTGCTTCTGTGGAGTATGCTGGGTTAGGGGTGGTCTTTTTTCTCTGAGTGTTTCGGGTGGGACAGGGTTCTTGCCATTAAGATAAAAGCAATGGTCATAGCCGAAAAGAAACGACTCAATTTGTGTTTCGCTAGGAAGGTAAGTTAAGGGAGTAAGTTTCTCCAGCATTCAAAGGTTGACAAGGATATGAGGGGTGTGGTGTTGGCAATAGTTTGAGCGGAGGTTGGTCATGGTGGGCGTAGGAAGGAAAGTAGGTGGCTGTTTGTGAGTTACCCAGTGAGCATCGATTAAGAGTTTTGTGAATTGTTATTGATACATTGAATCGATAACAAGAGTTACATATGTATACTAATTTACAAGAGAAAGAACCCTAGGAAACGCTAGCTAGTTTAGGAAAATACAATACATGAAAAACATATGCAAAGACTAGGAAAACCGTAATTACATTAAGATATATACGAGTTTATGGTAAGCTTAAGATCAAACGAAATATTTGCTTATGATTTGGAAAGATTCTCAATATACACAAAGGCGAAATTGGATTTATTTGATCAAGGAAAACAAAAAGGCAAAGTATACAACAATTTACTCTCAAAATGTTTTTTGTTGGCTTTGGCTAACATGAATCATCCTTTGAAATCGTCAAGAACTGGTAAATGAATAGAGAACACTGGAGCAATAGAAAAAAAAAACGGAAAGGGGATACATGATATTTAAAAGTAAAATCAATTCATCTCAATAGTTAATAAAGTATGAAAACGGGTGCTTTGTTAATGTTTTTTTTTGTTTGCCATGCTCTGGGAATTTTTTTACGGTGTAGAGACAAAGTATGAAAATAAGTGCTCTGTTGGAGTTTGGTAGGTGATCTCTTTTACATGTTATGTGCACCGAAATGAAATAGTCATTGTATTCATAGATCAAGCTCATTTTTCAAATTGATGTACGGTTAAATGTGGCTGACCATGACTACCATAGGCTGCATTCACATGAGAACCTGTTCTTGTTTTGCTGATCAGCTAGAGAATTACATACTTCACAGCTCTCCTTTTGTACATGAGAATCCAGTTTTTTGGTGTCCTGCCTTATGGATGCCCTAGTTATAAGTAATGAGAGTTTGGAGGAGTTGTGCTTTCAGTCTTTGAGTGTGAATGAGAAATGTTCTTAGATTACAGCCTTCTGGAAGGAGATGACTTACTTGGTGTGAAACTGCAATGCTGATTGGCCTCCATCGTGAGCACTTGTTTCGAGGGGAAACTTCATTAAGAGGCGTTTTCTGAATTCTTAGAGAACAAGAACCTTTTTTAGTGGTACTTATAGCCTCGCAATTCAATGCCCTCCTATTATTCATAATTTTTCTTGGTTACTCCAACACGTCCCACCTCTGTCGTGTCGCGTGTCAGATACGGCAGGCAAGACAGGTGTGCCGACACGACACGTGACACGTGTGCCGGACATAGACACGACTACGACAAGCATGTGATAGTTTTCAACTTTTACAAAACACTATATTTATAAATAATAATTTACTTATAATTTTTCTATTAAAATTAGAAAATAATAAATTATTTACAAATTTTCTATTAGAATTAGAAAATAGTTGAATATTTACACTATATTTGTTCACTATTTTTTGTCAATATAGACATGACGTTAAGTTAATAATTGACTGAAATATAAAAGAATAGTATATCACACATTAAATGCACGATTAGTGTTTTACAACTAAAATAAGTAAAATACACTATAATTGCAACTTATTTCACGGGCATAAATACTAGTTAATTATTATACTAAAATTTTACTTTTTCTTATTTTAAAATTGCTCGTCAGCTATATATTGTAAATAAATTTGAAGTTATGATGTGAACTCTTCAGTGTGTTACTCAGACACGCCGACACGTGTCGGTGTCCGACACGTGTCGGTGTCCGACACGTGTCGGCGTGTCGGACACGGCTATTTTGGGTGAATTTTCCTATTTCATGGTCTAAATTGAAGTGTCAAAGTGTCGTGTCGTGTCGGACACCGACACGTGACACGGCAGTTAAGCCAAGTGTCGGAGTAACATAGCTAGTAGTCTTCACCCATTATACTTCTTACAGAAGCATTTTCATTTTATTATCTGACTTTTATTTATTTTTATTTTTTTAATAAAGCTTAAAAGGCTTGAGGTTTTCACTGCCGCGTCGTGTGGTGTCGTGTCTGTCATATTGGTCAAGACACACTGTTGACCGTGTCGGCATGTCGAAAAATTTCAGAAATTTCGTGTCGGACACGCCGGGGTGTCTGAGGAACAGTAATTTTTCGATGGATGGCAAATGCTGGTGGTTGGTGAAGGCTTTGTATCACTCTTTAATGTATCTGATATTCTCCTTTAGCTCTCTAAGCACAATCCGCTGTTTATTTTTGGCCTGTTCCAGAAAACAAACTGCTGTTTTGTTTTGGGCTATAGGTTCTTTTCTCGCTGTCGCGAGAAATGGCATTCATCATTTGATAATCTAGTATTTTTGACCTTCAGGAGAGAATTTTGCTGTAATCTGTCACTCAGACTAACCTGGATTTTAAACATATGAGAATTTTGTAAGTTTTTCACTGAATTATATATGATATATCCTGCAACGGACAGAGTATAGAGAACGTGTTTCCTTCATTTTCACTACCTTAGCTATTGCTATTTGTAAGCAATGCATGCAAAATAGCCAATTTAAGCGACATTGGATGCTAAATTTTGCTTCGCAGCCAAAATATGGCATTTATTGGTAGAAATCTGGTAAACATGGATATTTTGTGTTGTTACCCTAACTGTTGGATTCTGTAATTCCCCGCTAAGTAATACCGTAATTGAGCATTTGACCCTCTATTGCTGTCCTCAAATAACTTCTTTGTTTTATCATGGAATGTTAAGAATATGGTGGTTGCGTACAACTATTCATGCTAGCCGACATATTGTGGCTGTTATCATGGTATATATTTCGTTGACTTAGTATATGAAGCTTTTTCTCCCCTTGCACTCATGGGCCACCAAAATAATGAGGACCTCTAAAATCATACATTGATGTAGTTAAAGTATGGTCATAGCTTAAAGATATGATGTATATTATTGACTATTAACTATCATACGTTGCTGTATCATTTTTTATGTGCAGGCACATTTCGCCAGAGGATTACGGAACATTCTTTATATTTTCCTTAAAATTAATATTCCTGATGCAAATTCTTGGATTGTCGGTTAGGATATCATCATCATTCTTATGGATTCAGATGTACAGATTGGGAGTCTCACATGTTGAAAATGCAGTTTCTCGAGAAGCGGATTTTGATCTAAGAAACAGTTTCCTAACTCCTGCAACTCCTGCACTAGTTGGGCAGCCCTCAGATTCTGAAGATCCATTAGGGGGTTCTATTTACGATCCTGCATACTACTACTCCCTCTTTGAAGTTAGTCAAAGTGACAAACTCCCACACGAGGTGAGTAATTGATTCCTTAAGTACTAAACATTCTGTCTCTAAAATACCTTCCATTTTCACTGTTTGGTTTCTAAAATACCTTCCAATATCCCACTTCCATTTCATCTCAACCGCACAATCACCCTACTTAAACCACTTACATCATATGTGGTCCTTATTGCGTTTATTAATACTCCTCAAATCGTATACTTGATATTTCGGAAGTTATTTAAGGCACAGAGGGAATATTAAATTAGCAGATTGGTCAAGTGTCGTATGCTTTGGCAATTAAATAATTTCTTGCTTGCTTGCTGTGCTCTCAAACTGTTGTCTGTTTTTCGTTTTTATATTTGTTGTTTGTAAATGACTGAAATTATCATTTTTTTTTTCCTTTTTTTAGGGTGAAAACCCGAGTCACCGTTTGTGTATTCTCTGCTGGCATGTTGCCTTTCCTTGACATGATTGATAGGCAGTCATTTCCTTAATAGCTAGCTTCATTTGGTTGTGCGAACTGTGAAGTGACTTTTAATCTGGTGTTGTTTCTTGAACCTTTAGGGTTTTTCTGACTACAAAATCCCAATCATGGCCATGAAGTAAGCTAAAGTGGTCTGGGGGTAACATGTTAAAATTTGATAAAAGAGCTGATAGTTTTGGGTTAATGCAGAAACCGTTTTTAATGTTTCGACTACAAACTGAAGCTTATTAAATGAGGGGTAGGCAGAAATTTCACACAGACTTAGGAGTAAAACAAGAATAAAAAGCCTGCAATATACTGCTTTTTACTGTAAATCTTGAGTTATTCAACTTTTGGTGCTTTTGGTGCTGATAGGTTATTCTCAAAACAAAATGACACTCTTCTGCCTAGGCTGCTTGTTGATAAGCTTTAAATTTGTATGTCTCGCAAGTGGACGAGTGATCGTCGTAGTATTACGACGGTTGAACCCAAAGGACGGGACGTGGATAGTTTGGTTATTTAACTACTAGTTTAACTAGGATGTCGGTTTCACCAAAGCGGATTAGGGGAAGGGTAAATACTTACTAAATAGCTTGCAATACGGATTAACAAGAGCGAAACGATGATTAAGACCCTACAACGGATCTCCCTCCATCGTAGCAAGGGAACTACTCACACATTACAAAGGTTAACATAGCAAAACACAAGGAAGATGGGTAAAGGTAAACAAATGACAATATAGCACAAAGACAAACAAAGATTGGATAAAAAATGTAAACAATTGATAAAAGAGTAAATTAAGAGGAGAATAATACCAAAGGAAACAACTTTTAGTGGATTAATGAGAAATTCTTCAATACCTCGGAAATACAACCCAAGTTACAAATCATAAATTAAAGAGGAACTAATTGTAGACTAAGCTAAACTAGAGTAATTCTCAGATTTAGGGTTGTATGCTAAAAGATATTAGTGGGGTCTATTTATAGGTATCTTACAAAATGGGCTGAAATTAGAAGAAAGAAGAGAAAAACACGACCGGCTAGGAACACAAGTCTTTTCAGTTTTCATCAACTTCATCAATGTATAGGTGCTCCTAGCGTCGGCCGGAGACGGGCTATGAGCACACATTGGCTTTGTTTTCTTCTCTTATCCTTGCCTCACTCCAAATTGCTTCTTTTCACTCCCCTTTCATCGATTCCATCTCGAATCCTACAAGACAAGACATACACTCGTAGTACACGAAATCAGGTACAAAATGCACGTGAAGAGGGCTAAGACGGACTCGAATTGAGTCGGAACGGAAGGTAAAAGAGGGAGAAAGTAAGACAATATAATCACTTATCACGTTGCTTTCTTCTCTTATCCTTGCCTTGCTCCAAATTGCTTCTTTTCGCTCCTGTTTCATTGATTCCTTCCCAAATCCTACAAAACAAGACATACACTCATAGTATACGAAATCGGGTACGAAATGCACGTGAAGAGGGATAAAACCGTCTCGAATTGAGTGTGCAAGGTAAAAGAGGGAGTAAGTAAGACAATCTTATTACTTGTATCAACCATAACTCTAATTATACAATTGATATGGAGGTGATTCAAAATTCATTGTTTAGCTAAGATCCCAAGCATTCCAATGGCATAAGAATCAAAGGATTGGTTGAGTAGAACTTGAGATATGAAGCTTGGAAGTTAGGCATGCTGTATTGACAGTTTAGAACGCTATGTGAATACTTGTTTACAACCTTTGGTGCAACCTTGAGCACGGAAGCTTGTAATGCTTTTTATGACCATGAAATTTAGACTCCTTGATTACTCCCGTTCCATTTCCTTCCTTTGTATCATGGAGTATTGTAATTTGTACCTGAAAAGTTTTTCCTAGGTGATAGGTGAATCAAAGAGGTAGAGGTGGCCATGTGGGTGGTTTGTTAAGCTTAACTAGAGAAAAATGTAATTACCATTTGCATGTCCAATTTTTTAATGTTAGAAAAAAAAGAATTGATGATATCTTCCTTTAATATGCACAAACCCCACACTTACTATGCTCTATAATTAGTTTCTTCAAATCCGTAGTGTCATGTTTTGTACTTCTTTCCATATTCCTTTTAAGATGTATTTGTAATGCTATGTTCTTCACATTTTCTTTTCATCCCATTTTAGGCATTATTTTTCTTCAGCCAAATTGTCCTAGGTATTGATTATGCAAAATGCCTTTACAAAACTCCATATAAAATTCATAGCGTAGTTTATCCCATAGACGTACCTAAATTAGGGATTAGTGATACTCTGCACACTTCCCCCCAACCACTCCTTTTGCAAGTAACCTATAGTCTCCTAGTCTCCTCCCCTTTGGCATACTTCTTTCTTCTCCGCATCTTTAAGGATGGACATCATCTTTTATATGTACAATCCTGAAATCTGAGCAGTACATTTCGTTTTTTTCCACTGGAAAGAAACATCTCATGGCTGTTTTTTTTTCTCCTAATAAATGCTGCTGCCCATCAATTGAGTTGAGCTTTGATAGTTGATTGGTTCTAGGGAGGGAATGTTGATGATATGGATGGTAATTCTTCATCTCAAGCTGACTCTTGCAAGTTAAAGTTGTCGTTGGGGAATGCTTTCCAAGCTGTCATGGTAATTCCTGTGCCTCTTTGCCCTGTATGCGTGTGTATATAATTCAGAATCTGGTGTCTAAATTTGTGACTTCAACCCTTTGATAGACAACAGACAACTGATTTGCATAGACAACTGATTTGCTCCAAGTCTCAACACATATTGACAGAGCTCCATTCCATTGTTTAATTTTAAAATGATTATATTATTACTCAAAGTCCAGTAGCACAAATCTGAGTGATTGTATATATCTGTATATAAGTTTATAGTTATATAAGTTTTAGGTTGTAGTCAGACTCATCTTTTGTTATATAGTTGTAGATTGGTATGTAAACGAGTAAGAAGAGTATTGATGTTGCAGTTTAACGTACACCTCCAGTTTCTGACTAGATTCTACCATGCAGGATGACAATGCAGCAGCCAATCTTCGTCAGAATGTTGATTAGGAGAGTTTACAAGTGGTTTATGCACCTATGTTGTTGATTTTTCTTAATTTTGTCAAGAGTACAACTCCGCTGATCCATATTTTGTTTTTCTTTGTGGTACAGTGCTCCATTAGGTTAGTTGGCTTTTAAATGCATCTTGATTGTTTAGAAGAGATATGTCGAGGGCTTTACAGGGGTTATATTGTTCCGCCTTTTGCGTCTTTGTCGAGATCATTAGTTTCTCCATAGTGTATGAAAACCGTTATCTTCGAGAAATTGAAAATGACTTATGTATAGTCGAACCGTGCTGATATATATTATATACGGAGTATAATATACCTAACATTCAAAACAAGTCCTTATTAAGTCTTGTGAAACCATGCGACTTTGACTATTTTAATTTCATTATTGGAGTTTTTATAAAAATATTTCTTAGGATAAACGTTACCTCCAAAAAGTCAAAGGATTATCTAATGAAAATAGTCTAAAATGTAGGCGTTTTTTTTATAAATAATCTCAACTACAATTTATATATCAGAATATGTACAAACTATTAACCTCTCCTTTTTGTTGTAGACTTTGTATTATATACTCCCTCCTATTCCGAATAAATGTCGTCTATTCACCTAATTGTCACATATTCCATTTTGGGACATTGTTTATACTTATTTTATTCACTCTAACCCACAATAATACCCCACCTTACCCCACAACACTACTTATTTTAATCACCTCTACTCACAATAATAATCAATAGTACATTCCCTCTCTCCAATCTTCCCACCTCACACATTACTTTACATTAAACAAATAATTCCTTAATTCCCGTATCAAACCCGAAATGTGACAGTTATTGAGAATAGGAGGGAGTAACCTGTTATTTCAGGTAAAAGGTGATGTATTCAATTTGTGAAAAAGATATTAATATATCATCTATCTCTAATCTAACCTCACCTTTTTTTCGCAATTGACACTTTCTATCAAAACAGTGCCCCTATCTTGTTGAGAAATTATGAAGATTTGCTTATTTGTACGTGCATGCGGTAATTAATCACAAAATCAAGTCAACTTATGTAATCAAGCGATGGAAAATCACATTTTTAGATTCAAGACTCACGGACCACCCGAAACGGTTCGAATTGAAGTGTATAATACACGTAATTTAGGCCTCTGAATCCCGACACAAAAATGTCCAAAAATCGCTCGGATGGTTAATCGAGTCAGACAAAGCGGGCACAAAAATTTTCAAAAACATCGGATGACATTTGACGTTACCGGTATACTATAAACCAGTTTCGGCTGAAAATCGGATAACCGTGTAAAACTGATTTATAATACTTTATAGGGTCTCGAATCGAATAAGATACCCCATGATGCGATTTCGGACACGTGGTATAAAAACAGACTGGAAAAAAAACCACCGCTCCGAGTACCCGAAACGGCTCGAATTGAAGTGTATATTACATGTTTTTTAGGCCTCTGAGCTGCCGGAACAAAATTGTCTGAAACTCGCACGGATGTTTAATCGAGTCAAATAAAGCGGACATAAAAAATTTCAAAAATATCGGATGATATTTGACGTTACCGGTATGCTATAAACCAATTTCGGCCGAAAACTGGATAACCGTGCAAAAGTGATTTATAGTAGTTTATAGGGTCTAGAATCTAATAAGATATCTCATGATGCGGTTTTGGACACGTGGTATAAAAATAGGCTGGAAAAAAATGGTCGCTTCGACCACCCGAAACGGCTTGAATTGAAGTGTATAATACACGTTTTTTAGGCCTCTGAGCCCCCGGAACATAATCCGAAAATCGCATGGATGGTTAATCGAGTCAGATAAAACGGGCACAATAAATTTCAAAAACATCGGATTACATTTGACGTTATCGGTATGCTATAAACCAATTTCGGCCGAAAATCGGATAACCGTGCAAAAATAATTTTTAGTACTTTTAGGGTCCAGAATCGAATAAGGTACCTCATAATACGATTTCGGACGTGTGGTATAAAAACAGGCTGGGAAAAATGGCTTCTCCAATCACTCGAAACAACTCGAATTGAAGTGTATAATACGCAATATATTAATAATATTACACCACTTGGCCACTTTGACCTAACAATAATCCTCTTCACTTTACCTTTTTGTAATAAAACCCAGCTTTTGAAAATCCTAATCAAATGCGGAGTAATTCAGCTTTTCAAGTCGTTAAAGTTGAATATGTATTAAGATTGTATGGCGGGCTGTCCTCCCCGATTTAGTCAAAATTAATAAAAATAGAAGACAAATACAAATAACCCATTTATTATGAAGACGTAATCCAATTGAATGACAGTCATGCACTATTGAAATTATGATTACTGATATATACGTATTAATCAATTCATTTGTATAAATAAAAGATAAGTATCCAAAAGAAAGACGTAATATTATTATTAGTGGATTATATATTTGTTAGTATAAATATATTTGTTAGTATATATTTGTTAGTATAAATTTGAAATATTATAAATAATAAGTTTGAACTTATAAATATATTTTACAAATTTTATTAAAAAGAATTGCATATAAGTCAAACGAAAATTTTATCTGAATCTATAGTCTTTCAAGAACCCGTGCGAACTACCTTACGGTGCGAACTGTACGAACGACAGTTAAATTTTTTTTTTTTTTTTTTTTTTTTTATGTTGGTTTGTACGGTTCGCACGGTAAGAAAGACGCACGGGATCTTGATTCATTGATGTAATATTTAAGTGATTATTATATCATCCTATTTCTACTCGATCACCTTCTTACCTTGGTGTATTCTTTGATTCTTTTCTTTGAGGAATTCTTTGGCCTTTCAATATAAAAAATAAAACCCTAAAGGCTAATCTTACTATTTATTTGTTGCCCTTCTGTAATCTCAATATAACATTTATTTAATTTTCTTACAATAATAATAATAATAATAATAATAATAATAATAATAATAATAATAATAATAATAATATATATAATCAGGCACCAACTCCTCTACTTGTCTTCTCTCGATCTTTTCTTCCACCTACCCTTCTTGTTCTTGTTCTTGACATGGATTCCAATATCAAGTATGAAGAGGTAAGTGCAAACAATTGGAAGAATATCGATCTTTTAATTTTTGGCTTACGATATTAATTTGATAATTCCCCTGATATATTTTAAAAAAATGCGTAGGAATATATAGTGAGTGAAAGAGGATTGTTGCTTTTTACATGCCGATGGTTGCCTCAAGATGAAGAAATTAAAGCATTGGTTTTCTTATGTCATGGTTATGGCATGGAGACTAGTATCTCCATGCAAGGTAAGTATATAATTACTTGCCATGTATGTTTGTTCATTCAAATTAAAAACTTTATTTTGTCGTTTTTTTTTATGATTATGATTTTCATACCGTTAGATTAAATCAAGACTATTTTGCATATTACTACCTAATATATATTATAAGTAACAATGTAAATATGTAAAATCTTACACGATTACCACCATCGTGACGGAAATTGCTAAAAAATGACGGAAATGAGTGTGTTTCATCCTTTATTTATTTATTTTAAATACAAATTAATACCCATCCTACCCCTTTTCCTCTCCTTCTTCCATTAAAACCCATCCTACCACCATGGTAATATCTCATACAAACTACCATCCTACAATGAAACCGCACAAAATAATTACAGCCCAGAACAAGACATAGCAATAAAACAACAAAATTTCCAAAAAAAACCTAAAAATTCTAAATAACAGTGATGCTTATTTATCAAAATTTCAAAATTTACACAAAAGAATCAAATTAGGGGAAGGGTTTTATTCCTGAAAATAAAATGAAAAAAATGCTTATTTAATCAGAATTTGAGAAGACGACAAAGGACGACCTTCCTCTAGTGTTGCAAATTGTGCTTTTTCATTGGATGACAATGGCGGCAGGAAGATTAATGGGAGGGAGGGAGTTGAGCGGTTGTTAAAAGGTGGGAGACGATAATATTAAGGGGTTAAAACGTCATTTAACTTACTCCGACCATTTAAAACTAACTTAAGTTCAATTTCCGTCAAAATATGTAGCAAATTGATTAATTAGGTGTAATTTTAGGTGGTAAAATGCATAATCAATTATATTAGGGAGTACTCTAATATACAATTTCTTTGAAGTTATTATGTAATAATTTGCTATATTTCTGCAAAAGAATGCTAAAGTAGGGAGAATTATATAGGTACTGCGAATCGGCTTGCAAAGGCAGGATATGGAGTATATGGGATTGATTATATCGGACATGGAAAATCGGATGGACTTCAATGTTATATCCCAAGCTTTGATCTTCTTGTTCAAGATTGCTCTCATCATTTTACCAATGTTTGTGGTAAGTCCATTATTACACATACACGTTATAGTCACAAATCTTGGAAGTTCGTTAGGGAAATATATATATATATTAAAAGTCAAAATCTAGATTTAAGGTCGTTTTCACATCATATAATATATGATATATATTTCTGAACCCAATTAATTGCATTAAAAATGTTTGAATCTTTTGCTACGCGACCAAATCATAAGTCATAACGTTCCAAATTACTCCTAATTCACAATTTACGTTAATGAGTTTGTGTAAATCTCACCTTCTATTTTGTATCTCCACATTCTCCAGTAGTACGTTATTGTGTGTGAATATCTTATTCCGTGTTTTATTTTGCAAATGATGATCATTATTTGGTAAAAAAATAACTATTTTTTTTTTTTATAAATAGTGACCTCTTCGAAACAATAGGTCAATTTTTAACCAACAAAAAGTGGTCACTACTCAATTAAAAGTGGTAACTATTTATCAAAAAATGGTCAATATTGTATTGCTCACTCGTGCCACCGTCGTAGATAAGAATTTGTGTTATATCTCTTTTTATATTTGTTTTCGTTGCTTTTTCTAGTAAGTAATGACGTAAACATAATCATTTTTTTTGTGACATCACTCTAGAATATGTAATTAACATTTTTATTACAAAGAGTCTTGCTTGTGACGGAAGTTTGCTGAAGACGGATATTAATCCTCTCATAATAAGGCCATGAGTATCGAATTATAATTTATAACAAAAAAAATGTGAAAATAGATATTATAACATACCGTAAATGAAATATTTTATATTATTATTTGATTAAATCTTTATTTTCATGATTTTATATGTTAAAATTATTATTTAAAGTATTAGATTTTACATATTTTAACTTTAACCTAATTGAAAAAACACAGGGTATGAGGAATAAAATTTCAATAACCTCATATAATTTCTGATTCCAAACTCATACTCATACGCGAAATAAACGTCGAATTTTCTTGATTCCTAATTCCAACATCATTAAGTAAACATTGTAATAAGAAACTAGGCATTGCCTGATATCTTGTTACACGCATTTTCTTAATATTCATTTGAATGTTTTACCCTTGTATTGATGGTCGAATTTACATTTTAAAACCATTAAAATGATATTTTGTCTCTCGTAAACAAAATAGTACACTAAAAACAATTAAAATATTACTCAAACCACAATTTCTTTAATGAATATAAGAGTAACGACTTTAATTTATCTTATGTTAAAATATACGTATAATTCATAATGGTCTTGGACTTCACATGAAGATTATGCTTTAAATGAAATGGAAAAGAAACATAAAGTTTAGATTGCAATAAAAAGGAGTAAGGGTAACATTATTGGGGTCTTAAGACAAGACTTTTTGTTAAGATAGATGAAAGGTGAATTGTATTATCAAAAATAGCCTTAACACGGCTTATATAACATACATTATTGGACTTCTGAATTGGGCCTAATGACGATAGCCTAATATCCTAATACCCCCACAAGCTGGAGCATGAAGGTCAAGAATGCCCAGCTTGGAGAGAAGGTAGGTAAACTGAGGAACATCTAACGCCTTGGTAAAAATATCAGCAAGCTGATTATCTGTTGAAACATGCTCGGGAAGAATGAGACCATCGGTGATAGCGTCCCGAATAAAATGACAGTCGATCTCAATATGCTTGGTACGCTCATGAAAAACCGGATTACGAGCCAAATCCAATGCGGACTTACTGTCAGAAAAAATGGAGATAGGGGCCGAAAAAACGACATCAAAAGTAGACAAAAGAGTCTTGAGCCATTTTAATTCACAGACCAATTGGGCCATCGAACGATATTCCGCTTCAGCAGAAGAGAGAGAGACCGTCTGCTGTTTTTTAGTCTTCCAAGAGATAGGAGAGTCACCAAGGGTCACAAACCAACCAGTGAGAGACCGTCTAGAGGTAGGACAACCACCCCAATCGGAATCACACCAACCACGAAGAGACAGAGTGCTATCAGCACGAAGCAATATGCCTTGCCCGGGGCAACCCTTCAGATAACGAACAACACGATGAGCGGCGGCCAGATGCTCATTGCGTGGATTGCTCAAGAAGCGGGATAGAATACGAACCGCATAAGACAGATCGGGACGTGTGACAGCAAGATAAACAACACGACCAATAAGGCGTCGATAAGACTCAGGATCGGGACAAGGAGGACCGGAGGCCAAACCGAGGCCATGGTTTTGCTCAATGGGTGTGGCGATGGGCTTGGAGCCGAGAAGCCCTGTTTCAGCAATAATATCAAGGGCATATTTGCATTGGCTAAGATAAATCCCCTCCTTGCTACGGGATACTTCTAGACCAAGAAAATATTTAAGTTTACCCAAATCTTTCATATGAAAGCACTCACCCAGATAAGATTTAAATTTCGCAATTTCAGTGCTATCATTGCCCGCAATAACCAAATCCCTCCACATAAATAAGAACAAATAACCTCACTGTGCCCCGAGAAAAAGAGAATAAGGAATAGTCAGAATAAGATTGGACAAACCCGAAACTCTTCAAGGACGTTGTTAATTTAGCAAACCAACATCGAGGTGCTTGACGAAGACCGTATAAGGACTTCTTTAAACGACAAACCTTCCCTTCTTTGCCACGGCTGAAACCCGGAGGAAGCCGCATATAAACTTCCTCATCTAGATCCCCGTGCAAGAACGCATTATGCACATCCATCTGATGCAATTCCCAATTTTTGGCAGCTGCAACAGACAAGAAGGCCCGAACAGTTACCATTTTTACCACTGGCGCAAATGTTTCGCCGTAATCGATACCTTCAACTTGATGGTTACCAAATACGACAAGACGTGCTTTAAGGCGTTCAATTGTACCGTCAGACTTGTATTTGATTTTGTAGACCCAACGGCAACCAAGAGCTTTTTTGTCATGAGGCAAATTAACAAGCTCCTATGTTTGATTACGTTCAAGGGCGTCGATCTCAGCTTTCATAGCCTCACACCATCCGTCATCCCGGATAGCATCCTTAAAGGATGGTGGTTCGACTCCAGAAGTAATAGCTGCAATAAAATTACGATGTGGCTCCGAAAAAAAATCACAATTAATATAATTTGCCAACTCATAAGGCGTACCTGAAGACGACGCAGTCGGAGTGGATGAGCTAGATGACGGGGATGGATTGTGAGTAGTGTCAAGCACATAACCTCGAAGTCGGGAACTTAGAATTTTTTTGCGATGGCCCTTACCAACCGCAGTACTCTCGACAGAAACGCCTGATGAGGACGCAGGAGCGGCCTGTTGGTCGTTCAGAACAGCCCGGTCACCCGTGACAGGCTCGGGTACACTCGGTTCAGCCGTGACAGGCTGGGGTACACTCGTAGCCGCATCCTCAACCCCCCCCCCCCCCCCCGGTATGGAAGTAGAGTCAGGGGGTATGAAACCATTAAAGGGCTCATCAAATACATCAGGGACTTGGGGGGTCATGGATACCGAGGGGTTTTCATGGAATGGAAATATAGTTTCGTGAAAAACGACATCGCGGGAAACGAAATATGTATGGGTTTCGAGATCAAGCAACTTCCATCCTTTTTTATCATTGGGGTACCCAAGAAAAAGACACCGACGGCTGCGTGGGGCAAATTTGTCACCGTGGGAATTTTGATTGTGGGCGAAAGCAAGACAACCGAAAACACGAAGATTAGACGGGGGTACACCATACAAACATTCATATGGAGTCTTGTTGTTAAGCAGGTGAGATGGGGTGCGATTTATGAGAAAGACTGCGGTAAGGACACTCTCACCCCAAAAAGATGTATCGAGATTAGCCTGAAATAAGAGAGATCTAGCGACATTCAAAATGTGACGGTGTTTGCGCTCGACCCTCCCATTTTGTTGAGGAGTACCCACACAAGACTTTTGAAACCGAATGCCATGAGCCAAAAAATACCCAGCCATACAATTAAATTCGGTACCATTATCACTCTGCACCACTTTAAGATGCCTAGAAAACTGAGTTGAGACCATTTGAATAAAATTGAGGAACATATCCGTTACTTCTGTTTTATCAAGCAACAGATAAACCCAAGTAGCACGAGAAAAATCGTCGACAATGGTCAAAAAATATTTAGCACCACAAGTTGAGGGGATACGATAAGGGCCCCACAAATCACAATGGATAAGATCAAAAAAATTTGAGGCACGCTGTTCATTATTTGTAAAACTATGGCGAGTTTGTTTTGCCAAATGACACACATCACAAAACCAGTCTTTATGGAAAGTCAAAGTACTAGCAAATGGAATGGACTTGACAACACGCTCAGAAGGATGCCCAAGACGACGGTGCCATAGGTCATGAGAGCCTAAAGCACTTACTTGATGAATCCCCGTAGAAGTAGAACAAGCCCGAATCCAATACAATCCATCCCGCAGCTCACCGACTCCAATCGTCGTCTTCAAAGAACGGTCCTGTATCAAACATGAAGTTTTAGCAAACTCAAAGAATAAATCACGAGCGGAGGCAAGCTGAGTTACAGACAATAAACTGCAAGTAAGACTTGGGACATAAAGAATTTGAGTGAGTGTAAGAAACGGATTAATAAAAACCGAGCCCATTATTGTGGACTCAACTCGTTGCCCATTCGGGAGACCAACGGGTCGAGGTGGTATTGAATAATAATCTGTCAAGCAAGAGAAAACACCGGTAACATGATTTGACGCTCCTGTATCGATAATCCAAGAGAACATACCACTGAGACGATCGGAAACAAGGACGGAGTTTGTGGAAATCATGTTCGCGTGCACTGTACCAGCCCCTGCCCCAGTCGAAGTACCCGAGACAACCCCTGACCCAGTCCCGGATACAGACCCCGAAAAAGACCCAGCAGCCCCTTGGGTGGACACGGCAGAACCAGACCGAGAGCCTCTGTTAGACCGAGCCCGTCGCAAGTCAGCGAGAGTACGGGAGCGGTCACCCCACCAGTCCGGAAAACGCTGCAATTTAATATAACAACCAGAGATTTCGTGTCCGCGAGTGTCGCAGTAGTGACAGAAGGGAACACGAGAACGAGGGGTGGCAAAAGCAACAACTTCAGAAGCATCAACAACATGCACGGACGGAGTACGAAGTCGCTCCTCTTGAAGCACAGCATGATAGGCCCGAGTAAGGGAAGGTAACGGGTCTAACTGAAACTGCTGTGACCGAATACTACCATAAAGGGTTGAATCTAAACCCATAAAAAACTGATGAAGCCGCTCATTATCGAGACGTTTGATAGCCTCGGGACCGATATTACAGGTACAATTGCCACATTTACAAGCAAAAGGGGGTTCATGAACAATAAGAGATCCCAAAGAGATTTAAGTTTGCCATAATAAGTAGTGACATCCATACCTTTGGTTTGGGTGCAATTTTTAAGTTGAGTTTTCAAGTTGTGA
Organism: Silene conica; assembly: GCA_029255685.2. Taxonomy (NCBI): domain Eukaryota; kingdom Viridiplantae; phylum Streptophyta; class Magnoliopsida; order Caryophyllales; family Caryophyllaceae; genus Silene; species Silene conica. The sequence goes on along the minus strand of CM055318.2, from coordinate 79,072,637 downwards.
ACGACCGTACCGTCAACTATCGAGAATTGCGAGGCCAAGTCAGCCCATAAAACAGAGGCGTCTTCGACATAGGAGACCGTATCAAGCAGAGAAAGATCAATGGTATTCCGGATCCATTGCACAATCGTGCAATGAACGACTTCCCAATTTTCGAGATAAAAAGGATCAGTCGGCTTCTTAATAGAGCCATCAACAAAACCGAATTTCCGGCGAGATTTTAGAGACATACGCATAGAATTCTTCCAGTCGTCGTAATTATCAGGACGGAGAACAACGGTGGATATTTTGGCCTCGGGAACAGCGTGAGAACCGAGGTAGTATGGGGAAGTTGAGTCGATCGTGGGTTTGGGTGTGGCTTCATCTTCACCAGCCATGGAAACTGAGGAAATAATCTTCGTGGTGACGGGTGATGGTTGGAAATTAGGGCCTGCGTTGGATATGTGTGTTTTTGTTTTCTTCTGTGTGTTGTTTTGTGTTTTTTTTTGTGTTTTTTTTTTTTTTTAAGGGTAGGAATACGGAAAGTAACCTAAATCTGATACCATGTTAAGATAGATGAAAGGTGAATTGTATTATCAAAAATAGCCTTAACACGGCTTATATAACATACATTATTGAACTTCTGAATTGGGCCTAATGACGATAGCCTAATATCCTAATACTTTCTTAAGTCTTAAGACAAGACTCCCTCAATTTTACCAATAATCTACCCGAGTCTTGAGGAAAGTCTTAAGTCGAGTCTTGAAAATCCAAGACTCTCCTTAAGACTTTGGTGGGTCTTGACCCCACTAAAAGTGGTTTAATAAGTATGTAAAAAGAAAAAGTAAAATGGAAAAGTAGAGTCTGAGGTGAGTCTGACGGATAATGTATAAAGTTTTGGGTGAGTCTGAGGTGAGTCTGAACAATAAAAAAATAATAAAAATTAGTGAAAATCTGATATGGCAGAGTTTTAAGATTTTGGGAGCCTTACGAATAATGTTACCCTAATAAAAATGATGGGCAGAAAGGGAGGAGAATAAAGGGAAGCAGAGATATTTGATGGGCGAATCAATGGGAGGGACAGTGGTATTGCTTTTGCACAGGAAGAAACCCGATTTTTGGGATGGCGCCGTATTAGTCGCACCCATGTGTAAGGTACGTCTTTTCTCTTCTTCCTTTCCAACACTTTTTAGTCTTCTTCACCTTGCTAATACGTTTTCCACATTTCCACCTTACTAGCCTCAAGTCAAAATTACCTAGGGCTGTTTTAGGACAGGTCAATAAAACAGGTCGGTCGGGGTGGGGCCAAAGGGGCGGACACAGTCCGATTCACATGACGGGTTTCACGGGTCGGGTAGGGCCGGACTAGATAGGGCTAACCCAAAACCGACCCGGGTGGATAAATAGGCGAGTTCAAGGGCGGGTTAGGGACCGTGTGTGCGGGCTAGGTCAGGTGACAAGTGTAATGATTGTTCGGTTTTTTTAAAAACAAATAGTCCTTATACTTTGGGAATTAGTGAACCGTTTTTCTCAAATATACCGTATTATAAGATATTTTATTTCACTTTATACTTTGGCCAAAATTCACTACGTTGTGTTAAATATTAGTAGCTATTTGAAACTAAAGTTGTGCACCGGACCAAAACTGGACCGATCGGAACCGGAATTCGCAAAAATGATGGACCTGGACCGGACTGGTAAAATTCCGGTCCAAGACCGGACCAGACCGGTTGGACCGGAATTTAAATATTATGGACCGACAAAATTATGGATTGGTAAAATTATGGACCGAAATTTGAATATTATGAACCGGTTGGACCGGTTAGACCGGATTTTAATATATTCTCGAGGAAAAAAAATAGAAAAACATAAAATCCGGCCGGACCGGAAAAAATCATTCCCGGACTGGACCGGAATCTTAGAAAATGGTGGAGCGGAGACCAGACCGGACTTTTTAATTCCAGTTCCGATTCGGTAGATTCCGGTCAATTTTTTCGGTCCGGACCAAATTTTGCACACCCCTATTTGAAACGCGCGTTTTCGTCTAAATGGTAATATGGACAATTTAGTCAATGATGCTTTGATTATAATTTATTGATTATATCATAATAATTTTATCAACATTTTGCTAGATTGCCGACAACGTAAAGCCAAGCCCATTAGTGGTAAATATTCTGTCCAAACTTGCAAATGTCATACCTAAATGGAAGATAGTTCCCGGTGAAGACATAATTGATGCTGCTTTTAGAGACCCTGCCAAGAAAAAAGAGGTAAATTAACTCTCCTCTTGTCTTCAAATTTTATTGCATGTGAGATAGGGTGCTTTGTGTAGTCTAAAATTAATTTCTTATTCTTTGTCTAAAGTCGAAGTGAGAAGAAATGATCGACTATGAGAGAGTAAAAGATAGTCATATGAGATGTTTAAATTTTCTCACTGAGTATATTATGAATACCAAATTTTTAAAATTTTTAGTTGTATATAAATGAAGATATGAATAAAAGAAAAAAAGCATTGATATTTATGTATAAAACAATTGTATCGAATTCATTGGAATTGAGGAACTAGTGAACATCACATACCATCAAATCTAGCAAGTTACGTAAACCGTAATATTTCATCCAATTATATTACTGTTATCAAATGTATTTTTAACGGGGGTGCAGGGGGTTCACTTCAAGACTTTTATTAACATGACCACCTTATATTAGTCTTATAGTGTATATTAGTCTTATTACCACAAATACAAAATAATGTTTACTTTTTATTATAGGTGCGGTCGAATCCTTACTGTTACAATGGCCGTCCTCGTTTAAAGACCGCTCATGAACTTCTTATTACTTCCACCGATCTTGAGAAGCGATTAAATGAGGTATGTCCAAGTTATTTAACATAATTCCTTATATAAAGTTTGACAATCTAATTTGTTTCTTAATATAACGGAATCTAAACGATAGATTTTTAATGCCGAAATGGTTGGAACCTAGGTTATAAGTACTACATCTTATGATGTTATAACTAAGGGTAAGTGTAACACCCTAATAATCCGACCAAGATAATTGAGACGTTAACATCTCAGTTTTCCGAGTTAGTGAAATCAGAGATACAATCAAAAACACTTTTAATATAAATAATGATCTAAATGTTATACAAACATAAAGTAATGAATTAAAATACAACTCATGACCTCTATGCTTCTCTAGCTAATACTCACAACTCGGCTATCGTCGTGCTACCCAAAACAACCTGAACATAAGCTGCTCCTCATATGATCGAAAATATCATATGGATCAACACAAGTCACCCCGTAAATAGGTGACAATTAAACAACACCAAACACGCCAATTTCAATATAATTATACATATAAAACATGCAATATGATACTAAATGCAATATGCGACAAGACCATGACATGTACTACCCTTAACCATACTACATTGCACATACCGATACCGGTACACGCCCAACCATACCCACAACCACACCACATCACTCCAGTGTACCGGAACACGCGTACTCCCGAGTAACAAAACACATTCAGTCGTACTCACAACACATAGGTGTCAGGAACACGTCCATGACACCGGGCCCGAGTGCGACTCGTGGTCTCCTGCCAAGCGTCGTGTCCTCTAAACTCAAGTCATAAATGTACACATCCCTCTTGGAGTGGGAAGCTCCAAGACGCAACTTAAGCGAAAGACAGTCTCCCAATCGCCTTCCGTCCCCTCAATAACAACCATCCACCATAATCCGTCATCACTTCCAATATACATAACAAACACAACTAATGCATTACACCACATAATATACTACTTACCGACTCATCATACGACATAATCCCGATTACGATATGCACATCAATCCTCATTATCTCCACTATCATATTATAATACAATTCAGATCTATATGGAACTCATCCACCATACATCAACAAATCACCATCATTATCCCTTAATGACAGCATATGAAGGCTAAACATGATATAATGCACTTATACGAATCATGTGAGGCAAATTAACATTAATCACACTAAATTCAAAGACAACAATATTAAAACCAAGTAGGATTAACCTACCTTTTAGCATACTGCATAAGCAACTCGAATCCGACACCATTACGTCTCGAAAGACCGTCACATCATATACAAAGCACATAATACAATCATTATACATCCTACACTATTATATAACACAAAACTCTTTATTATTACCCACTAGTTACCCATTTAACATAGTAATTACCTAACTAATCACCCATTACAAACCCCGCAAAAGTTAGGGTTCAAAAGACTAGAAAGGAGATAGATCTCAACTTATATGGTAGGAGGAATGAAGAGGAGGATGATAAATCTCCCAAACAAAGCTTGTATCCCATGGAAGTGTGTTTAGGGAGGTTTTAGAGAGAAGAGAGAGAGTTTGAAGAGATAAGCAAGAAAATAGGAATCGATTTGGGTTTTAGAGAGAAGGACTTAACCCGTGTTCTGCTCAGGGACACTCGACCGAGTGAAAATTTCACTCGGTCGAGTGGAATCTCATTTCTCAGCAATGACCAATTTTCGTAAAACAGACATATCTCACTCGTTTCTTAATCATTTGGGAGTGTGAACTACTGTTATAATAATAAGAGAACATGCTAGCAGCTCCAATTGGAATCAAATACATACCATGTCTAGATCTCAAGTTATGACAGTTCTAAGACGACCCTTCTGTAGACGGACATTATAACAACTCCACTAAATCTAGTGGTGTTTATACTTGGTCCACTTCATAGTCATAACTCACTCCTGAATGACCTCTTGTCTAAAATAAGGTCTATCACGCATCTCAAGGTTTATTTGCGGCTTCCAAAATATCCGGGTATTACAATAAAATTATTGGTAATCTTGAGACAAGATTTGGTAATTCTTGAGACAAGACTCATACAAGACTAATAATAATCTACCTTAATTTTGACTGTTTTAAGTTAAGTCTTGTATTCTTGAACCCACTTTGAAGATTAATTATCCGGCCAACGAGTGAATTTCATGTGTCATTTATTTTTGTAGAAAATAAGGGATGAAATGGAAAAGTAGAATTTAAGTTGACTCTGACGGATAATTTATAAAGTCCGAGGTGAGTCTGAATAGAGTATAAACAATAAAAATTAGTAGACAAGTGATGTGAAAGAGTTTTAAAACTCACCGATAATCTTAATTAATTTACATCTATACTTTAACATTAGAATTTATTGTTGTCATTTGGTAATTGTGTAGGTGAAAATACCCTTCATAATAATACATGGAGGAGATGATAAAGTGACGGATCCAGCAATTAGCAAGATGCTATATGAAAGTGCAACGAGCACGGATAAGAGCTTCAAGTTGTACCCGGGAATGTGGCATGCCTTAACATTTGGGGAATTTCCTGAAAACATCGACATAGTGTTTATGGACATAATTGGATGGTTAGATAAGAGGTCTAAAAAAGAAAACTCTGTGTTGGAACAACAGAGAAAATCAAAAGAGGACAAAGATGCTTCTGTAATAGTTTCATCATGAACTAAATCTGTTTAAAATTTCTGTGGATCAAATTAATATACTTGAATATAAATTGATTGAAAGAGTGCTTAAATCTTATCACCTTATATTGTGCGGTTGATAAGACAAGGTTTGTACATTATAAGGCGGTTGATTAAATCATTTCGGAAGAGTTAAACTCGGTATTTTATCTGGTAGAATACATTTATAATTTCAATCGTGCTTGTGTATTATTATATCGAGTTATTTACACCGGTTTAACCCGAGTATGTAAAACGGAGCGGTACCAAGTAAAGTTTGGTCAATGTCTAACTAAGGAAGAAGATGGCAAAGGAATAAGAAGGAGCTAGGAGAGCCACGGATGAGCAATAGGCGACTGGCGGGCGACCAGACCTCACGAGAAAGAGGTAGGAGAGCAGCGGACTCCCTGGGTTAGTCGCGGGCGAGTGGCATGCGACTGGAGGGCGACTTATACGCACACAGAGAGCAGTAGGAGAGTAGCCCATCTCTTGGGGTAGTCGCGGGCGAGCAGCGGGTGAGTGGTGGACGAGTAGCCCAGTACTGTAGGCGCTCACAAATCTTTCTTTCCATATTTTATTTCGTTTACTTTAGAAATAAGACTTATATATATTACCTGATATCCATCATTCATTACTATTACAATTATCACGTTTATCATTAGACTATATATCAAGAATCATAATTGCTTTTGTTTAATAATTATGAGGAACTAATCCTCTCTTTGTTTGGATCGTTAAATGGAAGTTTCAACTAATTAATTGTGAGATTGTTCGTTCTCCCTTTTATTTCTCAAGTATTGTTTATGTTTGTTGCTCATATCTTATGATTATTGTTTTCTCACTCGAGGCCTTGTCGTAGCCTCAACTCACACATTCTCACTCGGGTTCATTTTAATTTGACTCACCTATATGTTCATTGGGTTCATTGGTTTCAGGTTCCAAGATCGTCGCTCTGATACCACTTTAGAACACCCCTATAACCCGAGACCTTTACCACTTATGAAGATGTTACCATCTCGGTTACCCGAGATCGAATATAAAAGAAAGACAAAAACATTTATTAATAGTTTATAAATGTCAATACAACATTTCCCAAAACAACTGAAATAAACTGAAATGTATAACAACGAAAGCTAAACTGAGCTAATCATCTAGGTGGTGACTCGTCTCCATTCTCAGCCTCATGCAATCATCAACTACGAGATAACGTACTGTTGAGAATCTGCTCACCCTTATTAATGAATCATCACAATAACAAAATAGACTATCGTCAGTTACTGTAATCATCAAACTCAATATCACAAATGTATAAACAAAGATATAACAATAACAATAATCCAACAATATCCAAATATCATCATAATCAGCTCTGGTGGAAACCGTAGTCACACCACCCAAACCCACTTGCTCATAACAAACGGTACTCAGATCATTAATATGCACATGCTCCCCGTGGCGGGAACCACAAAGGGCGATTGTAAGATTGAGAGTCCTCTCTCGTTAGTGGTCGCAAACATCAATTCCTCATATATCAATAGTAAGCATAAACACAATCACAATACTTGTCTCAAAATATCATAAAAACATACACCGTCATATATCAATAGTAAGCATAAACACAATCACTACAGATAACTGAGTAGTGAAACCCTACCTCAAGCCACTCACGTAAAGATAAGATTCACAAATGCTCTTTTACGAATCCTCCTCCTAAAATATCATACAGACTTAATACTAACTATTTAAGGTACTAGAAACACTAACGGAAAAACTCAGAGATGCTACTAGCTAGAGAACTTACTTACAAAAACGGTGAATGAACAACCTAAGATGATCGACGCACGAACGAACCTTGCATATGTCAATTAGAGGAATTTAGGTTTTCGGGTTTGAGATACCGATTATCGAAATAATTGCGAAAGAATTATGACTTGTAAATCCCGATTCCTCTAATTAATTTATCGCGGAATCGACACAAAACTGATGTACTCGACCGAGTGCGCCATACTCGATCAAGTACAAACAAACAGACTCGAACTTAAACTCCAACAAAAATGTCCTCGACCGAATATAACTTACTCGACCGAATACACCAGCTCGTCTGAGAGAGGAGTATTACATAAAGTTAAGAGTAAATTAGAAATTACGTAATATAGGAGGAATTTCTTACCTGAATGATAAGTGAGGGATTAAGTTTAAGAAAACGTTTCAAAAGGGAATAATTTTAAAAAAACGTATTTCAAAAGAGAGTAATTTCTAATTTACTCTAAAGTTGATTAATATGATAACGTAATATTGTGAATATATGGTATGGAGTATCCTAGACGTGGACGTAGGATAATGCCGTCCATTATTATCGCCATTTTGTGCCCTACAACTCGCTGCTCCAATATTGCGATCCACGTATCCTTTGATTGTCATCTCCAACTTTAAGGCCTACATTTTTTCCACGTTTACCATAATCTCTAATACGTGCTTCTCAATTGTCACCTCACTCTTCACAAAAATCAACTAATTGCGCTGGATTTGTCCCTACAAAACTTCCTTCCAACTTTATCCCTCTTCAAATTCATAAACATTATTCGTAACAAGTCGAAGATGATAACGCTCTTCCTAAATTATGTAAGTTACACTATTTATAATTGCGTTATTTCTCCACCTGCCATTTCACTTGCCTTATTATAAGAGGCTCGTTATCCGTTTTCATCTTATAACGAATAATGTCCATCACAAACATCTTTTTTATAGTTCTTTGTTGTTTAATTGATGATATTAGATATTCAAACCCATTCTTACTTAATGTAGACAACAGATGCACGAGTAAGAAATAGAGTAATAATTGATGATGTCAAGAGAAATCCCAACGATTATCATCATTGTGCCACTAACACTTTGATGGTACTTTGAAATCGACCTCCAAAACCAGAACAAACCATCTAAAACTAATGGCTACCTAACCTCATCTAAATCAGACTCGGGTAACTCGACTCGGGTAACTCGTGGCTCGATGTTGTTTGAATATAAAGATTTTGTTATAAGTTACTTACGATCCGGATTCTCTCCACTATTTGAAAAGAAATAAAACTCTATTACTTTTAAACGGTTCGGATTAAATATTGAGACAATTTAGTAGTTGCAATTATTTCATAAAAGTAATGATTTAGGCTCCGTTTGGCAGCGCACTTCACGTACCTGATTCGCCTGAAGTAACTTTTTCGCCAAAAGAATCAGGTAACTTATTTTTTTTGGGGGTGTTTGGTAAGTAGCTTATTTGGTCAAATAAGCTACCTGAAATGAAACCCTACATAGGGTAGCATTTTAAATTTCAGGTACCTGATTCTAGATAATATTACCTTTTTACCCTTCAATCGATAATATAATAAATAATTATTATATCCTTTTATGTCATTTCACCAAAATAAGCTACCTTTTCAGTTAGTTTGCCAGACAGGTTTTTATATAATCAGTCAGCTTATCAGCTCATAATTTTCAGCTACCTTATCAGCTACCTTTTCAGTTTTCAGCTACCTCTTCAGGTTTTAGGTACTTTTTTAGGTCGTTTTACCAAACAGAGCCTTACTAAATGCAGATAGAAAATATATTAAAATAAGCATGTATTAGAAAGGTATTGAAGAGAAATTAAAGCAATCGAGAGGATACAAACTCAGCCAATTAGAGGTTGTTGACAATTAGTTAGTAGTTTGTTTTCTAAACTAAGATTAGGAGATTGTTCTATTGTGTAAGAAGAACATATTCATTTCATCATTTGCTGTGCGTCACTGAAGAAGAGCGATACTCAGAAGATCGTTAGGATCCTTTAAAGGGATTAAGAACAAACTCCTATTTTTTCACAACAAAACGCAAGAGTACAGGAGCAAGACTAGGGAAGACCACAAACTCGACTCTGGAATGCTATAAAATCAGTTGCAAACCTCAAGACTAGGACACTCACTCTATCATTCGCAAAACACAGAGAAAATCATATTGAGCAATGTCATTTGTTTCATATTATATCGCTAGAAATCCTCTCTTGTACTCTCGTCTATCATATATACTCCTCGATAAATACCAAGGTTCTCATATCGGATTTTCCGCAACACCGAAATTCCCTGTGTCAACCTTTTTTTGTCATTTATTTCGTCCATTAGTATCATCATAATTTACTTGTCGTTTGGTTAACTAATAGTTACTTTAAAGCATACCTCATCTAAGATCCGATCTTATTTTACCAAAACAATTTGGCGCCCAATGTGAGGCAAAGTGATTATTTCAACGACATAATTCTCTAAAGTTCGATCATTGCCATCTCTGCAACCAACCCTGGTCCCTCTAGCGATCAGAGCATGTCGGTCCAGTCTTCTGGGACCAGATCGCCATCATCTGTAGGACCAGTCAGTGCACATGTAGCCTAAGGATCATGCCACCACCTTTCAAGCGCTCCCGGGTGCCTAAGTCTGTTTCAACATCTGGACTGCAGAAGTAGAGCAGAGAAAGCAGCCTGATAAGTGTATATTTTATATAGTTATACCCCCTATTTTAACTCTAAGTTACTTGACTTTTGCACTAATTTTAGTGTTAATTGAACTAATATTTGTATTCTAGTTAGTTTTGTTCGTTTTGTCATATTTTGTAGGTCATTAAGCTCTTATAAGCTTAAACCACTTTTTAATGGAAGATTAGGACAAAAAACAAATGGACTAGGATGGTGGATGACTGGATGTTACATGGATTGATCATAGAATTTTGATGATTGATTAAAAAAATGTCGAGCACAAATTCAAGCAATTCAAGCGAAATCAATGAAATCCAAAAAGATCTGCAAATTAAGTTTAGGATTCTTTTAGGTTAATGATGCTTGGATTAGTGCCTTAAACCGGTGATTGATTTAAGATATTGAGGCTAGCACTGGATCCTCGAGCATTCAATTGGAGATTTAAGGAGAAATATCTACAAAACTGTGACCCTGATCGGGGTTGTACACTGTCATGAATTCGGACGTTTTGTCTTATTTTACTATAAATAGAGGCCTTAAACCGACATTAGAGGACACCTCTTTTTATCTCGATCTTTTATCTATCTTTTATCTATTCTATTATTTTTCATCCTTGTAATCTTGTTATTAGCACACAAAAACGTCTCATAATTCTCATATTAGTCTACTTTTGTTAAGCTTTTGGTTATTAAACATTTGGTTTTAATATAGGGACGTGCTTTTTCACATACGAATTTTACTCTTTCACATACGTATTTTACAATATTAGATACCTTGCCATTTTTTCATTCCCCACTCAACTGTTTTTTTTCTTCCTTTGACACTAACAAGAGCCCACCACTTCCTTCATCCACCCCTTACGTTCATCAACTCTGGCCAATCTATTCACCGGAAAACCTCACACTAGCTAATCTATATCTATATATAAGTATAAAAGAAGAACCGCTACTCATTAAACTTGACACGTGTCACGCTACCGTTAATTTTTTTCCCGCCTAATCCAACCCCCTAAAGATGCATACAAATAATTATTACAAGATTGCCTTTCTAGATTATTACCTTCCTTAAAAAACTATCCTATTATTCTTCAAGAATATATTTCCCTATATACAATTTTTTTAGCTTTTAATGTCATAGTATCCGGTTAGTCATACATTAATTTTTGCAATTATTTATTATTATAGTTGAGTTTTGATATAAGTTTTATGCTTCGCTAAGTTGATTTATACAAATATCATCCATATATAATGTTATATCTTATTAGAACAGTGTAAAAAATTTCAAGGTATTTGTTCATTAGATCTTTTATCAACAAATTTAATTAATATTTTTACTTTTATCAATAAATTTCAAGATATAAAAAAGATAAATGTGAATTGTAGGTTTTAAAATGATTTTATCACTCTATTTCGAAAAAAAGAACATACATCAGAATTCAGATGTACTATTTTAGGCCTAACTTTTAATTTTTAACTTTTAATTTTTAGTTGAGCTTATGTGAATTTTTTCTAACTTTTTTGAAGTTTATAAGTTATATTTTAATTTTTTTCCGCAAATTTTTGATGAGTTTATATGTAATGTTTTTGAAATATATTGTAATTTTTGAGCATAATGTTTAAATAACAAATTTAGATATTTTATAATAAAATTAATAATCTTTAAAACAACTCTCGAAAATTTTATTATAAAATTCAGAAACTTTACAACTACAACCGATGGTAGTACATCAGATACATAATCTACTTCATGTCGAGCTTTTAATAAATTTTGTAATTTGTAATATAACTTCACATAGTTTACTGTATAATTTTTTTTCGATGTTTGAACTCATTGACTATAATGCAGGTCAATTACGTACCCTACTTTTTCTTAACTATTACATATTTCTGGCAACTTTTGTGTTTTTCTTTTTAAATATTTTGTATTAAATTGGATCAACAAATGACGTGAAACTTTTATTCTTGCGGGTTGCGGGTCAATATTTTCGGGTTCTTTACCCTGAAAAATCGGATCAAATCAAGTCGGGTAGGGCCAGGTTTACGGGTCGAGTCATGTTTTGACAGGTGTAAAGCACACATAACCTTTTTTATTGGTCTTCTTAATCCTTCTTTTATTTCCCCAAAAGCATCAAATTTAATAATACACCATTCAAATATTTTTTTCAATCCTACATTTATGATATTGGGTTTAATTTGGTTTTGGAAGCGGGTGTATATATACTCACCGGTTCTTATGAGCGATCCTGAATTCATTGGTTAAAACTGTTTATGGGTAAGCATTTTATTGATTCATCAATTTATTTTACCCTTCTGTCTCAATTATATGTATATACATTTGACTAAAATACAACTCAAAACTTTAAAAAAAAAGTAAATAAATAATTGTTAGAGACTATATATAAACACAAATTCTTATTTGCAACGACACTATCCGTCGCAAGCTTGTAACGGATACCGTTTTCTCTCACAAAATACCCACTTTTTCTTTCTCTCCAACACTATTCGTGTGGTCCCCTTTCTCCACTAACTCATTTTATATCCATTTTATCTCACAAAATATCCGTCACAAATGGTGACCTGTCGTAAGCAAGACTTACTAATATATAAATTCTTTTGGTCAATCGATTATGGCATTATTGAAGCAGTGTATGGTTAATGCAATTAGACAACATTTTAATTTTAATCTAACGTAGTTCAGTTATATAAAATATATACTTTTATTACTATAATACTTTTATTTTGGTCAATCGATTATGGCATTATTGAAGCAGTGTATGGTTAATGCAATTAGACAACATTTTAATTTTAATCTAACGTAGTTCAGTTATATAAAATATATACTTTTATTACTATAATAATATAAAATTGTAAAATTTCAACTATACATTCCCGTGCAACTTTGCACAGGTTCTAAACTAGTTATTATATATAAAAAAGCATTTAATATTAATAAAAAAAATAGTCTAACACACAGCAACAACAAAACAATCCCGCCATTCCTCTTACCCACTAGTCCACCACCACCCTCGTCCATGCCGACCAGACACCGCACCAAACATCCCCTCGCCACCGTACACACCCGTAACAACCACCCAATCGTCATCCTCCTTCCCCACCACACACACTACGAGTCTCCGACTACAACCAATCACCACCCAATACCGTCCTCCTCCCCCCACCAACGCACCACCCTCATCACACTACCGTCACCGCACCACCTACTTAATCACCACTCACACTCGGAACAACCGTCAATTAATCACCCTAACCATTTATCTGCCACCACCCCTAAACCCTAATTAATAATGGCTAAGCTTTTAAATTTCGCTAAAAATCACGGTAGCATTGTAATAGAACATATTAATAGTTAATAAACAAAATTATTTCACTATTTTGAGAATTATAATCCATTGTTCAAGTTTTTAGGGTAATTAAGTTTGATATTGGGGAAAATATACTTAGTATATTAGTTGGTTTGATTAGGTTAGGTTTTAGATAAAAAGGGTATGATATGGAAATATTATGAAAAAATGTATGTGAAAAAGTAAAATCCGTATGTGAAAAAGTAATTGCGTTAATATAATTCAAGATGTTGGTTATTTCTATTCTTCATTTCCAAGTTCTTTTCCTAATTCGGTAATTCTAATTCTTGTTGATTTTAGTTTACATTTCTGTTTAGTTATTAGAATATCATCGTTAGCATTTTATTCACAACATATTAGTTTATTTATGTTTTCTTATATTCATCTATAGTAATTTGTTTATGTTATAGTTTCCTCATATTTTATTGGGAAATTTAACAAATATAATCTCAATTATCACCCTTCTTCTCAAAATAATCCCAACTATCAATAATCCCGCAATAATCTCAACTTTCATACCACCCTTCTCAAAATAATCTCAACTATCACTCTCTTTCTCAAAATAATCTCAAATATTAATATTTCCGCAATAAACATAACCTTTCTTAAGACTTACCAGTCATATAGTAAACTATTTTGAGAAGGGTGGTACAAAAGTTGGGATTATTGCAGGAATATTAATAGTTGGGATGATTTTGAGAAGAAAAGTGATAGTTGGGATTATATTTGTTAAATTTTCCTATTTTATTTATTTCACCAATCATCCTATATTTATCTAATTATGTTTTGTGTTATTTTTCATAGTTCACATTTCATCATGAGTATCTAATTCTTCATAGTCTAGGGATTAGGGAAGACATGTAATAATTTATATGTGTAATTTGATAAAATAGGATAATAATAAACTTGTCTAATGGTTTTCATCACATACTTGCTTCGTAATTATTAATCTTCGATTAAAGTACACAATCATTGATTCGATAGGCGCGGAATTGAATTAGACTAAGCATGTGTAGTAGGAAGACCTAGTCATAAACGAGAGTTTCCCTAGGACCCGCTCTATGGTTGATACTAATACCGTAAGGTGGGTGGGTGTCTTTAAGCCTAAAACAATTGACATAGTTTACTATTTCCGAGTTAATCTATTTCCTTTATAGAATTATATTTGCATGTGCTACCCGACTCCCCTAGACTCTTTCACTTATCTTGTTATATCATTAAGCAAAACAACAAACAAACTCAACTCGTAATCGATCTTGATAGAAATTTTTCTATAGCAACGTAATACGTAATTCTCGTTTCCTTGTGTTCGACCCCTATTGCTACATTTATTTGTGTCTAGAAAAATAGACACGTGGCGAATTTCCTCTCCCATTGATTCATTGAAAATGTTGAACAACCACGCAAATGAGTTTTGCTTCTCGTCCGATAGGAAGGCACACCCAAACATAACATTCGACCAAAGGTTGTTGATACCGACAAAGGCTCCGCATATAAGATTATACTTATTCGTACGATAAGTTGTATCAATGGAGGATATTTCCCACGGTGCCCTTGTGGTTTGCCAATTTGCCCATGGTACCCCTCTTTTTAAGAATGTGTCTACCCTACCCTGAGATTTGTTATTTGTGTCAATGGTACCCTTGTTGGGTTAGGGATGTTAGATTAGAAGTAACGGAGTTAAATTAAAGAGAAATTCCGTTAAATTATGAACAAACTAAATTTTGGCGGGAAAGTTAGTTTTTTAACAACTTTTTTAAAAATTGAAGTTTGCACCAGATACCCCTGAGGTTTGCAATATAACTTTTTTTCAATATAACTTTTTTTCAATCAACAACTACTCATTTTCACTCTAATGCACATTCAATACCCCTTATAATGTTGGTGATTTAAGTGTAATTACCGGTTCGTTTTTGCGTAATTAAGATTGTTTTAGATGGGTGATTTCGTAAGTAATACTTCCTCCATTTTTCTATGTTCTTCCCATTTGCTTTTTGGAGGTCAAAGTTTTCGAACTTTGACCGTAAGTAAGTTAGACAATAATGAATTTTAAGTTATAAAATTAGAACATTTACAATTATTATCAACAAATCTTCGTGGGAAAAAAAAATTCAATAGAAAAAAATAACGTATAGGTGTCGAAAAAGACGGTCAAAGGTGCGTCTTGGAGACCGCAATAAAGGAAATGGGAAGAAAACAAATAAATGGAGGAAGTATAAAATAAGTTTGGGAAGTACGGAGTGTACACTCTAAAACCAGTTGGCGATCGAACGGATGAGAAAGAGTTCACAATATAAACTCAAGAGGGTTTCACTCTAAAACCAATTGGCGATAGAGGGAGTAACTCATTGCCTTATAAAGTGATAATTTTTGTCTCTTCTTCTCTATTAATGTGGGACAACCCTCACATGTCGGACTTTCGGCTTTCTTCACATAATTTGATAATGGAGTTGCTCTCATAGAAAAAAAAAGAAAAGAAAAATAGGACAATAAGAGTGAGAAGGAGTGAGTATTTGAGAACATAGGGTAAGTAGGGAAGGGCTGTTTTGTTATAAATATGGGAGTTGATGAGTTAGTGAGGACGTGAAATAATTGAAAGGCATTGGTACAGAATTGCATTATTACTTGTTAGCGTGTTATTCCATTGTCGGCAAAGGCAAAGAAATGGCAGTCGAAGTTTGCGCGAAAGCAGCTGTTGGTGCTCCTGATGTTCTTGGCGATTGTGAGCCTCCTTCATACTTATTTATTTTTGCATTAACATTAACACTACATACTTATTTATTTTTGCATTAACATTAACACTACATACTTAGGTTTGTGGGTAATAATGAATAATAATGATATGATATAAAAAATGATAGGTCCATTTACTCAGAGAGTGCTACTAACATTGGAAGAGAAGAAAGTGGCATACCAACTCCACCTTATTGATGTCTCTAACAAGCCCAAATGGTACCAAATTAACACTTTACATTAATACGTATTTCATGTTTAATTTATAATTTATAATTTATAATAGAGACGGAATTCGGTGTGTTCGTGTATGTATGTATGTATGTAGGTTTCTGGAAGTAAATCCAGAGGGAAAAGTACCAGTGATCAAGTTTG
The DNA here is from genome assembly GCA_029255685.2 of Silene conica. Taxonomy (NCBI): domain Eukaryota; kingdom Viridiplantae; phylum Streptophyta; class Magnoliopsida; order Caryophyllales; family Caryophyllaceae; genus Silene; species Silene conica. The sequence goes on along the minus strand of CM055318.2, from coordinate 79,056,166 downwards.
ATGACAAATGGATACCTGATTCTGATGTTATAACTACCCTTCTTGAGGAAAAATACCCTCACCCTTCTCTTCTTCCTAATCCTCAATTCTCCTCTGTGTACGTATCATCTCTCTCTATATCTCTCATTCTTACACTCATTTTATTATTCAAGTTCTTACGTAAGATAAAAGCAAACG